>MU825881.1:847814-1372814 GCA_029204205.1 Desmophyllum pertusum
TTGGGTAAAATACCTGGAGGTCCTGGAGGATCAACTGATTCTCACCATGAACAAATGAACATATCAATTGGAACAAGAACAATCTATTTATGGACGATATAAAAAGTAAAGCCCTTGATGGTTATCCTGACAAACACCTCCTTTGGTGACATCTTTATGATCTGGACGCTAGGAGAGGAAAAACTTGACGAATTCATCAAATAACTCAATAACATTCACCAAACCATAAAACCACCACCTTTATCACGTCACGTTCTGGATGTAAATATTATTTTATACAATGGAAAAAAAAAGGCAGATCTTTAATTTTATTTAAACCTACAGATAAACATACCTGATGCACACCACGAGTCATCCACACCAGGCTTTGATAAATATCTATAAATTATGCTCATAAATTGGCGTATTCTGTCTGCTGGCAATGCTCGTAAAAATTGCGTTTTCTGCTTGAAATTCTGCTCGGGCAACAAAATTGTGCTCGAATTTTCCTCGATAAAACTAAGCCGTATCTGCTGAGTCATAGTACACAATGTTGGAATAAGTTTAAGCTAATGTTCGAGATTCGAATCACAAGTTATTTTCGATTTGTTTTGCATTTAGTTTTGAATTTTGAGTGAATTTTCTTCAACTGTCATTTTTATTTTATTTTATTTTATTTATTTGGTTTCGCCTAAGAGATATATAAACAAAATAAACATAAAATAGAATAATTAACCGGGCGTGGGCCTGGGGCCCAGCCCGGTTAATAAAATAGGTTCTGTTTTTTTTTTTGTCGTCGATCTCTTATACCTCTACTCCGCCAAAGTGCTAGGAGGAGAGCTAGGGGTGAGTATGAATATATATGAATGTATTCGCCTTGTGAAAGATTTTCTCGGGAAGAACGAAGCCCGGACTCGAGAGAGCGGCGGAAATCGAGCCTATGTGAAAGTTGGACTGGTCCAAATAGATATTAATTTAGGACCGTGTAAACACATCGGAGCGGCGTACAGATTTCGCAACGTCGGTGAGTTTGACTCGTCAAAATATTAAATCATTGTACTCACTACTAGGTGGACACACTAAGAGCGCCATTAGATCAATTTTTTTTATCAAGGCTACGTTACATTTCGCCAGGGTCATAATATTGTCCTGTTTGTTTTGTGTGAAATACATTTCTTTTCCGTAAGGAAAAACAGAAACTTGCCCAGACTCGCAGATTTATGTAAACAGAAACTTGCTGAGACGTACAGATTTATATTTGGACGATTACGTCATAGGGTCACGTCGAATCGTGACTTGAAGAGATTGTCTGTGAGGTGCGTACGTACATCACATACACTGGAAGCACCATTAGATCAATTTTTTTATCAAGGCTACGTTAGATTTCGCCAGGGTCATCCTTTGCCTAAATGATATTTTATGAATATTGTCCTGTTAAATAATTGTCATTTTGTGTGAAATACATATCTTTTCCGTATATTTTCTGAGAAAAACAGAAACTTGCTGAGAAATGCAGATTTATAAATAAGGACGATTACGTCATGGGGTCACATGAGTCAACGTCTGTGATAAACCAGGGTCGCCGTTAGGTCAAATTTCATATCAAGCTATTACTTTTGATTTGAACATGAATACTCTGCTGTTTATTAAGCGGCCGATGCATCATGGGCATCGAGCCGCTTCAAGAAATGCACTTTTTTTCATGTCGCTAGCCTTAGTCCTCTTCACGGTTGACATGATGTTATCGCATCTCGATCTAAAATTAGCCAGTAGAGAATTTCTCTTCCACATTCTTTCTGTAGTGTCGTGTAAGTGCGTAGATGTATTTAGTTTATTACAGTAATCGCATTGGAAAAAGCAAAGACAAATGTCCCACAGCAGCGAACAGCAGTGTTGTTGCAAAATGTGCTAAATTTTGTTGTGTGACCTTTTCTCGTTATTCGATCCCACGGTTGACATGACGCAATCTCTGGTCATGTAAGATGATGCAATAGAGGTATTGTGCTATGAGCATGAAGCAATCCGCATTGGGATTTCTCTTCCTGATCGCAGTTACGATACCCCGTGGTATATGTTTTTGTAAACGTGATTAGTGTCCTTGGATTAGTGGTATTAAGATAAATTAAGGTATGTTTTCAAATGACTATTTGTCATTAATTGATGGCATTTAGATATATATTTCAGTTTCTACACAGTAATCTTAAAGTTAACCTATGAAGTCTGGAATAAGCTTATTAATCGTTTGTCGTGAAAGGTTTTAACATTCACACTCTTCCTACAAGAGATGAATAATTCAAATACTTTCTGTCTAGAAATCAAAAATGTGTGCATAAGAAAAGTGATTATTTTTAATACTAATCTGTGAAGCTGAGCATCTTAAAGTTAACCTATGAAGTCAGGAATAAGCTTATCAATCGTCTTTTCCTACAAGAGATGAATAATTCAAATACTTGCGGTGGAGAAATCAAAAATGTGTGCATAAGAACAGTGATTATTTTTAATACTAATCTGTGAAGCTGATCATGTATGTGCTGATGCAGAGTTTCAGAATGTAGTTGGATAACAAACAAAAAGTCGTCTTTCTTACTTCAGCAGAAATGAAACTTGATGACTTGAAATGACACAGGGAGCAGAGGAGTCGAATTGCGTTACTGCGTTATTCGATCTTGTTATTGTTTTCTCTTTGTCGTCCCAGCGGGTACTTAATGATCGAATAATGTAGTAACGCAATACACCGCGTATAAAGCCGAATAGATCGACTCACAAAGGTCATCGTATAAAGCATATAAATCGAAACTCGAAAAAGTCCAATTTTGATCCTCTACTGCCTGTGGAAAATATTGAAAATGTTTACATACGGTAGCTTTCTGATCTCAGTCTTTACATATGGATGGAAACGAATTCAAAAAAGCACCACCGACGACATAAACTTTGTTGAATCATAGAAATCAAGATTACTCTTTAATCAGTAGTAGTGGACCAAGTCATCTTGAAAATGGACTACTTAACCCATTGACTACTGGGCTTTTCCAAAAACGTCAATCTAACATCCCAGATGCCTATTTCTGGCCATTATCTCAACAGTTTAATGTCAAACTGTCTAAAACTTAGTTTAAAACACGGCAACTAACATCCCCTTCTACGTAGAAGCAACGAATTCAATATTTTCCTCGGGCATGCGCAGAAATCAAAATCACCTGACTTTAGGCTTTTCTTTTCCTTTTATTTTTTTTGCCGTTCTCGCTCTCCTTTTTCTCTCATATTATTTTGTGGTTTTGTTGGCCTTTCAGTCGTCTTTGTTCACATTGAAAAAGTTTTAGCCTAAACGTTGGGAAAAGGAAATTTTTTTGACAAAGAGTGTCAATGGTAGTGAAGGTCGCATTTTTTGGTGATTTTGGAGGAAAAAATCCAAGTTGTTTTGTGTGTATCTCTGGTCCAATTTAACCTTTCGTGCTCGTTTAGGCATGCTTTGTTAGACATTTGCCAACTCTATCCGTTGATTATCAAAGACATCCTCTGGCATGAACAGTGATGACGTCACAAGTGGTACAAGTCTGTGGTCTCTTCTTGGCCGATTTTGGCCGGTTTAGTAGTCAATGTGTTAAACACAGGATTATCTGTCTGTGATCTTTCTTGAGCTTGTCACAAAGTTCCCTTTTGTTGTTTGAATCGGAAGTGAGCTATCAAAATAATCATTGATAAAAACAACTGTTTTATCAACTGCCACGTATTTGAGTTGTATTTTAACTAATCAATCATTTTTTGTTCAATTTATTAAGCGGCCGATGCCCTATATGGGCATCGAGCCGCTTCAAGAAATGGACGTTTTTTTTCATGTCGCTAGCCATACCTCATTAAACGAACGATAAAACTCGGTCCCAAAAACATAACAGTTTTTTCTTACACAATTCCACAGCATATTTGTCATTCACAATTTATTTTCACGTTGAGCGAAAACACATCTGTGCCCTTGTTGATTATGATGCAATTGACATTAGCTAGTGTAGAAAACTTGACCTAAGCTCAAACTTACGCTAGCCAAAATATTGCATCACCCAGTCACGTTTTTCGTCACGCAGGTTCGAAGTTGACTCTTAGATTTGGCGGAGAACCTCAGAGTAAACTGACCGAGGGGGTGGAGGGGTGCATTGTTCTTTCTCCCCTCAAGGTGAAATTGGCCCGGGGGGGGGGGGGGGGGGGGTTCTCCCAAAAAATTTGGGTGGGGGTGTGCCGCTGGGCTATAACAACCTTAATTTTGCGAACCTGTTCCAGACTAAGGGCCTGTTTACATGGAGGGAGGGTGACCCGGGTTCCCGGGTCACCCTCCCTCCATGTAAACAGGCCCTAAATGTTGAAAAAAGGTACCCTATTCCGGACGATTCTTAACGATTTTCTTTCTAACCCAAAAGGCTAAACTACTAAGCAGCACTGCGAGTTGTAGTTGTAAAGCTTTTTTAACACTCCTACGCGTTTCTTTTCGTCTGACTACTTCATCTACCCTATGCCAGAGTATCAATTACCGATCTTCATGCCAACTCCTGGGAAAACTGATACCCTGATACCCAAAAATGCCTTTTGGTATACCCTGTTCCAGACCAAAATGCTCAAAAACCATACCCTGTCCAGCTGCACGTTCCTATATAGCGAAAATAGGGAGTGCCCCCCCCCCCCCCCCCCCCCGGGAAATCGGCCGCTTGTAATCCCTTCAGGGGTTCTTGTTTAGTGTGAAATACATTACTTTTTCGTGTTGGTGCAGCAATTCACTTCCTTGTATGCAGAAGATTTATAAATAACAACCATTACGTTTACAATATCACATTTTGACTCACGCAATTTGTCGAACTGTGACTAGAATAGCTGCGAATGATGATGGTGCAACGCGGAACGTCTGCGATTGATGGTTCAACACCGATTCGTACCTATGTTGTCGTGTTTTTTCCTCTTATTCAACTTTGGCTTTATATTGAGGAATGATCTTCAAAGACTGCTCAGAGGCAAGAAAATTGACAGTAGGCACTATACGCAAACATCAGACTTCAGCGTGACTGCCGTGACTAATCTGATAGATTTCAAGCAAGAAAGCAGGTAAAACGGCTTGCTTGATAAAAAAAGCCCGGTTATATTTTCTTCGAAAATTCTTGTCTTTAGTTTAATCAGTCTGCCGATCATCTGTTCACAAAAGCGCGACATTCTTTTGTATCTTGAATGAAGGAAATGGCGGTCGATTTTTACATACGTTTGTAGTTCTGTTTCAATTTTTCAGTTAATGCCACTCTATGGATTTTTTTTGTGTTAATTCTACTAGCTGTTAGCAGTTTTTTTATTGCGTGCGTCATGTATCCAGCATGATCCAGAGAACAGATAATAATCTACGGAATGTAAATTAGGCTACGACCGTCGATGATGCATACAAGATTTACGAATGAACTTTATAATTTTAGAAACTTTACACGTCATCGATTCTTAATATTTTGTTTACGTTTAATCCATGATTATGAGCTGCCCCTTCGAAGCTATCCGTATATCGGATACTATTTTTGAGCTAAAGCTATAAAGTTCCCGCTTTTAGCATTTATTAATAGGACTTGTTTCCATCACGCTTGAACCGGTTCTGCAAAAACTTTTTCTATTCATTCGTCTAATAGTTCGTGCGCGAGCTTCCCTACAAAAAAGACCCTAGTTGTCCAGCTCTGTTATAAATTTGGCCGGCGTATGGCCGTTAACCTCTGTAATGGCAATAATTATGCACATCTTAATTAATTATTTTTGTGTTTCAAACGCAATGAAACGCGTTTCTTCTGTTTGAAACGCCTTCAGTTTGAAACCGTTTGAAACACATTTGAAATGCATTTGAAATAATTTGAAATGCGTTTGAAAAGCATTTCAAACGCTGCGTTTAAATGCATTTGTAAAAAATCACCTTAAAGTGCAACTACGATCAAAATACACTTCTCATGTTCTCTTCGGATTTCGAAACTTTAACCACCAAATAGTAAATGTGCCAAATATCAAGTAAAAATTATCACGGGAAGTCCGATTATTTTAACTCTACTTTCCAACTTCGACTTGCCGCCATTGCTGGATTCAAAAATGTCCGAGCGCGTAAATAAGGATTGGGACGAGAGGACAATGACGTCATCCAATCAACCAATTCGAAACAAATATGGCTTCTTCTGTGTGCGCGAAGTCTGATTTCATGTTGTATTGTATATCGACGAGGTTCTAGAGCTTTCTATAAACGTAGAACGCTTTTTCTTCACACAAGAAGCAGCAAGAAGATACATCCAACGTATTGTGTCGACTATGCTAGCAGCAGGAGTCTCAAAAGCCAGAATTTCTTCGCACAACTCTCCTACTCAGTGCTGGTTTAAAGAGCCTCATCACGCTGCTCAAATCGAAGACGAAGATAAGCTTATTACGGATGATATCGTCTGATGACTTATTGATCAGCAGTTTAACTACGGGCCGGGCTGTTGGGTATGTGCTTACGGGACTACGGGAGGTTGTTTTTGTCAGCTGAATGAAACTCCTCAGAATGGACTAAATATTTCAAAGCTTCGCTTGTTTACTTTGTCTGAACTGTAATTAAGCTTATACACATGGTATAAAGTGTTGTCATGTGCTGCTTGTTTGGATACTTGGATTTTAATAGTTACTTCCAACGAACTAGTGCAAGGTGATACTGGGAGATCAAACAAAATTTATAACAATTTGTTTCCTATATTTAACTTAATAAAATAAAAGCCTAAAGCTAGTTGTGTCTTCAGTGTCAATTAGCTCAAGGTGCATATTTCCTTGGTTTTGATATCATCCATTTTTGAATTGAATTTGTATCTTTGATGCTATGTTATTGTAAACTTTATTGTACTGTAAATTAACAGGGTTCATACAGTCTAGAAATGTAGAAAAGTATGGATTTCCTGACTAGCTTTACAGACCTGGAAAAAGTTTGGAAATGAAGTTATATATGTCTGGAAATTTGTCAAAGCTACATTGTGTACAACAAGTTCTGTTATTCAATGAAATCTTTGTCAGGTAGCTGGAATTCCTGTTCTCGGCGTTTGATTGCGTGTGTTAGGCCCAGTTCAGACGCCGTACTTCACATGAGCCGAATCAAATTCGATGAATTAAGTTCATGTGAAGTACGGTGTCTGTATCAATTCGGAACGGCTGATTGAATTCGGATCGGCTCAGCTATTCTTCCCGCCTGGCTCAGCCGGAATTACGGCTGTAGACTGACTTTGATTCAGACGCCAAACTTAACATGAGCCGAAACAAATGCATGAATTATTATAATGTATTTTCAATATAACAGCAATTTCCCCCTAAAAATTAAGTTTGGCTGAATAAAGCTCGGCGTCTGAATCAATTCAATCGGTCTAAATTAATTTGGGTCGGCCTAAATTCAAATTCGATATGGCTCATGTGAAGTACGGCATCTGAACTGGACCTCAATCTGCCGAGTCTGTAAAATGAAAACATGGTTTGGAAAAAAGTATGGAAAATATCTCAAATTTTGTTTACAAAAATATGCAGAAACCCTGTAAATACAAAATTGCCCTTGATTAAAACAAGGCTTATATACAGGTAGTTGTCCCCCCCCCCCCCCCCCCGCCCCCCCTCCCCCAATTATAGTCATTCTAATTTACTCAGCATCATTAGGACACATAGGCTCAATTTGCTCCCTTCTCTCAATTCCTGTCTTCAAGAGCATGCATTTGGTGGGGGTAGGGGGAAGGGGATTCATTTTCCCAGGTAGTGGAGCCTAAAAACATGGAAACCAATGCTTAATCAGCAGCAAGAGCTATCGAGAAGTCTGAAATTAGGTTCTTGTACATTTGATATGGAGAAAAACTGGTATATATTCTAGGGTACCATTAGGGCCCAAGCACTTCGGTTAGCGAAGAACTGATTGAGCCTTAAGGGTTTCTGAGGACACTACCTTCACAATCATAGGGGTCACTTAACAAGAACATTTGGATATCACAAAAACAGTGTTAACCTGATAATAACTATCAGGTATTTTAGTTGCTAAAAATTGTTTTATGACACATTGTTATGAAAGTAGTGATGACTAACACTCAATTTTCAAGTAAAACAATATTTATTTTCACTTTTGTAAGATTCAGGTTGGAATATGCACAATATGTGAATTTGGGCATGGATATCTTTTGGAGAAAAAACAATAATAATCACCCCTGGCTATTATTTGAGGAAATATATTTTTATCAGGTTGCCCCAACAATTCACCTACTCCTGGAGCAGCTAGAGGGAGCAAGGGTACTGCAAGTCCAACACAAAAGTCATAAAAAAAATCATTGGGCAAGAATGATTTTACATGAAATTATGTCAACATTTAAAAACTGCATGGTAAATAATTTCTACAGTTTTCCAGTGCTCATTACAAGTTACTGCACAGTCATAAGTTACTTGGTTGCATATATTATTTTATTTCCCTTATGAGCTGAAAAATATTGTGCTTTGAAACACAATATTGTTGTTTATGTCTGAATTTCTAATGTACTAGTCAAAGGCATATGATTTGGCTGATCAGTATAATGTATTTTCTTGCGAACTGTACACACAAGGGACAAGTAAGGGGAGGGTTAGAAGGTACATGACATTCAGCTGTTGACACGACAGCCATATGCATGCACTGACTGGTTGATTTGATCGATCACGTAATGAAAAGTGCTCCGAGCCAAAAAACCAACAGTCAACTAATTTAGCGAGGAATTTAGCAAAACCTACATTACACGTACTTCTACCATACCCCTGGATATACCTGGAGTTCCCAAGTGTTCTAAAAATTCCTGTTTTCCGTCATCTTCATCTGAAATTAATAGAGCGAAGATTCGTATCTTTGATCTTTGCCTTTGGTCGCTTCTCGTGGTTCCACTAGCGCTGCTCTTTTCTTTTTTTAGTGCATAGTAAAGCTCAGAAAAAGGGTCGACATACTTCTTATTTCAATTAAATTCTGGGTCATTTACGGCGAAAGACAACGGGAATACGTTCACCAACATCGGCGCTGTTGTGTTTCTTCCATACGACTGCAACACTTCGCTCGAAGGCAACTTGATTGGATGACGTCACGAACAGACCGCTAATGGCAAAAATCGCGGGCCGCGACGTTTGCGAACTGATCAATGGCGGATGGATTTTACGCGATTTTACGAGATTTTCGCGGGCTGGTTCTCTGCCGTGTTTGTACTTTCTGGTCAGATTTCTAGCGTGTTGTATTTATCATTACCCAAATAATGAAAATTGTCTAAAAAAAAACGAGAAAGAAAATGGCTTAATTTTGATCGTAGTAGCACTTTAAGCCCCCTTTTCCTACGGAGGGTCACATATTTTAATAAATTATTTATTTATTTTATTTATTTATTATCTACTCATTTAGTCACACGCGCGCGCGAGGGGTGAAGTCAGAGAAGAAAGTATTGCTGAGGGACCAAATAATTTTGTTATGCTAGCGTGAATTTACAACTCTTTGAAAATCTTTCAGAGCTTCAGTTGTTGAAAGGCTGATGTGCAATTTATTTTTAGATTCTGTTATGTCAGCGCGAATGCTGCTGTGTAAACAAAGATATTACAGTATGACGACAATCAGAAGAGTATGAGTGATGAGTGATTTGAGAATTTTGTTATGTCAGCATGAATGCTGCGAATGCTGTTGTGACAAAGATCAAAGCCGCGTGCTGGATTGCAGAAAATTAATTCACCGCGCTTTCGGGAGTCTGACGTTGGACATCGTGACAAAATGACATTAGAAAATGGATTTTAGATCTACTATTGTTAAGTGTGTTAAATTTTTTCGAAACGAGGAATGATTTAATATGAAAATATCTTCTAAAATTAAAGACGAACTTATCTGCTTGGTTTGTAGACGAAAGATAAGATCATCTCATTTGAGCACAGTTTCCGTTGTTTTAAGAAAACAGTGGGTGATTGTATTCAAATTAGCTTGGGTTTCAAGTCTTGTACTGATCAAAATGACATGAAGGTAAATAAACTGAACAGAGTTTGTTGTCCGCAACTGAGAAGTCGGCGAGCTAGTTTACGAGAGCAAAGTGTTGCTAAAGTGACCTAATAAATTTGTTACGTTAAACGTGAATCGTGCAGTGTACTGTAATTACCCAGTTCAGTTAGCTAGGATATGAGCAGAGTCACGTCACGCGCAAGGAGCGAAGCCCAGGGAGGGGGGGGGGGTACTCCCAAAAAAAAATTTGGGTAGGGGTGTGCCGCTGGACTATAAAACCCCTTAACCTGTACCGACTACAAAACGCTAATTTTGCGACCCTGTTCCAGACTAAATGTTAAAAAAGATACCCTGTTCCAGACGATTTTTAACGATTTTTTTCTAACCCAAAAGGCTAAACTAGTAAGCAGCAGTTGTAAAGCTTCTTTAAATTCAAAATGGATTAATGACAAACAATTGCAAGAAACTTTATGTGACATGTAATTTACAATTTACGGACAAATGTATCTATCGATTGACAGGATTTTGCTGCGGCCTTTCTATTTCGCTCTTCTGTGACCTCTGGCTCTGTTCGGTCCATTTTATCCAATATTGACACACATGCTGAGCCCTTTTGCAGTTCATTATTGGGGTACCCAGTCTTCTCTCATTTTGATAGAGCCTGGGGATTAAATTCCGTATGAGGGTTTTAGGTCGAATTTATCGTTAACGTTAAATTCAGCTTATAGAATCTCAAGATCTGGTCCAAAATTTAATATGTCACCCAGCAAATCTACAAATGGCGGACCTTCGATGTTATCTTCGTTGATTCAGGCTTCATTTCCAGACTACACCAGTTAGCGAATTAGAGCTTTTCATTCACTTTATTTTCAGCCATCGGTCCACGGACGCACCTGTCGCATCCCTCGCCCTACGGGCCTGATTATTTTAGTGTGGTTAGCCAAAGCAAGAGATGTTGCCTTAGGGCTAGGGTTATCAAATGCAATACACCAAAGAAAAAAATAACAAAACCAACAAAGTTGCTGCACTATCCTCAACGGCGACAACTCGGAGAACGAAGTCTTGACCTATATTATCAATTGAGAGGTCTGGTGAGAGTTAACGAAAGCCATTGGCGTGGAAATGTTTATATCTAGTATGTCTAGTATACATGTTATAAAGGGATGATGTGGATTCATGACTGCTGGGTAGAGAAAAATATAACTTACTGATTGAAATCGTGAGAGTCCCTAATCCATTTCGTTTAATCGGCTCATGGGCTACATGTATGCGCATTCTCTGAGTAAAAAATGCAGTAGCCATGAGCACGCCTCGCGGGCCTATTTTTAGAAATGCCGTGCAGCGCTATTATCGCGAGGGACTCTGTAAAGTGAGGAAGCGGATGGGACGGCGGAAAGCGGACGACGGACGGCGGACAGCAGAAAATAAAAAAAAATAATTGAAATAAAAAATAATTAAAATAAATAAACAAAAAATAATCAATGCCGAATTAATGAGAACTAAAGCAATGCATTAATGGTACAAATAAATATAATTGTGCGTTGATATTACTCATGCGAGACACGCATCAAGCAATCGACAAATCGAGGATGACTCTGAGTTTACTACAGCTCCAGATTGAATGAACTCCAGAATGATCAATAGACATAATATATGTACATGTATCTGATATTCATTGCAACAAGTGAACACACCGCAGATAATTAGAGATTTGACAAACTCTATTTGGTTAATAATAATATTTAAAGGTTTTTTTTTATTTCTTCATTATTCAGTTTTGATTCTGATTCTCAACCTGAGGATATTCTGAATGTTCTTCCAGCAAATGTGATGAATGAATCTGACAGTTCTGAAATGGAAGTTGATGAAAGTAACCCCAATCCAATTCAAAGGTAATTGAATTATAAAATTATTACATTTTTGTAAATATTGATTACGTAAGTAAATATTAATTATAATTAATTTTATTTTTACTTTTATTTTCATTTGTTCAATTCAGGGGGGGGGGGATAGAAACTCCTTATAAATGGTTTGCATAATTACGGACACAGCGGTGCCTGGCAACCGAGTGTGCCCAGAAGCACTCAACTAGTTGCTAAGAGGATTGTCCCATGGGAACTTATTAACTTATTAACCTAAAATTAGTATGCATGATAACAAAAATATGTTTTTCCTGGGTTGTTTTCGCTCAAAAACGAAGACATGTTCTTTTCGTTGTTGTCTGATTTCGCTTGGCCTCGTGTATAATTTACGATAAACATTTTCATCCGACTTCGCTTCCCGTTCCAGTAGTACCCGGTCTTAATTAATATAGATTTTATGATTTTATTTCTCTGTTATTTCTCTGGTTGAGAAGATATATCAAACACTCGAGACAGTGTTTCATCGGCTATCCAAACACCTCGAATCTCGTCAAAAATACTCAAACTATTTGTTTAGCCTGTTTCTGACGCACGCAATTATTCATTATCTTTATAACACCTCACCGTATTGCAGGGCTAAAAATTAACGGTCGCCAGGTCGCCAGTGGCGATTTAAAACTGACCAGGGCGACTAAAAGTTGAGGTTTGATCGCCCGAAGGGCGACTACGATATAAGCTTAGAAAAGTTGCAAAGTACGAAGTTAAAATAAAAATAAAATATGTACCGGTAGTTAAATTGGACTACCTTTCCTTTCTTTCCTCAACTCTAAGTTCATTGACTTTAGTGGATTTTTAGTTCTTAACGAGCCGATTTACAGCAGATTTCAGTGCTGTGTGTAGACCCCGGTTTTTTCGAACATAATTCGCCCGCTATGATTCGCCCGTCATGATTCGACCGAGAGGTTACCAAGCAGTAAGACGAATGATGAAAGTTTTGCACGAAGAACCACGCTGGCGGGTGATTTATCATCAATATTTGTACGGAAGTTCCGTATAAAGGAAACAGCTAGATGTCTTTTTACAAGTACCAGCTTTGTATCAAATATTCACAGGTTGTATGGGGAGCGTAGCGAGATAAACCGGCAAGGAATGGGAAGGCAAAGAATCTTGTCTAGTAAGCGGAAGTTTGAACATGTTGAATGTTTATTGTATTTTATATCGAGTGACATGTACAAGTTGTTGAAAGTCAAACATTTCTTTATATGATACTTGAATAGATAGAGAAAACAAAACTCTGGAGGCAATGCATGATAAGGAATAAGCCGGAACTGTTTATAGACGAGTATCAAGACTGGTTTCACACAGTTACACGGGTTAGCAACTGATTGCAACTATTGTATTGTGCAGGTCGATACTACGCCTTGGATTTACGTATGAAAAGGCGGCAGGTACAAAACGCAGGTCACAGGTCACAGGTCTAGGTCACAGGTCACAGGTCCAGGTCACAGGTCCAGGTCACAGGTCACAGGACACATGTCACAGGTCACAGGTCACAGGTCACAGGGAGTGAAGCTACCGAGTTATCAGATTCTTGGCATGGGGGAAGAGTGTAAAGCTTGGAATACCGGTAATAACTGATGTCACGTATCCTCTGTATTGTATTATTTCATCTCCGGTTACGTCATAGTCATGCATAAGTGCACCGAACATGCTTTCCGGTTTTCGTTGAAGAGTAAATATAAGTCTGAAGACCTTGAAACGGAGAAGCTTTTGTGTGAATATTAATAAAATGTACCCCTACCTAAGCCTCAAAATTTTTTTAAATTGTATGTTGATTGTATGTTAATTGTATGTTGATAAACATTCAATAAATTCGCATAAATTGAAGTTTCCTATCAAATTGTTCACTTTTAGTCGTGCTTGATATGTGCTGTAAACCTATATTTTGCTCAAAAGTTTCTCAGAAAGGTGAAACTTGCTCGACTGGGTTGCTAGAACTGCAAAAAGTTGCTCCAAACGCCAAAAGTTGCTCAAAAGTTGCCGAGCACAATCGTCGTGTTTTTTTTTTCAAACGAAAGCCTCTTATATTACCCATTTTCCGCGCTTCACGCCTATTTACCACGTAACTTCACTGTCCGCTATTTTCAATCGACAAAAAAATAATTACAGTGGTCACAATTGACATTAAGGGAATGTGTAAGTTTGAAAAGACCTGTGACCTGTGACCCGTGACCTGGACCTGTGACCTGTGACCTGTGACCTGTGACCTGGACCTGTGACCTGGACCTGTGACCTGGACCTGTGACCTGTGACCTGCGTTTTGTACCTGCCGTATGAAAAGGTAGGTCTTATCTCAATGAATTTTCCGTGTTTTGCATGTAGGAAAGTTTGAAGCCAGTACATAAAACTCCTATGGTCTGGAGAAAAGCATTCTTGACTTCTTGACGGCTGTGCGTAACAGCGGCAGCAGCGGTTTCGGTAGTTCGCTATTGTTATTGTAAGTTCCTTCAGAAATTAACGTTTGATATCCAGTCACAAAGAATATTTAAAAAAATTCTGACACATTACATATTTTGCGAGGCCGTTCAGAAGGATATCTTGGTCCTTGCGGCTTGCAAATCTGATCGATGCGATTGTAAATTGACCTAAATTATAAACAATAACAATAGCGAACTACCGAAACCGCTGCTGCCGCTGTTACGCACAGAAGTCAAGAATGCTTTCCTCCAGACCATAGGAGTTCTATGTACTGGCTGCAAACTTTCCTACATGCAAAACACGGAAAATTCATTGAGATAAGACCTACCTTTTCATACGTAAATCCAAGGCGTAGTATCGACCTGCACAATCGGACGGTGTAAACTGCAGGTTGCAGGTTACAGGTTGCAGGTTGCAGGTTGCAGGTTGCAGGTTGCAGGTTGCAGGTTGCAGGTTGAAAAAAAAAATTAAAAATTAAAAAAAATTAAAATTAAAAAAATAATATTAAAAATTTAAATAATTAATAAAAATTTAAAAATAATAATAATAATAAAAATTAAACAAAAAATGTTCCTTTTTGTGTAAAAAAAAGAAAAAAAAAGATTATCTTGGAAGATTTAGAACTGGACTGGACTCTTAGTATGAAAATTTGAGGAACCATTTCAGATGTTCTCGTTTCGGATCTTCTGCCGAAATCTTCGGGTCAACTTCGGATATCTTCGGGCCATCTTCGGAAATCTTCGTCTTCGGGCCATCTTCGGAAATCTTCGGACATCTTCGGAAGTCTTCTGGTCAACTTTGGAATTCCGCAAATTCTCATACTAAGAGTCCAGTCCAGTTCTAAATCTTCCAAGATAATATTTTCTTTTTCTTTTTTTACACAAAAGGAACATTTTTTAATCATTTTTTATTTAATTTTTATTATTATTATTTTTAAATTTTTATTAATTATTTTAATTTTTAATATTATTTTTTTAATTTTAATTTTTTTAATTTTAGTTTTTAATATTTTTTTCAACCTGCAACCTGCAACCTGCAACCTGCAACCTGCAACCTGCAACCTGTAACCTGCAACCTGCAGTTTACACCGTCCGCCTGCACAATACAATAGTTGCAACAGTTGCTAACCCGTGTAACTGTGTGAAACCAGTCTTGATACTCGTCTATAAACAGTTCCGGCTTATTCCTTATCATTTCCTCCAGAGTTTTGTTTTCTCTATCTATTCAAGTATCAGATAAAGAAATGTTTGACTTTCAACAATTAACTTGTACATGTCACTCGATATAAAATACAATAAATAAACATTCAACATGTTCAAACTTCCGCTTACTAGACAAGATTCTTTGCCTTCCTCTTCTTCTTTGCCGGTTTATCTCGCTACGCTCCCATACAACCTGCGAATATTTGATACAAAGCTGGTACTTGTAAAAAGACATCTAGCTGTTTCCTTTATAGAACTTCCGTACAAATATTGATGATAAATCACCCGCCAGCGTGGGTCTTCGTGCAAAACTTTCATCATTCGTCTTACTGCTGGTAACCTCTCGGTCGAATCATGACGGGCGAATCATAGCGGGCGAATCATGTTCGAAAAAAACCGGGGTCTACACACAGCACTGAAACTCTCTCCTCCGCAGAGGCTCAATGGGGTTTTAGGAGAAATCCGCTGAACGTGGTGTGTGCAGGCGCAAGTAACTAGCGGATCAACGAAGCGGCGAGCCTCTGCCAGATTTGTGTCGTTTTCTTGTACATCTTTGTCGTTTTCTTGTACATTGGACGATTTCTCAGCCCTCGCTAAATTTGACAGCTTGAAACTTGGCAAAAATCAGCGCTAGGTATGTTGCTACAGTTAGCGATCGTTATTTTTAAGACGAGGTTTCATATTTACTAAAAAAAAGCCAAAATGTTGGTCTCCGAATTGATCGCGAAGACCCTCCTGAAACCCGTGGGGGGTGGTCTTGCAAGTGTGTTATTCTTTGGAAACAATGGCGGAAGAGCTTGACTTTTCGCTCCAAGAGATGTCTCTTGACGGTAAATGTTCTTCTTGTATTTCGTGTTTTTGGTCTTAAATTCCTGCTGGTTGCATTTCGTTTAATTTTAGCGTTTAGTTTAACTTAATAAGCTTACAGCTTTTGGTTTGAATCGCAAGTTTTGCACTCGATGTTTTAAACACGTAGAGATTAATAAACACATTTCATAGCCGGAAAACTAAGCTTACTTGTTCTCTTTTCTTTTGGGACAGAATTAATAGTTTGTTGAGAGTTTCAGTCGCCGGGGAATCCTTTGCTTCCTGAATTTCTTGATCGCCACATGGCGGGTCTCGAGAATGTTGAATTCTGTAGATCAACCCATCAGAACACAACAAAACATATTCAGATTTCCATGCATCTAAAGTTTTAGTTCTCTACTTGTACATCGCGTATAAACCTCCGAACAGATTCTGATGCAGCCGCCATTTTACTGACATACGGCAGTTATACATACACCACCGTACCCCCGGTGAGGAACACTGATAAAAAGTTGCCTCCCCGGATGGCGGCCATATTGGGTGTGGTATCTGGCAGAGGCTCCCGCCGTCGCTCTCTCCGGGTTTCTCGCGCCTGCACTCACTTCGTTCAGCTGATTCTCCCATATATGAGCCTCTGCGGAGGAGAGAGGCACTGAAATCTGCTGTAACAGTTTCACGAGTATTTAGATCGATCCGTAAATATATCTGGACGCCATTTGATTTGTTATTGCCACGTGACTCCAGTCTTACCCAGAGTTCTATGCGGCACGTTTTCGAGTCTCGCATGTTTATCGTCAACATACTTCTCGCCAGGTTTTGGCATAGAAATTCTGATGTAAAACCCACAGAATGTGGAGATTTCTCCAAGGATGTGAGCCGCTGCCGTCCAAAAAAACCTAAAACCAAGGAAGATGCCGTAGAAAGTAGCAAAAACTACGAAAAGACGAAAAGGAAACAGGAATTTCAGAAAAGCTGGACTCAGGGGAGGCCGTGGTTTGTTGTCCAAGATAACGCGTTTTGCTCCCTTTGTAAAGAGGCGGCAGTATTAAACCATTTATTCAAGTAAATATGTTTTTTTTAATCAACTTGAGGAAAATAAGGGCCACTTTAATTTGGCCTGGGCCACTAAGAATTCAAGGAAACTGGCCCGACTGGCCACCAAGCACTGGAGTTAAATTTTTGGACTATTGGACATGGAACAGCACAGGTCACCAAAGCGTATTATGAGAGTTTGTATGGAGCTGAAATTCGATCGAAAATAATTTTCACTTTCCTTCGAAAAGTTGTAAATAATGTGAAATAAAGTTTAAAAACCTCACCTGTTGTCTTTTCCGGTGTTTTTATCGCTTCTGGAAGCTGCTATGGGCGAATTTCGACCTTCGGTCGAATCTGCCACTGTAGTGTACTAATAGAAGGGAAAGGTCGGAAAGCAATTTGAACATTTCCCCAACCGTTTTTCGAGGTTCGGTTAGAAATGCTCGCTAAAAATATATTTCTTCCCCAGCCGGCGCTTTCAAATCACACTAAATCTCAAGAAGGATGATGTACGTACCTTTCTGTGTGATTCAATCACCAATAGACCGATCTCTCGAAGCACAGTTTTACGTTGAAAACAGCTAAATTTTTTCAACGGCAGCCATTGCATGGGGACGAGGCTATGTTCCAGCAAGTGGGTCAAAAACCAACGGCCGAGCGCCAAAGTATACTCCACAAGGGGTGATACGCGTAACCTCTGTGTCGCTTAATACCAAACGCACTCCCTCCCGGGTAAGTACACTTTGGCACCTGAATTTCCCGCCAAAGTTTGAACGCCGGCCGCCAGCTTGCCGACTTACCCGGGAGGGAGTGCGTTTGGTATTAAGCGACACAGAGGTTACGCGTATCACCCCTTGTGGAGTATACTTTGGCGCTCGGCCGTTGGTTTTTGACCCACTTGCTGGAACATAGCCTCGTCCCCATGCAATGGCTGCCGTTGAAAAAATTTAGCTGTTTTCAACGTAAAAACTGTGCTTCGAGAGATCGGTCTATTGGTGATTGAATCACACAGAAAGGTACGTACATCATCCTTCTTGAGATTTAGTGTGATTTGAAAGCGCCGGCTGGGGAAGAAATATATTTTTAGCGAGCATTTCTAACCGAACCTCGAAAAACGGTTGGGGAAATGTTCAAATTGCTTTCCGACCTTTCCCTTCTATTAGTACACTACAGTGGCAGATTCGACCGAAGGTCGAAAATTCGCCCATAGCAGCTTCCAGAAGCGATAAAAACACCGGAAAAGACAACAGGTGAGGTTTTTAAACTTTATTTCACATTATTTACAACTTTTCGAAGGAAAAGTGAAAATTATTTTCGATCGAATTTCAGCTCCATACAAACTCTCATAAATACGCTTTGGTGACCTGTGGGAACAGCTACTAATTTAGTCTTAATTTATTCTATTTTACACCTTTAACTTTAGTATAAATTAATTTTCTGTTGACTGTTACTTACATTTGCTGATAATGGTGCCAAGATGACACCGATGCGTTGTTTTTTTCACTATTTTTCCTTATTAAAAAAGGAATGGGCATGTCTAGGTTGCAGTTTAATCATTTCACAGATTGTGTTTGTATTTTTAAAGACATTACATTTTAAGAAATCATTGCCAACCCATTTGCAAAGATAAATACCTTACGCTCTATACTTGCTGTTTGCAGGCCTCTAGCTGAGAATGTTCTTACCCAGACAATAGAGATTACCAGTAAAAACAGCAGCCCAGACTGTGTTCTTATGCCAACTTGTGCTCTTCTAAATTCTGGTGGTGGAGTGTTGTTGATAAAAATTGCTGACTATTCAAAATGTACAAATCCATTGAAACAGTTGGATATATTTTGGCAGAAGCTGGAGCCCAAATTAGAGTCAATGATTCAACCGTCAAGCTACGATGAGGTCTTTGACCGTGTCTTTCTGAGCAGGATGGAGTCATCCTTTTCATCAAGGCACCGGACCATTGGTGCACAATGGAGTATAATTTAATGTTGCCTGGTGAATCAAAAGTGTCGGTTCCTTCATTCAAAAACATTGTGGAGTTGCTATCAAATGAACCAGTTGGAAAGGAAAAAAAGTCATATTGTAAGGTTCGTCTTGAAGAGTTTACTCCCTTGCCAGAAATTTTCTATCCAAGCAGAAACTCGACTTCCACGAGTCCAAAAAAATGCAATTGACAAATTTCAAATCTGGCAACGGATTATTACACAATAATAACCATACACAGCGTAAGAAAATTGTGAATCAAATTTCCGCCTTTGCGAATGGGAGCGGAGGAATAATTCTCATTGGGGTGGAAGATGATGGCACAGTACTTGGCCAGAATTTGGACTCTGAGGGAAACAGTAAAAAAGACGTGAAGGAAAGAGTGGAGTTGATTGTGCAAGGAATGAAATGGAGTTGTACTCCTGAGAGCAACCTTCACTGGAAAGTGGATTTCATTCCAGTCCAGGACAAGGAACGCTGCTATGTTATAGCGATCTCTGTTGCAGGAATGAAGGGAGGAGTCTTCACAAAGAGTCCAAAGAGCTATGAGCTGAGACCTGGGAATGATGGAAAGGAAACTATTCACCTTCTTGAGTTTAAGGAGTGGAAGCAACGGATGCTGCGTGGGACAAATATGCTGCAAAATGAAAGCAAAGGTAAGACAGGGGCACCCAACGACAAAATTTCCCTGTAGTTGTCGGAAAGTCGTTTTACATAATTGTGATTTTTGTGCAGTTTAATGGCTTATTTTTAAATGCTAAGAAAAATGTATCTGTTCGAATCATATGTTAGCTGAACTTTCAAACTTCAGAAAATTTTAGGGATTGAAATCTTATTACCCGAATTTATGAGCTATTTTTGCCTTCCTGCGAAAATCCTAGCTGACCTTTGTTTGTACCCAAAACGACATAATTTTATCTCTCCGAAAACAAAAGGCATTTAATTTTCCCATATTAAGAAACTTTGAGATGACATTTCCCTAAAGGAAACTCCAGATTTTCATCACACTTTACTCCGAATATCTGAGGCGATTATGCGGGTCTTCCGAACAGATATTCCACCGAAACGATCCGTTGGGTGTCCCTGGTAAGATAGAGCAGATATGAACAACCAATGCTAGATATTCAAACAGAAATGGCTGAGCGAAGTCTTGTGTGTAGCCTGCCAAAATGTAACAGAGTAAACTGGATAAAAAGGTGAGTTAGTGTACTCTCTCTAAGGTGGACACCCTTGGGATCAGCTCTAGCTGTCCGCCTTAGAGGGATGTCCAAAAGAGAGTTCAGTTACAGACAAGTCAGATTCGACCAGACCAGCCAGCCAACCATGTCCACCTTAGCTTTAGAGGTTTACAGATTTACAGCTGTGCCTGTTTGAGAGAGTTGATTTTTTCTCTTAACCAGTATTTTTTTGTTTTCAATAGCTATGAGAGAAGTGAATGAAAAGTTCAATGCTGTTTCCATTTCTGATCGAGTACTGCGGACTGTGGAAGGTTCTGTTGGAAAGATCAGGGAATCCTTCTTCGCAGGTAAGTTTAATAGTGCTTATTTCAGTAATTAAAGAGAAAGGAGAAACTTCTGCCATATATTCTTCCAAATCAAAGTCCTGTAGTTGTTCAAAATCAGTTTAGACTGTACATGTAGTTTCATAAATTATTATTGACATACATTTTGTTACTGCAGAAGTACTTTTTCGGCATTGCTTTCTAATATTGGTATATCAGTTCCAGTTAAGTCAATCAAGGCCATACATAATAGGAAGGCTTGTTGTTCTTATGGTTAGTCAGCGTCGGACTCGAGATCTGGAATGAAGAATTTGAACATGAACCGGACCATTGTCCTTGTGTCGTGTTCTTGGGTTATATAAGCCTAAGGGGTGGACCATTTAACTTCTGAGGGGGAGTGGGTGATTTTGAAAAAAAAAATCCTGCAAGCACACCTGTACAAAAGAAGTTAAATGGTCCACCCCTTATAACTTTCACAGTCCCTCTTTCTTTGGCTTACATGCATCTACCCATATACAGCTGTTTTGAAAAAGGTTGTCCAAAAGAAGTGTAAGAGCATACGCGACAATGCATTGCTGAAAGGGATATAAGCAATAAATTTTAATAAATACCCTTTGTAGAATACATGTTGAACCTACTTTTGTTTTCTTTTAGTACATACAAACATTATATTTTATGGTTTCTCTGGCGTCGCTTTGAAAAAACCACCACAAACTTTGCTCAAGCAACAGTGAACTACCACTACTTTCAGCATTCTGACGCGTACGCTTTTACACATAAGACAACCTTTCTCGAAACAGCTGTATTAACTGGGTACCGCCACAGGTAATTAAAGGGAGTGTTTCACGGTTCGGCGCATGTTCAGGCTTATCAACACTCTCCGTTTAAAAAACAACTCACATGTACGTCTCGATACTTCAGTAATCACAATATAATAAGTCCAAGCAAAACGACAAATGACAAAAATTCACACAAAATTTCAACGGATTTCACCAAGAATCCCGAAGGATTTATTCTGGTAATTTATTCTGGTATTCAAATGTCGACAATTCTCGGTGTAATCCGTTGAATTTTTTTGTGAATTTTTGTCATTCGTCGTTTTTCTTGGACTAATATTATAGTATGTGATTACTAAAGTGTGAGTGGGATTTTTCAAACGGATAAAGTTGATAAGCCGGCACATGCACCAAACCGTGAAACACTCC
Organism: Desmophyllum pertusum; assembly: GCA_029204205.1. Taxonomy (NCBI): domain Eukaryota; kingdom Metazoa; phylum Cnidaria; class Anthozoa; order Scleractinia; family Caryophylliidae; genus Desmophyllum; species Desmophyllum pertusum. The sequence goes on from MU825881.1 coordinate 869,840, forward strand.
CTTTAACAATATTATCTAGTGTCTTTGCATGCATTGCAGGCATATTGATGCTATATTATTCCACAAGCGTGTGTTGGATACATGGTGATAAAATAACCAATGAGGCATACATTTCATATCCAAGAGTGAATGTAGTACGGTGTACTATAGTGCACTGTACTACGGTGTACTACAGCAAGGAGATATTCAACTGTAGTACAATGCTCACTGAGAATAAAGTTTATTGAAACACGTACTACTCGAGAGGAACGCAAGCAAGGCAAAGTTTCTTCAGAAATATTCCTCGCAATCTCCTCTAAAGTCTTAAATATTCTGGAAAAGGCTAACGGGAAGGTCCAAAATAATTATGGAGCTGAACATTATGTAGCCTGTGACTAGCAGGCACTGAAGGGGCACATAATTATAAGGAAAGAGACATGTTTTTCTTGTGTGCACCCCTCCAACTCGCGCTCTATATTACTTAGCACCTGCTACATGTATGCAGGCTTTAGGGGCTTAACATTATGCCCCCTGTCAAATGGAGTCAAAAGTCAAATGGAGCAAGGATCTACATGTGCTTTTGTCTATGGCAATTCAAACCTATAATGGACTAGCTTTCAACTCAGTTGTGAGCAGAACTTATTAGTGGCCATACTAATGATCATCTTTTCTTTCTCTTTGTCATTGCATGTACAATTAAAGTTGGAGAAGGATGTCCAATTTCTCCTAAAGGTTTTGAATCAAACCTACCAGAGGCAGCACCTTTGGTTACAAGATGGCTCCAAGAGATGTCTTCGAGAGGTCACAACCGTGCACTTCTTGTTGCCTCCCGTTCATTGCATTCCAGTATAAACGGATGGCGTCATGATGATGATGATGGTGTCATCTGTGATCTGCTGCTTTTCAATGCTGAGCTGGGAGGACTGCACCTCTTCACCCTTTGCGACAGTAAAACCGATGAGCAGTTCTTGGCATACAGCCACGCTACCGCTAAAGCTTTGAAGAAAGCTCTTGTGACCATAGGAGGTTGCCATGAAAAGTTCTACATCACGCACCATGTGATTCCCTGCCGTGCACGTGCACCAACCGAACAAATCGGTCAGCTTCTTCCAGACAGCCGATACCCCCAGGAGTATGATCTGGAAAAGCCACGTGATAAAATCACTAAGATTCTTGAATCATTAGTGATTATTCTAGCGGCGGTCACAGTGCCATCATCTCCCCTTTCAAACAAGCAGGGGATCAGCTTTTAAATCTACTGACCAAGGAACAATTCCAGTTGGTGTACCGGGAAATTGACGACCATCGAGAATTATGGGTAAAGGGTGCTGCAGGAAGTGGGAAAACTCTTGTGGCAGTCGAGTTTGTAAAAGAGCTCCGTCGCCGTCATCCTAACCTGGAGCAAGATGAAATACTGTACGTATGTGAGAACAAGGGAATCAGACAGCAAATAAGGTAACTTTAGGAGGATAAAAACCACCCACATTACCAAAAAAACCCATTATTTTATTTATTTATTTGTTTGTTTGTTTATTTATTTATTTACTGCAGCTGAGGTTGTCAGTCAACAAACCAACCAACATTCTACTTTCATCTTCTAAAAACTAATAAATTACCTATCTTGTCTCGTATTGTACACTCCCGTACTGAATGTTTCAAGAGGTCTTTTTAACCATAGCACTATTGCGCGTGTGTTATCGGTAAATACATGTACGAATCAAATTTATAATGAACGAGAATTTTTTGAATACAGTACTCAGTGTTATGGCAGTGCTATTGAGTCAATGATAATTAGGCCAGGGTGCTTTCAAGATCTAAGTATTGATTTGGTGTCATTTCTTTACATATTAAAGTTGAAAAGTACATGTAAACCTTTTTACCGATATTATAAACACACAAGCAACACTTGCTTCAACGCTTTTAATATTCAACTTGAGTACGCTGAAACTGTAATGCTCCGAAGGACTCTTCTTGACTTCAGTTCTTGATGGAATTTCTTTAATCTTTCTGTGAGAATCTTTGAAGATAAAATTTCTAAGCGGACTTCTTCAGGAAATTTGATTTGAACTTTTCAATTAGATCAGAGCAGGGGCAGAGCGATATTTCCAGAATGAAACAGGGCGCTGTCAATTGCGGAAAAAGCGCGGGAAAATAATAACTCTGTAACACAGCAAGGGAATTTTAGCCAGATTAAGTACTCTCCTCGGGACTAAATGATTTTTGTCTCATAACTGTAGTAGCCATCTATGCGTTAAAAAGTATAACGCATGGAAAACTATGTGTTATACTCTATATAAACGCATGGGTTTGCCTCGTTGTTGCGTCATAACGGAAAGACACGTGGTGCAAAACAACCAATCAAAATCTTCCAATTTTTACAGCGCACGAAATTTGAATATTAAGACGATTTCCGCTGGGCGTTCGAGCAAAAAGTGCAAAAAGTTAAGATACCAAAAAAATACTCATAGCACGGTAACATTTTGAATACAGTTAAGAAGAAATTATCGATAAATTAGCTTCCAAGCTGACCCCGCGAGAGAAGTCATTACATATTTTAATTAAAAAGACGTTTCATGTCAGTTCAAAACAAAATGGCGTGCGTTTTTATCATTTTTTACGAGGTTTGACATTAATTTTCTCGAGAATGCTTGAGAATTTAATTGCGGGGTCACTTGGAGAAGTGAATTAAAGTGATATGTTTCAAATAGTATTCAAAATGTTACCGTGCTATGAGTAGTTTTTTAGTAATTAATTTTTGCACTTATTGCTCGAACGTTGAGCGGAATCCGTCTTAATTAACAATTATTCCACGAAAGCGAGTCGTACATTAAGCACTTAATGACTGGCACCAAGGGGAACAGTGAGTTTTGTTTCTTATTGTATAATTTACATTTCGCCGCTGCTGCAAAGTCCTAATCTTATATACTTTCTGTTTTAAATTCATTAGTAATCATGGTATATGCCGCTGCGTTTGCCGTGTAACCTTCATGCGAGAGGATTGGCCTGAGGTCAAGCATATAATCATGGACGAGGTACAAGGTTATCGAGATGAGGACCGTAAATGGGACGAAGACAACTGGCTACAAAAAGCAAAGAAGGTTGTTCGGCAGCATGCAATTGATGATCCAGGTTATCTGTGGCTGTTCATTGACAACAACCAGATAAATCACAAATATTCAACAGCCATTCCTTTTGAATGTCAGCAAGTGCCGGCTTTTCGTTTAAAAAAAGTAATTAGAAATTCGAAGAGAATCGTCAAGTTCGCATCAAAAATATGTCTCGACCAAAATGCTGCAAGAGGAATTGAAATGGGTCACGATTTTGAAGGAGAAGAAGTGATGCACAGAACATATCAAGGAGGTGAAACATTTCAGATCTCTGCTCTGAAAAAAGTTATCAAATCACTCTGTACTGAAGGGTATAGTAAAGGAGATATCACCCTTCTTTATGGGAAGGGAGATGTTATCCCACAAAATCTTTCATTGGAATTAAATCTACCGATTGTTGATGCTGAGTCAAACGAATCTGACAATCTTGTTGTGAGCACTTTCCGCAAGTACAGTGGGCTGGAGAGACCAATAGTTATCCTTGTTAATGTTGAAGGATCCCTTCCATATGGAAGTAACAGGAATGCCATTTACTGTTGTGCAACTCGTGCAATGGTTAAACTGATTATTTTGAAAGAAAGTCAAAATAAGTGATAAGCAGTCCGTAGTGCGGAAGCTCCTATTATATTTGTTTGACACGCACGATACAATATCTTCCATAGTTTCAGTAGTTTGTCTCGGTCAGTTTCAAAGAGGTCCGATGGGCATGTCGGGACTATTGAATAGATACTGTAGTATACAGATTTATGCTGTGAAATAATTGAATATTAAATAGAGCCCCTTTGAACATTCAAGTTAAATTAACTTGGTACAGCGTTACATTGCAAAACTGTCACTATTCCCAAGCGGAATAACTTAGTATACATTTAGCGTCTTGCGTTTTTCATTTTTGCATGTAACATTCACCCTGAAGATGACTAAATAGCTGAAAACGTTAGATGTTTTTATGTAAACTTTTATTAGTTGGAAAGAAATGATGGTATATTTTATTAGTATTTTTATTATATTTTATTAGTTTTTCTGAAGCTTTTTAAAAATTGTACATATTGAATAGTAATTATTGGAGAATGAATGCTCAGATAAAAGTAATATTTCAGTGTATTGTAGGCAAAATAAGGTAGTCTGAATAAAGTTCATTATATGGCACAAGTCTGTTCATTCTTGGTGGTGAAATGTACATGTGCTAACCTACATGTGCAGAGATTTTGGAAAATCACTCCAGTAAACTGAAGAGTTTACTAGCTAACTTGGTTGCCCCCCCCCCCCTCCCATGAACTGCAAATCTTTTTTCAAGCCGCCCCCCCAGGGCCCCAACAGGTTGTGGAGGGGGCGCTAAAGCGTTATCAGGTAAGAGTTATCAGCCGAAGCCGCGCTAGTTCGCGGCGACTTTGTAAGTTTTGTGTTCTACCGCGCCACTCAAGCGTACGAAGTTTTTCAGCAGCGAGTGCATTCACTAGCTGCTTTTCTAGACCTCAAGCGTGCATCATTTTCTTATAGAACATAGAAAACCATCTTCTATTAGGTAAATTTACTACAGCTACGTCATCTTCCTGATCGTCTAGCGCTGCCATAATTTTGATGTTCAAAATGGCGGCTCAGTAACTTAGCAAGGTGGGATACCCGCTCAGTTGTTTGCTGCGGGCGGGAACCGTGCGCGTTAGTTCGCATTTAACAAAACAAGAAACGCATGTTTCTCTTATTTTTAGACTACGAGTAGTCCCTCGTTTTTCTCAGGGATAGTCGAGTGGGAGAGCACGCGTGAAATCCCTTCGAGGAGACGCGACGCGTGGCGAAAAACTTGAAATTCCCTAAAATTATGCTTTTGCCGCAGAAAATTGCTTGAACGTCAAAAGTTGCCGAGCACAATCTGTAGATGCCTAACGACGCGCATCCCCGCCCTTTTTACATGGTAGATCTCCTCACGGGTATCCAATCAAGAAACGGGTACGCTATTCTAATCACGCCATCAACGTCATGTTGCTTAGCAACTTCGTGACGAAAATCGAGGGCTCAGTTTGGAATCTGGATATTTTTGACGTAGTCAAAAGCGGCCTCGTGCTTTCATTTGTTTCTCGATCTTTGGATACCACGATGAAACCCGAAGCACGAGTTTTTTAGATTGCTTCTCAAACAAAAGCTTTAAAAGAAAGCACTATTTAGTAGTAGTTGACCCGCATTGTTTTCCAGTTCTTAATTTACGGTTACCAAACGTAAGCTCTGAATAGTAGTAATGAAATATTGTTTTGCACTTCTAATTAACAGTTTCTAAATCCGTTGGGGGAAACATGATCATGAAGTCAAATGTAAATTAGTGAAAATTTGTTATTTTGCATTTCAAGCATGATGATAATCTACTTTAATGCTCTGAGTCATTCAAGTATCGTGTAGCTCAATGGTAGAGCGTCCGACTGCTGCGCGGAAGGTCACGGGTTCGACTCCAGCTGGTAAAACATTGAATTATTTTTTCTTTGAAAAATGCTTCTATGATAATTATTTATAAATGCCACAAGAATCTAGATATCCAATAAAAACGCATATCCAGATCACTAGTGATTTGGATATGGGTTTTCATTGGGTATCTAGATTCATGCATGTGACGAAATACTTTCCCGTCATTGGCTGATAACCTCATGAATTATTAATGAGTTTGAGAATAACATCTCTTGATGGTACTTATTCCCCCTCTCCCTAGCCTCCTCATAGACACCAACCTGGAACTTAACCTGGAACCGAGTGTATAATTTTCCGTCATGTATGCGTATTTTTATGTCCTTGATATACACAGCAATTTGTCGACCCCCCTCTAAAGCTCGACTCATTTCCTGTGAAGTCCTTCACTGTGGCAGTGAGTTCTACAGTGCAGTACGGAAGTCGTTGTCTCAAGGTTTGTTGAGCTGAAAATAAAGACCGGCTTATCCCAGATAGCACATCAGAGGACACAAACAGTTCACTACTGTTGTTCCTGGCAGCAGATAGGCCGCTAGGGTAAGTATTCTGGTGAGAAAATCATGTCGGACTGCGCCGACACTCGGACGCACTGAAACGCTTACTTGACTGTCCAGAGAAGACTTCAAATGAGCAAGATCTCGCTCAATTACATTCTAGGTGTTTTCATGCTTTCAATAAAAATAAATTATCGTGGAGTATGAAGAGACTAGAAAGCGCAGTCGAACTGTTCTTTCATGGTTAGGTAATAGTGGATTGGCTAGCGACACTTCCGTATGTACACAAGTTCAGCTTATCAGTTATCGTACCTTGTGGATCGATACTTGAATGCGAAGGATTAGTGATGGAATGAATATACGCATTTAAATATCTGAAAAGAATGCGATCGAACCATAAAGATTGATGTACACGTCTTAAATCTTGATTAGATAGTGATTTCTGACCATAAAACTCCGATGTTACAAATTTGTTCTAAAAATTATGCATGTGACTTTATAAGCTTATGATCTTTCCTTTTACAGTAACCTTCGAATATCCTTTGCGTTCGATTTCCTGCTTACGGTCACGATTGTCAACTCAATTATCGCGAGCCAACATTTTTAATCGAGTCAATTTAGAAATTAATATAGCATTTGTTGTCGAAACTCATCATGTCGATATTGTTGTTGTTTTTGTTCAGGGTTCGGGCCAAAGAAGGCCAAATGAATTACCATGTCCAATAACCGAAAACAGGTTAGTTCATAATGGGCAGCTTATATATAATGCAAGAATACAGTTTTAGTAAAATAATTTTTTAATGTACCATGTATTGCAAAATATGTTTTGTAAAGTGGCCCTGTTACTCCATATTCTGAAATTGCTTAGATGGCAGGGGGGTCGCAGGGGGTATGTATTGCTTTGTTACTCTTTCCACACCTTAAATCGATGGTTTCGCTTCCCGTTTTGAATTTAAAGCTTAGGTTTATTGCACTATTTTATACAAGCTTGCATGCAGTAAAAAATAATACTGGTAGGTTATAATCTACACGACTTTGATCAAATACATATGTAAAAGATTAAAAAAGAAAAGAAGAAAGTTTGAGCTCTAATGTAACATACATAAATTATATGAGAATACTTCAAGGTAAAGCCTGGTTCACACTTACGACACAAGCATAAGCACAAGCAACATACGCAGACGCAGTAACGTGTTGATCATTAGTGCCTTTTGTTAGAACAAATACTGCTAATGATTAACATGTTACTGCGTCTGCTTATGTTGCTTGTGCTTATGCTAATGTCGTAAGTGTGGACCAGGCTTAACTACACATCAATAAAATAAATCTATGAAGATAAGATAACAAACTTATGTAATATTAAAGCAATAGTCCATGTTATATATCAGGTAATGAAGAATATGACCAAAGAAGGGAAGTTTATACACGTCTAACAATAATGTTTCATTTGGCTGATCTCGATTACACATGTACTTCCTGAATGTTACTCCACTCAATTATGTTAACATTTCTAATGAACCATTCCATAAATAATTATTGTTTTGTTTGTCTATTCAGGTACCAGTGTGGACAGCGGGAACTGAAGTGGTTGGACGATTTCAATTTAGAGCCAGGACGCAAGAGGTACAGTTTAGCTTCTTTTCTTATTAAAAACGATGTTTTAAATGTTTTTTTAATGCATTGCATATGCTGGTGATGTTGCAAAGTGAAGTTCTGTTCCACGAGCTGGGCATGGATTCAAACCAAAAAAACCTCCCATGGTGGGGTATATACCTGCCAACTTTTCCTAAGTCGAATGCGTGTGATTTTCGTATCCATATTACCCGAATTTCAGAGAAATTTCCGACGACTTCCGAACATTGCCGAAGATGTTCCGACGACTTCCGAACATTGCCGAAGATTCCCGAAGATGTTCCGATGATTTCCGAAGGCTGCCGAATGTCGCGGTGCGAAGCTCAAAATCTCGGCGCGATCTTGCTTGTTTATATTCAGGACTCAAACGCGACATTTAGTGCCATTCATTTTGGGTGGAAATTGAATCCAATTTTTCACGTTAATGGTTAAGAACATTATTAGTCCGGAATTGTGAGTCAGGCGTGTGAAATTGTCCTGTATGCGTGTGATCGATGTTTTCGATCCGCAGGCGTGTGACACACGCATAATGCGTGTGAGTTGGCAGGTATAGGGGTAATGGATATTTTATGGAACAACACAACCTCATCCCCAGGGCCTTCTCGGTATTCAAAATGGCCCAGCGAGAGAAGACCCTGGCAAAGGCTGGGTCACGTGACCTTAAAAATATCCAAATGTATTGGATATTTTATTAATTCAAAATGGCGGAAGGCTCGCCATTGGTTGATTTTATGTCACGTGACCCAGCCTTTGCCAGAGGCCTTTGCCAGGGTCTTCTCTCCGTCAGTCGCCATCTTGATAAAACGAGAAGACCCTGGGAACGAGGTTAGGAACAACACAATCTGCCTTCTTGAATTTGATACATTATAGAGATAAAGAGAAAATAAGAATCACTGCAGCTGAGATTATAAGGTTAATGAAGTTGTTTTGTTTTTATTCAGGATCTGTCCTTTGAGAAGGATGAGGTGTTGTATATTGAAAGTGTTACTCGGGTGAGTACAGTAATGTACTGAGTAAGCTCTGCAAAGTTCTTTCTTTGGACAGAAGATGTTTCTGTCAGGATAACGCTTGGTATTGATCAGAAGTGAGGAGCGAAGATGTGTTACTAGGATGGCAACATTTAACAATTATTGGACGAGGTTGAGCAAAATATCATGATTTGTCAGTGGTGAGCAGTTAGTTGCCGAAGCCAAAGGCTGAGGCAAATAATTTGATCTGCGAGACACTGACAAATCACAATTTTTTTGCAATAACTGAGATTATTGTTTTATCATTCGATCCCTGAGTTTGTTTTTCACAATTATTTTCGGGAAGCGGGAAGCCTTGCTGAACAGTGAAGTAATCGCAGAAGTCGGTATTCCTTCTCAGTACAATAATTTATCCTGTAAATTTTACATATTAAACATACAACGCATAAATTCAAGTTGCCTTCTTTGTATTCTCACTGTTATTTTGGTCTAGTAGACATGTGAAATTACTCTCCGACAACTCTAGAAAACGAGCTGCCATTTTTCACAGAAATGGACACAACTAATTCGCATGAGCAGAACATTATTCGCAGCAAAACAACTTTGCACCATTGTGCGCATGAGTAGACCATTATTCATAGGCAATTATTTGCAGATCACGTGGTGGGCTCTCGGCCAATGAAAAGGGAGAAACAAAAGCATTGAATGATAATAATTTATTAGTAGTAGATAAGTGTTATCAATATTTAATTAAGCACAGCGAGTCTCAGATTATAATGTGCTGTACATGTACATGTACTCTAGATGTATGTATAAGTGGGTATTAGCAAATTATTGGGTCAACCTAACAAAATGCTGGAAGTTACATGCAGTGGACAAGTATCCTGTCCAGAAGTGGTAGCAATATTCCTAGTCATTTTCAATTGATGGTTATAATTCATTTGTCTTTGCTCTGTTCCCATTAGGATCCTAACTGGTACAGAGCAAAGAATGCTAAAGGACGTAAAGGAATGATTCCATATAATTATGTTGAAGAAAACAAAAGAGCGGTGAAACTTCATGCAATGCCGTAAGTTCACTTTCTCAAGGGCTGCAGCTTAAGACGGATTCCGCTCAACGTTTGAGCAATAAGTGCAAAAATTAATTACTAAAAATCTACTCATAGCACGGTAACATTTTGAATACTATTTGAAACATATCACTTTAATTCACTTCTCCAAGTGACCCTGCAATTAAATTCTCAAGCATCCTCGAGAAAATTAATGTCAAACCTCGTAACAAATGATAAAAACGCACGCCATTTTGTTTTGAACTGACATGAAGCGTCTTTTTAATTAAAATATGTAATGACTTCTCTTGCGGGGTCAGCTTGGGAGCTAATTTATCGATAATTTCTTCTTAACTGTATTCAAAATGTTACCGTGCTATGAGTATTTTTTTGGTAACTTAATTTTTTGCACTTATTGCTCGAACGTTGAGCGGAATCCGTCTTAATGTAACTCGCAAGAGATGGGATTGTTGTCTTGTAAGAGGTCACAGACACTGTTAATAATTACTGTAGAATTACATATCAAATTTATTGTGTAGTGTTTATCATATGTACTAGCTGTATGAGAAAATCATCCAAAATACTTGCATACCAAAAGTCTGATAGATTAATTACCTAAAGTAATTTATTTATGAGAATTTGGTAGTTTAATATCAAGATTATTCTTATCACCTCATCTGTTTGAGGATGTACAACTTACAGTATTCACTCAGCAATCATATCATAACATATAACATAAAGGCAATCCTTGCTGTATGTTTTGTTTTGTTATTTTCAGATGGTTTCATGGGAAAATCACCAGAGAACAGGCTGAAGCACTCCTTACACCATATGAAGATGGCTTGTTTCTGGTCAGAGAAAGTCATAATTTCCAGGGAGACTATACTCTGTCTGTTTGGTATGGCTTTTGTGTAACTTCTTGTGTATTTTTTTACAAGGGCGACAAGTTAACCCTTTCACTCCCATGAGTGCTAAGTTCAAAACTATGGAAAAAATCTAGAATTTCATTTTGCAAAATTGTCACAAAAAAAGAGCACCACTTGAAAGTACTGCTCAATAGCTTTCATTTGAATGGTCACACACTAGGGATTCATCCACAGACTTGAAAGTTACAACCACATTTATTGACTCAAGGTTTGACTCTGGGAGTGAAAGGGTTAATCAGTTAGTATTACTGTTACTGTTATGTGTTACGTTGTGATTGGCTACAGCTGTAGGTGGTCTGTACATATAACGCACAGATGTTGTGCCATGGATGGCAACCGGAAGTCAAATGTTACCTTTTTTGGCGCGTACATTGACTTTTCGTCTGTAACGTCAAGTTGTAAATGCTAAAACAAGGGCTTTCCAACTTATCTGTGGGGGTGAAAGCATGCCAAAAACAGGAACATTCACCTTCCAGTTGCCGTCCGTGGCTAAAAAACATCTGTGCTTAAGCTCTCTTTTGAACTTTAACCAGGTTCTTTACACACAAAATTGCGGAAAATCATTCTAATGACAACCCCCTTAAATAAAAAAGTTATCTTTGTGGAGAACATTTTGAGAGCAGACAAGTTTGATTCATTTCTTCTTTTAAAAATACTTTTTAACAGCGGTGGTTCCAGGCTTGAACACTACAGAGTGAGGTACATGGATGACAGTAAACTCACAGTGGATGATGAGACTTATTTTGAAAATCTCACAAAACTTGTAGAGGTAGGTAGTGAATTTAAGCTGATTGCTTTTCTCTGCTACAGAAGTGTGGAAGGCCTAATGGTTAGTGTGTTGGACTCCGGATTGAGCGGTTCGGGGTCGACCCACTCCCTCCAGGAGTAAAAATAATGGAACTGGCAACCTGACAAAATTCTAGGGGGAGGGGGGGTTACCTGCGGTGGACTAGCATCCCATCCAGGGGAGTAGCGATACTCCTAACTAATTGAAAAGGGTAATAAAGAGGATGTTGTTGTTGTTGTTGTTGTTGTCTACTAGTCACTTCATATGGAAACCAGAGTTACAGCAAGGCGCCCAAAAGTGTGACCACTTGTAATTAATTGACATTATTTTGTGCGTGCAGACTACCCAATCAGAAGCCGAAGAATAGCTACATGTATCCTTGACTTCTGATTGGATAGTATACGCGCAAGAAATAATGTGAATTAATTAAAAGTGGTCACACTTTTGGGCGCCTTGCTGTAAGTTCCAGCCTGATAAGCCACTAGGCTTATAGATAGACTTTAAAGTGCCGCTACGATCAAATTGTTGATATTCATTTTTTTAGATTTTCGTGTACAATAAAATTATGACTTTCTTATATATCTTGCCAAAGTTCAATCCATTACGAATATTAGAAGTCATTGTTTTTGGACTTTTATTTCCGAGAATTTACGGCTGCCATTACTTGTCCTCGGTTCCAAGGCTTGGTTGCGAATTAGAGAAAATGACGTCAGATACTCAAAAATAACTCACGGGTTGAAATTATAATAACAATAAGTATAGAAAATTGCATGAAGAGCAACAAAAACTTTGGACTTTTTCTTCGTGCAATTTTCTATACTTGTTGTTATTATAATTTCAACCCGTGAGGTATTTTTGAGTATCTGACGTCATTTTCTCTAATTCGCAACCAAGCCTTGGAACAAGGTCAAGTAATGGCGGCCGTAAATTCTCGGAAATAAAAGTAAAATAAAAAATGACTTCTAATGTTCGTAATGGATTGAACTTTGGCAAGATATATACACAAAAATGTAAAAAAATGAATATCAACAATTTGATCGTAGTGGCACTTTAACCTATTTTAAATTTATCGGTATAATTTACTGAACAATTTCCCTGATGCAGTAAGGACAATATTGACTGCACTTTTTAAATGTGGCTGAAGTCTTCTGAAAAAAATTCCTTGCATTTTACAGCACTATCAAGATGACGCAGATGGACTTTGTACAAGACTGGCAAAACCCTGGAAAAGAAAGGGAAATTTGATTTCTCTGTTGATCCAGAGTCATTTAAAAAAGGTTTGTAGCTTGTATCTGTGCTTTGTCACTCTTTACGGCGTGGACCCAGCGATTTTAGACCCATTTACAGCCAATAACTAAAAACAACTAAAAATAAAATATAAATAAATAAAATAAAAACAACAACAATAATATTGTGCCAACCCCACAAGCTGCATTATAACAGGCCAGTTCTGGTTTGTCTTTCAGAGGGTTGGACTATACTGCGCCATGATCTACATCTTGGAAGATCCATTGGAAAAGGAGAGTTTGGAGGTGAGAACAATGTTCAGCACTCTGCAGACACTCAGTAATACAATATATAATATTATGTCATCATCCTCGGAAACCCAGGGGCAGATAATTGGTGCAGGAGGAAGATAAAACAGCAAAATCAGTGCACACGGAAAGTTTATCTGATGGTCGGAGAGCCGCTGGGCACCTACTCTTACTCTCCCACCCATCAAGTAAACTTTTGTACACACCAATTTCAAATAAAGTGTGGTGCATTGACGTGGCTTCTAATGGTAGGAGAAGTGTTGGAAGACCCTGAACAACTTGGCATAGAATGGTAGAAAAGGAGTGAAGAGAACTGGGGCGGAAGAGTTGGGAGGAAACCCACTAAGTGGCTGTCAACCGAGTGGAGAGTGGAGGAAAATTGCTGAAGCCCTGTGTGCCACCTACAATATTAATGTGGGTCATAAGTGTTGGGACACTTACCACGATGCTGGTGAAAATGTCTACCCTCCCCCAAAGCAATGTCAAGTTTTGACTATTACACACACGTTATACAAAGAATGTTTACGTATATTTTTCAACACTGTTTTAGGCGAGGTGGGGGGAGGTGAATGGATGCTCCAACATCAATGTCATCAATAGTAGTAGTAAATTATTATTTTGTGATTTCTCGGACATTTTTCACAAGTGTCCAAACTACTTATGACCTGCATTTTAGGCATGATGGGATAGATGATGATGAATAAAATGTCAGTGGTATTCGTACAACTATTGATTGTTAGCAACCAAACCTTATCTTCAAAATAAATTTTGAGTCACACAGAAACGTATTAGGGAACAAGTAAAATACAGTAAAAACCTGCATAAAAGAACAAGTGGATTAAGAACACTCAGGCTGAAATTTGGTCAAAAAAGTACCATATACATAAGAACAAATTCAGCCTGAAAAATGAAAATCGTTCTTATATAAGAAAAATTGGCTTCCAGTTAGATTAGAATAACCTACTAGGGTACAGTACTAAGTAGATCAATATATGTGCTAGACCATTGCACACATAGAGTGCTCGCACATTGATTTCATCTGTTGGTAGTCTATGCAGTATTTAATTTTTAGAAACAATTTTAAGAACACCTTAAGAACATTTTCAGGCTGATTTTGCAGAAAACACCCGATATATAAGAACAAAATCAGCCTGAACCCAAAACACATGTTCTTTTATGCGGGTTTTTACTGTAGTACCAGTTGATGGTAAGGTCTGGTCTCCAAGAACTAACTGAGCCTGTGGTTTTCGTGCCATGATCACATGGATGGCGTGACAACTTTCAGAGTACTCTCGAGTGTTCTTGATATTCTTTGTTTGGATAATAACAATCGAAAACATTCACTTGTTCCCATGCCTGTGTAACTATGTTACTTATTTTTCAACCTGGTCCCCAGGGCCATCTCCGCTTTCAAGATGGCGGGTGGGCGTGAAGAAGACCCTGGCGAACAGCAGGTCACGTGTCTCCAAAAATATTGGAGATTTTGATTGTTTCAAAATGGCGGCGGGCTCACGTTTGGCTAATTTCATGGTCTTCTTCGCGCCACCATTTTGAACGCCGAGAAGACTCTGGGGACGAGGTTGCTTATTCTTTGTACTGGTTAAATCCTCAGATGTCCTTCAAGCTGAATACAAGGGAAAGGAAGTGGCTGTCAAATCATTATTAGATGACAGCCATGCTGCTCAGTCATTCCTAGCAGAAGCTTCTATAATGACGTATGTTGAACCGTAGATAATGTAAATACTAGCCTGCGAGCAGGCTCTCATTCGCGCGATCGTGATCCTTAGTATTGCGTGACGTTCGAGCGCGGAGCGCGAGGGAGTGGGCGATGAAATGAGAGCCTGCACGCGAGGCCAGGTTTCTCGAATGTCCTGCATTCATCCACGAACGCAGTATTCTGATTGGTCCAAAATGACAGATCCAATTATTGTGACAAAAACCAGGGCAAACAAGGGCAACGGAGAAAAATAGTCGGTTCAATTATTGTTTTGTTCAAGAGTGTTTCGCAAGCTTTTGATTAGACTTTCTCAAAGTCCGTTTTTCGCGTTTTGGTGATCGACTTGTGGCAAGCCTAGCTTTTGATCAATTCTGAACCTGCGTTTATACAGCTCAAGAGCAGTAAATTGTGTTATTGAAGGGAGATATGTTTTCGCTTTAATGCCGACTGGTTACAGGCAAAGCTGAACTGACCTGAACTGTTCTCACTCGAAGAAAGGCAATCAAACACTGTAGTGTTAGATAACATTATTTGACCATTGACCCTGAAGCAACGCCAAGTTAAGAACTTTACTTTTCGCCGGTTTGTAACTTGTGCCTTCGCCGCTCCCGGAGGGCGCCGTGAACCCAAGTGAGATTGAGAGCTTGCTCGCAGGCTAGAAGATCACTGGTCATCACTCGCATTCTATGTTTAGTCTATGTTCTGCGATCGTGCATTCCACATATGTTTATTTCACCTAACTGAAAACATTACACGGACGTTTGTTTACAAAATATGGCAAGCGCTTTACTTTCAAGTGAACTATACTTTTGGAAACCCTACTTCTTGACGGTTCCGGCGCTTGTAATTGGAAATAAAGCATTAGTTGTCCTCCCACTCTGTTTGTTCGTGACACTTTCCTGTTGGAAAGCATTTGATCCTGTTGATCTGATGTCGCCGACAGAAGTTTGCATTTGGCTCTTGTTTCGCTCAGTAATACTGCCATTTTCCACCTTCGCTATATCACAGCGTTGAGTTTTCATCATCACAAGTTCCTGATTTTGTGACACGGGTTTATACAATCACGCTCTGGCAAACTCTCTCGCACATCACCGGCCAACACATCATCACGGCTGCCGTTGCGGAAACAAAGACTCGATCCGCACTTACAACAATCGCTAGCTGTGTTTACCGTTTTCTTTCCATGCTACCCTACGAGCAGGCTATCTTGTACCTTCACCGCTCGCCCGCCGTCTATGAAAATATCTGGTCCGAAAATAATTCCATGTGTAATGTTTGTTTACATTTTCCTCCAATTCTATTGGTTGGTTATTTGACAAATGAAGCGTGATGAGTTGTCACCAAGTTGACACCTCGCTAGGGGCGGCATTCGAGAAACCTGGCCTCGCGTACAGGCTCTCATTTCATCGCCCACTCCCTCGCGCTCCGCGCTCGAACGTCACGCAATACTAAGGATCACGATCGCTCATCGCGCGAATGAGAGCCTGCTCGCAGGCTATGTAAATACAAATTACTGTAATCTGGAGTACAGTCATCATACACTGTACTGTGCTTCAGGGGTAAGGTGATTCCCTTGAAATAGAAGTTGATGTGGAAATTGTCTAAAACTTTCCTTGGTTGTTCATTGTGATGTGATGTTTCAAAATATTTAATAAAAAGAATAGGTCAGCATGCTTATGCCCAGGTGTATAAATGGGTACGACTGCGTGGTAAAATATTGACAAAATACTGGGAAGCATTTCCAAAGTCTGGACTTGAACTTACCTGATAATTAATTATAATAATTAATAATTAATTAATTATAATTTATTATATTATTATTAATTATTATAATTAATAATATATTCATTCCAGAAGAGTTACCAAACATGACTGTGCCCTTACTGTAAGTCTTTATTTATATTCTGTGTGCACTTTGTGATTTCCAGGAATTTAAATCATAACAACCTTGTGAGATTACTTGGTGTGTCATTGGATGGAAATCCTATTTACATTGTAACAGAATTTTGTGGAAAAGTAAGTGATCAAGTCTTTCTGTTTCAAAGCTAATAATGAACTGGCCTTTTGAATAGAACCATGTTTTGTTCAGTTATTTTGGTGATACAACCTATTTCAGTTAACAGGACAAATTCTGTATCCAATTTACAGATATTAAACATTTATAATATAATTAATTCCATCTTTGTTTTTCCTTCTGAATTATTAAAGAGTTTGATAAGATGTATTTACTGTCAATCTGAGGTTAGTTATTAAATAATTGGTGTTAACTCACTTTGTAACCTTTGTGTGATTCCGTGTTTAGGGAAGTTTAGTGGAATACTTAAGAACAAGGGGCAGAACTGTAATTGGACAAAAGGATCTTGTAGGATTTGCTAGGTAAGAATTCATTATGTCGTGCTATTTCCCATCCAAGGGGAGTAGCGATATCCCAAGTTGCTTCATTCTTCAGAAACTGGGATCAGCTCCGAGCTTTACCTTTTGTGTGCTGGACTCCGGACTGAGTGGTCCGTGTCCGCACCCTGGCCAGGGTCATTGTGTTGTGTTCTAATGGGCAAGACACTTTACTCTCACAGTGCCTCTTTCCACCCAGGAGTATAAATGGTTACCGGTGACAAAATGCTGGGGGGTAACCTGCGATGGACTAGCATCCCATCCAGGGGGAGTAGCAATTCTCCTAGCACTTCATGAAACAGAAACCAGAATAAGCTCCGGCAGTTGTGGGCCACTAGGCTTGTGAAGACTTTACCTTGTACCATCTTACCAAATAGATAATGCAAGGATCAATAGCTTCTTATTGCTTGCAAAATGTAGGCTGACTCTAAATAAATGATACGTACATGTAAATTGTATGGAAAGAAAATGTTACATGTTAAGACGGATTCCGCTCAACGTTCGAGCAATAAGTGCAAAAATTAATTTCTAAAAAACTACTCATAGCAAGGTAACAGTTTGGATTATATTTGAAACATATCACTTTAATTAACTTCTCCAAGTGACCCCACAGTTAAATTCTCAAGCATTCTCGAGAAAATTAATGTCAAACCTCGTAAAAAATTATAAAAATGCACGCCATTTTGTTTTGAACTGACATGAAGCGTCTTTTTAATTAACATATGTAATGACTTCCCTCGCGGGGTCAGCTTGGGAGCTAATTTATCGATAATTTCTTCTTAACTGTATTCAAAATGTTACCATGCTATGAGTATTTTTTGGTAACTTAATTTTTTGCACTTATTGCTCGAACGTTGAGCGGAACCCGTCTTAAACTTGGTAGAACACAAAGAGAGTGACACAAGGTACTCAGAAAACTCGGAAAACAATAGAATAGCTTGCATCACTGACTGATATCTATCTTGATAAATTATGTTACAAACTAAAGGTAAAATTATCATACATTTTTTTGCATTTTACAGGGATGTAGCTTCTGGTATGCATTATTTAGAGTCAAAGAATTTGGTTCACAGGTAAAAGGCTTCAATCAAAGAATATAAAATATTATTTATTAATATAAATATAAAAATATAAACACTAGACAAACTAATATAAATTTTGTGTGAATAAATGTTTGAAATTATTATTATATATTTCAGGGACTTGGCTGCGAGGAATGTTCTTATACATGAAGATGGAACAGCAAAAGTATGTCATTTATTGCCATCATTAGGAGCTGCACCTTAGTGGATAGTCCACAGTGGATGTAATCTTAGTTTTTCTTGAGATGAGGACAGACCTTATCTATCACCTGAAAACATAATACAATGTAATGCCAAATAATCAAACCACGTTAAATTTTTTAAACTGGTTCAAAAAATGTTTGAACCAGAAGTAAAATTAAACTACGTGTACAACATATACCCAGTGTTGCCAACATCAAGTCTGACATTTGTGACTATAGATCAAGATACATCTTGCATTGCGCTGGCCTACATATCATCATCATCATCATTTCTCTTTGCACCGGTAGTTTCCTTATTCCTCCAGTTGATTCTGTCTGTGGTAACGCTTTCATTTATTACCCATTCCATTTTCATTCCACCCATTCCATCCTACCTACTTTCATTCTGCCTACACTGTACTTCTCTAGGTCATACACGGTCTGTCCCATTGCTCGTTTACCTTCTGGCCACCATCCTAAAGCCACCATGCATGCCTACATATACGCCTTCAAAACAATATTATGCTGCGCATAATATTCATAATGTTCATTTGCCATTATTTGTTTTTTTTGTGGCAGGTGTCAGATTTTGGACTTGCACGAGAAGCTAACTTCAATTTAGAGGGAGGAAAGTTCCCTATAAAGTGGACAGCTCCCGAAGCAATCAAACATGGGGTATGGTATATTATGAATACATTTTATTGGATACCTAGATCAATACTACTCATGCATCAATTTTATGTGCCATTAAAGGGACACTGTCCTCATTTTAGCATGATTTTGGGAAGCTCAGAAACATATCTAGATCATAGGAAGTTGAACAATAATGGTTTAATTCTGTAGAATAACACTCGACAAATGACAGGAACCTATTAGGAAGTGAGGATGACAAACGACAGCGAGGATGGAAATGGATTGCAATATGGATTTTTGAAAAAACGTTAGGATGTCAGTTTTTCAAAGTTTCAAATTTGGCTCGGAAATCTTTGAAATTTTGCAAACATTTTGTTGCAGTATGGAATTTCTTGAAGAAATTGCTTTTTATCATTTAGTTAGAGTTTATTAAGTTCTTATTTCATAGATTTAGGGACCATTTCATGCATTTATAACAGTTTTGAGCAAATACGCCGGGACAGTGTCCTTTTAAGTTATTGGTTCTTTCTTTCGATCTCTTCTGTTTCTAAAGCTGATGGTCAGGAATAACAATAATAAATTATTATAATAATAATTATTATTATATCACTGACATTTTGGTGAAAAAATGTTCATGTCTACAGCAGACTTCCTAACCTAGCTTGTATTTTTTTTATTGATATGATCAATGTTAGTAATAATAACTAAGATACAATTCAGTGAGTAATCATGTCAATCATGCTCGTAATTTCAAATCAGCCTTGTGCTTATCTTTTCCAAGAAATATAATTTTTCTTGGAAAAGCGATTACATAGCTTTGATTTAATAGTGATTAATTTATTAATAAGCTGTTGATGAATTGCATCTAGCAAATGTTAATTGACTATTTTTTGCATTCATTTTCAGAAATTTTCTACACAGTCCGATGTTTGGAGTTATGGTATATTATTGTGGGAACTGTTCTCATTTGGTAGAACACCATACCCCCGAGTGGTAAGTTATGTTTTAACTAAACATTCTTAGTAGTAATAATTAAACGCATTTTATTAATAACAGTCAGAGAAAAAGCACATGTTGTTTTTAAGTCTGCTGTTTACGTCTAGCTTGGTGGTTGATTAATAATAGGGGTGGCAAATGGTCTTTAAAAAAATATGGGTCTCGCAAAATTTTAGTCAAATTTCATGGGTCTTGCAGTCTTGTTTTTCTGAGCAGTTCTGTACGTCTAGCAGTCTCGATTTTTCTGCAAAGCCGTTTTGGAGTCTCGATCTTGGTCTCACAATCTAAAAACTCAAAAAAGTCCCGGTCTCGCAGAGAAAAACACTTAAGTCTCGCAAAGTCTCAAATTTACCATTCGCCTAATAATAATAATAACAATAATAATAATAACTTAAGTTTATTATGAATCACCTTGGAAATAAAAAATACAGTGATTTTACAATGGATAAAATTTGGAATTCACAACGTACTAGGCATGAAAATGGCCAGACCAAGCCCCTTTTATACTCTTATAAATTGCAAACAGTCGATAATGGTATACTTCAAAGCTTACTGAAGAAAGACTCCTCGATCGTGGCTTCAACTGATTTAATGACGACGATGATAAGTCCTACAATACAATAGAATGCAACACTAAATAACAAGATAATAAATAGACAATATGTCAGAAGCTACAGACTCACAGTAATGATATAAGTACAATTACGGGGACGTAAGGTCGTGCTTCTGAGTCCGTTCGTAGATGCATTCAAAACAAAATGGCGGACCGCTTACTAACTAAGGTCAGCGGTAGTTCCGAGCTGCCTGTTGGTCAGCGGGTAGTCCCTTCACTTACCTTAAAGTTGTTTGTCCTTAACTCTTTCTTATTTTTCCCCCCAGCACATAGATAGTGTTGTCGACAAGATTGAACGAGGGTATCGTATGGAATGTCCTGATGGATGCCCTAACAAAGTTTATGATGTAATGCGGGACTGTTGGGATATTGATCCAAACCAGCGGCCAACATTCAAGATAATATTTAAAAAGCTAGATGAAGTTTACCGATCATTTCTACCTGTTGGTAACTGACTCAATCATTGCGTTAGTTACAGTTAGAACTTAAACCATTCGTCTACAGAATGGGAAATGTTTTAAATGTGGAATCAGACAGGATGACTCAGTAGTCATAATAACATCAAGTGTCAATCTTTCCTTATTGGCGAACATAACTGTATGTTTGTCATTTGCCAGTTGGTAGTCTTAAAGGGCAAGTATCACAGGGATTTACTGTCATTTCAAAAACTAAAAAAACGTTTTTGTATTAATAGCAACCTAAAAATAATGGTCCGTTTTGTTATAAATTACCACCCTAATGAACTAAAACTGTGGATGATTGTCTCTGGCCATAGATGGACTGGTCAAAATGGATTTCAACTTGAAAAAAATTGGGCTAATTTTTTTCAAGTTCTCGCATTTTCGTTTCCAAAATGTGCCAGAATAGAACATGATTTGTTCCTCTGTCACAAATTCGGTTGATTTATTTCTCTTGGTGTTCTAGAATTATTTTTTAAACAAGTAAAGGTATTGTAGCACAGTTTTGACCAAAAAAGGTCAAAATCCCTGTGATACTTCCCCTTTATGTCACAACAAATTTTTCTTGAAGATTTAGTTTTTTATCGTTCATTTTCAGAAGTTGTGTAAATTGAAATTTGGGTTTAATTTTTAAGTATGTTTCCAGAAAATTTATCAATTTTTCAAAAATAGCCCCTTCTTCATAAGAGAAGTGAATTTGTTAATTTACCGGTAGTATTACATTTCTATTTATCTGTTGATTTTATTTTACATTGTAGAAAACTGTGATCGGATAATAAGTAGTTAGGTAAATAGAATGTAGCAGTATTGAATGTAACAACACATTGTTAGGTAACTTTTTATTCTGTATTACTACTGTTAAGGTGATTCCTTGGTATTGCATTGCGCATCCTTACTGCGCATAATTTATTGCGTCATTTGCGTGCGCCACGCGTCATTTAGCGCAAGTACGAGCGCGCGTACATACAGAACATTACAGGATTTCTTTCAGACAAAGCTTGGCTGGGAAATAAATGGTCGTTTTCTTCTAAACAAGCACGGTGACCCCCATTTTTTATTTCATAATTTTAATAAGAACAGTATCTACATTACACAAGAAAAAGATGGGCAGAAATCTATGATCAGTTTTTTGGCAATTTAACTAAATTCTCCGGAGGGAGCCACTACGGTCCCACAGCGCATATCCAATTTGAATCTACTTTGGAGTGTAAAGTAAATACAAAGGAAATCGAAGACATTTTTCTGGAACGTCGGTGAATAAACAATGGAATAAAGTCAAACTCTGTGCGATATCACGGCTGCATTGAAAAACATCGAGCTTATTTGCTGCGCACGGTTTTTGCCAAAAGGGGCCAAAATGACCGCACTCGTCAGCATTGTGGCGTGGAAACGAGCACGGTGACCCCTCTTTTTATCACGTTTTTATTATCTCCTTGACTTGTTACAAAAGTGTACCAAGTTTCATCGGAAATCTATGTTTGGTTCTATTACCAGGGAATTACCTTAAGTATTTATCAGATACCGTATTCACACAGTTACAGTAAAGATGACGCAACATTGCCACTCGACAAAGTTTTGGATTAATTTTTGACATCTTTTGACAACTTTTTGACGACTTTCGGATGGGTTTCGTTTGACTTGACCAATCAAAATCCAAGTAGTGTTGGAGGCGGAGTCGTGACATTTGAATGGTTTTAGTTTCTAGTCTAGTTCCAAAAAACAGAACCCATCAAAGTTGTCAAAAGATGTCAAAAATTAATCAAAAACTTTGTCGAGTGGCAACGGTAACATCATCTTCACTGTAAGCATGTGTTTAGCATCAGTGGCTGAAAACTGGAATATTTGAATAATTAAAGAGGTTTTTAGAAAAATGTAATAGTCCAATCTGCTTCTGTGAACTTCTTGAGGATCAATGCTGTTAAGCCCGCGCCAAACAAGGATGAGAGTTGGCGAGAGGCTTTCGTGAGAGTTTTCTTTAACTCTCGTGGGCCAAACGAGAGAAGACTATTGACTACTCTCATGAAAAATTTGAGCAGGTTCAAATTTGATGAGAGCGCATGAGAGTCGATGAGAGCATGTGAGAGTTCAGGCCAAACGAGAGCGAGAGTTTCAACTTTCATCTCCATTTGGCCCTGGGCTTTATTTCCTGGTAAGCTATTGATCCTCAAGAAATGCAGAAGCAAATTGCACTTCCTCATCTGTTAGATGCTTCCAGTGCTGGATCCAGAGGGGGGGGGGGGGGGGTATATTCTTCAACAAGGCCAGGGCCCCTCCCTTAGACCACTGGAGTCTATAACTCCCAATCTGATTCAATAGTACACCTTTGAACTTGACAATGATGTCAACATATTGTTTGTTACTTTTATCACTAAGAAAACTGGATAGTTTAATTTTACATGTAGGGTTAAAATAAGCTTCTTGTGGTTTCATTCTGAGAACTTTTAATTCAGTAAACCTCAATGAGCAACGCCTTTTTGAGAATGAAATAATCATGGTGCAAAAAAAGACTGGTTTCCTTGGGCCAGCTTTAGAAAGGTGTCTGTTAATTCACTATAGCACCATTTGATATGTTTGGTATGATCACTTGAATGACCAATTGATGTGAATCTCCCCCAAGCATTGCATGACGAACCTAATAACGGCTGTGAAGGATACTAGTCCAATGATGTACTTGATTTGATTTGGTTTTGTTGATTTCCTAAGGAAAATTAGTAATGGGGAAATTCTACTGTGAGTCTCTACTTACCCTCCGATTGATTGGTGTGAAGCGAAAATGACAATTATTGTGGTTGAGACACTTACTCCCCCCCCCCCTCCCCCCCCCCCCAAATATCATAAGGGTAAGTAGGGACTGCTCACAGTCTGTAATATAATATAAATAAAAGACTAAGGATAGGTTCATAGCCCTTCAATAATGGCAACTTATAGTGCATGTCTGCATTAATCTTTCTGTTGACTGCTAGTTGCTTATATTTTTATACCATCCAAAATTGGCTCTACAGACCCTATGCTTAATTAAGAAAATAATTTCTTTAATATTGTATCTTCCGAAACCGCTAGAATCGTGCTATTACTGCTACATGAAAAAAAATCATTATTGAAAGTTATAACTTACAAAAAATCAAAATAATATGACAATAATTATTAAACTTCATAGGAATACAATAGTTATTCTAGGCCTTATCTTTTAATTAATGTTGTAAGTTTCAATTATTTGTACATGTAGGTTAAATTAATAGTCATACAATTTCACTAAAGCCCCCGACACATTAGGCGATTTTATACGCTCGTCGCGGCGAATGGCGAAAATCGCCAAGTGTGCCCTCTTCTGTGACGGCAAATTTCGCTAGCGATTTTGATCGCCACTCGCCATTACTATTCAACCAAGCGGATTTCCGAGAATGCCTTGCGACCGAATCGTCGGAAAAATAACCAAGTGTGCCGTAGCACACAGCAACGAAATTCGCTGCGATGAGCGTTTAAAATCGCCTAGTGTGTCTGGGGCTTAAAGGGGGCATTTTCACATGATACTTGCAATTTATTATTATTATTTCTTTCAAACATTTAAGTTGTTGTATTTAGAACATGGTAATTATGCATAGGGTCTCTAATGTTATATTTTTTGTAAGGCA
Source organism: Desmophyllum pertusum (assembly GCA_029204205.1). Classification (NCBI taxonomy): domain Eukaryota; kingdom Metazoa; phylum Cnidaria; class Anthozoa; order Scleractinia; family Caryophylliidae; genus Desmophyllum; species Desmophyllum pertusum. The sequence goes on from MU825881.1 coordinate 894,468, forward strand.
TGTAAAAAATGTTATAATTATAATAATTTTGATAGGATTTCATTTGAATTTTCAAATCCCCCCAACAGCTGAATATTGTAATATTTTTTAATTATTTGTCATGGATATCGATGCTATTTTCTATGCATTTATGTTTTATAGAAATGAAGGATAAAAACAATATTGTTGGAAGTGAAAATGACGGTAGTAACTATTGCAACTGTTATTTTCTGGTTTGTTAGTCTAATAAAAAGTGCACATATGTTCTATGTTAGCATGATAATATAGTTACATTTTGCAAGTTAATTTGTGAAGTATTGTTTTGTCCCTGGGAGGGGGGGGGGGACTTCCATATAAAAGTGACGGGGTGATCGTCATACCTTTTAGGGGTTAAAATTCCTGGTTTGGTACCGCTTGGGGTGTGCAAATCTAAAATGTCTACCGTTAAGAGTTATTCCAGTACCTTTTAGGGTATTTTGCGGGGAAAAAATACGACAGGGACTAGTTTTGTCTTAGAATTGGTACCTCTTAGGGGTGAAAATGAATTCGAGCCACACCCACAAAACGAGATTTTGTTACCTTTTAGGGGTTCTTTTCAAAATTTCTGATGGTCACACCCCCATCACTTTTATATGGGATTCCCCCCCCCCCCTCCGGGGTTTTGTCACAAGTTAATGCAGTGTGTAATGGATAAAAATTAATGATCAAGATGAAGATGAAGGATAAAGCCTCTGATGCCCTCATAACTTTTATTTTTAATAAATTTAATATTATGTACAGTGGCAGTGACCTTTCCCATCAAGAAACGGAAACATTTTTCCCATCTTGGCATGGTATATTCATTTTGCAAACATCTCTGTTGACATGTATTTCAGGGTTAATGAGTCTGTGAGTAATTTTTGTCCTGTGATGCATCTGATAATAATCCATAGTATAGAAATTGTTCACACACCATGGATAAATAAAAATCACTGATTTTATCCGCCCAATATTGTTGATTAATTCTCTTTCTGCTAGCCCGGTTTCTAGCCCCCTCCGCAGGCAACTCCGGGTTCTGGGGCAGTCACCTTTTTGCCCTCTGTACCAGCCTCTCACTCGTGCCTTTATATAAGAGTTGCCTGCGGAGGGGGCTAGCCTGTTTCAGGCGTTTGGTTAGTGGGAAGCAGCGTGAAGAATAGTCGGTGAAAAATTATTTCGGCCTATGAATAGGCTCCGTGGTGAGAGGATAGGGAAATAGAAAACGGCGCTCGCTCCGCTCGCCAATTTCCCCATGATTTCCGGCTGATTCCTATGCATTCTTATTCTGCTTTCCTGGCTGGAGTCAGTACATACATACAACTATATTTGTTACCTGCGGTAACAAGTATTTTTCAGCTGTGTGAAACAAATGGCAGCAAAAATGGTTTTTTATTTCTTATCGTCAATTTTGATTCGATAGAATACAAAAAATATCAATTACTCATACTTTACATTTATCTATAATATAAATTGAAGTAAATATTTGTTACATTCTTCTTTCTCGGCCATAGGTGAAATATGTAATATTTTCAATGTGTATGCTCATACATCTATACTGTTCAGATACTCTCTGTCACAGCAATACATAGTACAAAGAGGGTTAGACTCCAGCTAGAATTTGATGCAATCCAACACTTCTTATATCATCACAAAAACTAGTCATGCATAAAGCCAGAAAACATAAATGTACCACAATTTTTACTACCGTATCTAGTAGCTTCTAAATTACCAGAATTATACTATTTGAACCATTGAGTGTGTGTCCCATGAAGTCAGACTTCAAAAGAAATCAGGGCACCTACACAGGCATTTACTGCGGCTTCAATAACACACAAAACTCTTCTCGATCAACAGTTGTGTTTTTCACTGCCGTGAATCATCTTAACGGAAGTCTCAGGAAATAGAAGTTTACTTCTACAGGTTCAAAGGTCTTGGGCTGCACGCACACTAAATGGAGTGTTGTGTCGCACTAAACTACTAAATGGTTTCCGAAACAGTAACCAGTGATCATATTCTATCCTTTCCTTTATGTTGGTGAAAGGACAGCATGATCATAGGTTACTAAAACCATGTCAAATTTTTTGTATCACTTTTCAAAGAAAAGTTGGTTCCTTTAAAAGTCAGCAGTTTTCATGTTATAGCCAAAACATTTAAATTATATATTTGGAAATCCACATAAATCCCTGACGGAAACAGCTCTTATATGCCATTTTGTTGAACATTTACAATGACTTCGCACAAGATATGAAGTATCCATTACAGTGGTTACAGATCACATGTGATGGATTTAAAAGTCTAGACGAACAGTTGAGTTTTGGTGATGTGATTGGTAACCGCTGTAATACGTACAAGAGAATCTATTGCAGGATAAAAACAACTTGACCAAGCATGGTGGCAGATTTAAAAGGAATTGTCGTACATGTGTTTTTCAGGAGCTTGCTTGTGAGCAAGGTACAGAAATCCAATACTAGACAGAGCACTTATGAGGAAAATAACATCAAACCAACGATGGTAAAAATTGAACTGAAGTTCACCAAGTACTTCCGTAATAATCTCGCGGTACTTACCAGGCATGTTCATTCTCATTAACAAAACTGACGACACAAAGTACATCCCCATGATTTCAGCCAAAAAGAGGACAATAATGTTCGACGACTTGCTACTGGCCATTGCGTTGAAAAACTTTGTCAATGTGATAAGGAGTCCTCTTATTGATGTAACAATTAAGATTCCAATCAAGAAGAATGAAATATGCTGTGACCAAAATAACACATCAAACTTCCAACCAAGATAATTGACAGTTATTTCAATACCCCGTGTGACGGGATCTGTCTTGCCGACACGATCAAACACAATGTTTACTGTTGAGATGAAAATTTTCCAGATGCAATATCCTGAAAATATATGCCCAACTAAATCAAAGTATTTTCCTTGTAAAGTCTTGGACAACTCCATTCTATCTTTGGTGTTATGCAGATCTACAATTTCCAGGAACAGTTGCCGGCTAAGTTCTTCCAAAGTGTCTACTTCCTTCTGGAGATAACTTGTGTCAGGTCCGCCATTTCCCGTCATACTACTGAGCATGCTCCAAATTCCTGTGGATAAATAACATCAAGAAATTAAGTTGAAAGAAAGTTGATCTTGGTTTTATTTATAGAAAATATTTTATGGTTTATTGCAATTAAGTACTGGGGATGTTGGAAGAACACTGAGTAACATTCCTTGTTCTACTGGGAACATAAAGGATTAAAGATGGAGATCAAGTGTTTATTGAACATTTCAAGTAGTTTATTACGCAGATAAATAACCCACACAAAAGTGTATAATCTAATGTTGGCAACACCACATTATGAACATTCAATCAACACAATGACAAGCAGACACTGACAGCTCCTCATATGAAATGACGGGATACCCCTAAACAGATGACAAGCATCCCCATCACTTTCATATGGGAGTCCCCCCAGGACTGACAGTTACCTCATGCATGCACTGGGTATTAATGATGGCCCTGAGGTAATCCCGCAGGGAGGTTATCCCCTAGGAGGTCTGATGGATTTCAAGCAAACAGGAATTTTTTCTGGGACAGGGTGTACCAAAATGCTACAGGATTTTTGGGGGGGATTTTTTTTTTTTTTGCTGAGAGGGAGTTTTAGATGTGTTATAATGAGTCTTAATCAGAACTCATTCCCTCCCTCCCCCCAATCAAATACTTTATCCTCTAATTACCCCCATGGGGGGATGGTAAGCTGAAAGAGCACACTACCTGTCTTTTGTTGTGCTGTTGCAGCAAATCGCTGGCTCTCCCTCTTTGCAAGTGCAATTCTCTTTTCTTACTAAGGATAATGTCCATTGTTTGGAACTGCCTTCTCTCAAGATTTTGAATGTCTGCATGAGTCACGTGTCTCATAAAGTACGTCATGTAGGTGTAGGGGCAATTGACTGCCCCAAATCCAGATAATATGGCCATCATTGTCACACCTATTACGCCAACTCGGCTGATTCCTTGCTCGATCGAGAATATCCCATGCTTAGAGCTCAAAATCGGGAACGGATTACCTATCTTCCAAAACATATACAAGAATGCAATCCAAAAAGGAACCTGCCAAAAACACAACAGTTCGCCTTCGGTGAATAAATCGCAATGTCCTGACCAGGAAATAAGATATGTAAAAGGGGAGGACGAAGATTAAAGTAAACAGCATGGAATAAAGTCCGAGTTTCCAGTGAAAGAATCTCGAACTCTTTTCTAGAACTCCCAAAATCTCGAAAATGACCAGCTCGAACATGGTACAGGAGAGAGAGAATGTCAAGGAGAAGACTAACTGAACAGCCATGTGGTGAACTTCATAGTTCCTAAATAGCCTTCTCATGAAGAACATCCAACCCATACCGAAGAAGAAGAACTGTGAGGAAAAGACAACGGAGCAATCCGCAAAAAACGACATTTTCACCAAGCATTTGCCACGTCTAGCGTCGTTCACGATAGCTTCCGACTGAGCTTCCGACAAGGAACGAAGCCTGCACGAAGTTAGACCGATGATAAGATGCACGAGATCACGGAGAGCGTGACGTCAGTGACGGAAATTTCTGAATACCTAATCGACCAATCAGATCACAGAGTGGGTATTTCAAATGCTGTCGTTCACCACGCTTTGATCAAACTCGAACAGCTCATCAAAAGAAGAAGCTTACAACTTTGAAGTTCGTAGAATTACAAGTATTTACAAGCTTTCATTTTAGTTTTTATCAAACCAAGTTCAAGTTTTTGTATTCTCAAATATTGTGCAAACATAATGGCAGCCGTTGGACGATTGGGAAATGTAAGTCTTCTTAGGAAATTGAATGTCGTTGGGTTGCGTTGAGGATATTTATTTTGGTGGTGAAACTTTACTAGTTGTAGCTTTAGTTTTGAATAACGTTCTTACAATGTCTCTCGTGCAAAACAGGTTATCCGCCAGGACCAAGAAAATGAGCATTTGTTGGCTGCAAAAGCTAAATTTGCAAAGAACGCGAGACCTCGTGCAGCTCTTGGCGACTTGGGAAACAAACCCGCGGCCGTCACGAGCAAGGTAAAAGCTCCCATTTAGCCTTTCTAGTTCATTACATCTAACTATGATTACATACATACTTCATTAAAAAGGCTAGTATTTATTAGAGTTATATTTTCTCTTCCAGACATCTGCAAACCTTGGCGGTGGCGCTAAATCCAAAAGAACTTTACACAGAACCGAAGCAACGACTGGCTTGTTGTCGAAGCAAGCGAAAGAACAAGATGCCAAGCAACAGAAAAAGACAATTGATGTGGATGTCATTGGCGAAGCGTTAGAATCTTGTTGCATAACCCCGATACCTGCAAATGTCGAAGATATCGACAAGGAAGACATCTCAAATCCACAACTATGCGCGGAATATGTGCAGGAAATTTACCAGTACATGCACAAATTGGAGGCGAGTGACCTTTAATAAACGTTATAGTTTATAGGCTTCAGGTTAGCCAGAGCAAAGAATGATTTGTATTCTTGGTAACTAGTTTTGAGAATTGCTGATATAGTGATTCAAGATTATGCATTCTATTTTTTATCCGCACCCCCCTAAAGATGGCGAGTTTTACACAAGAGGGTTGGGATTTTTTCATCAAAGGAGCCGAAAAATCCCTCGCATTTTTTTTTCAAAGGGGTGGATTTCAGCCATCTTTATTGGGGGGGGGGGGGGGGGGTAGGCTAGGGTAGGAATAAAAAATGGAATGTCCCAATTCCAGATAAAACAAGGGTTTCAGGTCAAAATCCCGACACTGTCAGCCTGAAAAATTAATTAGAAAACTTCTGTCAGACTGATGATTTGGAGAGGTACACTACGATTAAAAATGGCGGATCTTTACAGTCGTTCGCGCAGCTGAACTGACATATAAGCTTATACAGTTGGACAACATCGAGCAGGTCTGTTAACATAAATTTCAGTAGTTTTCTATATGGAGCGAAGTCACTTCTGCTGTGGAGCGAAGTCTAACTTTTTCTGTGGAGCGATCTTTTTTTGGTGAGAGCGATCTGGCTCTTAAAGCAATTAAGTATGAACTGACCTTTTTTTCTCACCATGTCATGTTAGCCCCCCATGTATAAGCTCTATTTCTCATAAAGTTTGGAATTTCTGAATTTTATTATACAGTGTGAATTCCACGTCCCCCCAAGATACTTGAGCCAGAGAAAAGGAGTTACAGAATTAATGCGAGCGATCCTGGTTGACTGGCTAATACAGGTCCACAATAAGTTCAAACTCCTTCAAGAAACTCTCTACATCACAATATCGATCTTGGATAGATTTCTCTCGGTAAGTACAGGAACCTAGGAATACTGGAATAGTGCAATGTTTACAGGAGGCGAGAGAGAGAGAGAGGGGGCGGAAAGAGCAATTCCCAATGTGGTGGGAACAGGGAGAAATAGGAAAATCTACCTTGCATTATATTTTTACAATTAAAAAAAATTAAAAGTTTTGCATTGGGTTGAATTTTATATAAATTTATGGTTTCTCGCATGTCTGTGTTAAATCCCTTTCCTTTTGCCAAATGCGTCAAGTTTGAAAATTGACGAGCCGTAGCCAAGGTGGATCATTAAATTGATATATTATAGTAAGGGAACGTTCTCTGGCTAGAAATTTAAAATGGCCAAGCTTTTGACATGCCCAACTGTAGTCTTTGATAGGTGAAAGTGAATGGCGCAAAGAAAATGACCAAAAGGGAAAATAAATTTACGTTTGAGTTATCGGGAGACTTGAGTTATCTGGAGTCAACTGTACATTTATTTCAACTTTGCGACGTGCCATACTACCCAATGAAGGAAGTTGTCAGTTCTAAAAACATCCAATAATTTTTATTGTTTGCAGGTTTATGATGATGTCGGTAAGCACAACCTTCAGTTAGTTGGTGTGAGTGCCATGCTTTTGGCCTCCAAGTACGAGGAAATGTATTGCCCAGAAATTGGTGACTTTGTTTACATCACAGACAACTCGTACGACAAAGGCGAGATTCGGAGAATGGAGGCTACCATCTTTAAGCATGTTGATTTCAGCGTAGGAAAGCCTCTGTGTCTACATTTCTTGAGAAGAAATTCCAAAGCTGGAATGGTAAGCAATCTTCAATGTATTTTTATTATCAGTAAATGTTTCCCTTTATACAGCTATACATGTAGGTTCACGAACCTACATGTACTGTACATCTAAGTTGATCTCGGAGTTATGTGTGCTGCAGCGATAGTAAATCGAAATGTAGTTCGAATTCCAACATACAGGTGTCGACACTAAGAGCCACACAGTCTGGCATTTTCCCCTGGCTACTACAAGTTAGCCTGCATCACAGCACAGACCTGCGTAAAACTATTCAACCATCCAGTAATCCGCCATTTATTTACACAAGGTAGAATTTGTCTGCAATAGAGGCTAAGAAGAGTTTTAGCCCAGACCACTCTTGAGTCTGGTCTACAGTCAACTCTTGTTATAGCAGACACTGACTCGGGATGTAGTTTGGAGTCCGTAATAGCGGGAGTTCACAATAGCAGGAGTCATTTTCAGTCAAACCTCTAATAGCTTTTGCTGGGCAAGGGCTGGATTTTGTCCGTAATAACGGGGTGTCCGCAAGGCAAGAGTTCACTACATAATAGCAAAATAAAACTTTGGAGAATGGAGAAATCATCATCCAAGCTATTTTGTCATAATTATACCTGTCCTCTTACTGATAACTGCTTTTATAAGGAGGAATTTTGCTTGGGTCACATCATTTTAGTCTGACATTGACCACCTTTTTCTGCTGTTTAGGTTGATCCCACAAAACACACCATGGCAAAATACTTTATGGAGCTTTCCCTTGTGGACTATACATGCGTACAATTTCTTCCCTCCGAGATTGCCGCAGCATCATTATACATTGCAATGAAAGTAGACGACGGCTCCGAGTGGACACCTACCTTGGAATACTACAGTATGTACTCGGAAAGTAAACTTCAACCTTGCGCTAGAAGAATCGCCTTCCTTATCACAAAGACTTTGAGTGGAAGTGCCAAGAATGTGGTAAGAGATGAGTAAGCTATACATGTATTATTCCTTGGAGGGGCAACAGGTTATTGTCCCTATCGTCAGTCATTCTTCAGAGAGAATCAGAAAAATACTCCTGAGATGCTACATAATTTAATTTTTTTTAAGACATCCCCCTGGACCAACCTCGTCCCCAGAGTCTTCTCCGCTTTCAAGATGGCAGGTGGGCGTGAAGAAGACCCTGGTGAAGAGCAGGTCACGTGACCACAAAATTAGCCAATCGCGAGCTCGCCGCCATTTTGAAAACAATCAAAATCTGCAATATTTTTGGAGACGCGTGACCTGCTCTTCGCCAGGGTCTTCTTCACGCCCACCCGCCATCTTGAAAGTGGAGAAGACTCTGGGGATGAGGTTTCCCCCTGGACCACCTACATAAAGTAAGTTATAAGTAGTTATGTAACTGAAAAACCCTTGTAGGGAGTCGCAATAAAGTTTCCATTCCATTCCATAAACGGATATCCCATAGTGTAAAATCACAGAAAATAACCCTGATGAAAATCATATTTTATTTGGAAATGAGGCAAAATAACTTATTTATTACCACTAGATTTACAATATTGATTCATTTGTTTTGTTTTTGCAGGCTGTCTACAATAAATATGCTGCCCCCAAGTTTTTGAATGTCAGCAAGCTCAAAAGTCTGAGATCCTCATTTGTGACAGATCTTGCAGCGGAAGAATCGTAGTAGATTAGCAGTGTTCAAATAGATATTTATATATCCCTTTGTCAGATAGTTGCATGATTTTCTATTTGTAATTGGACTAGGAATAATTACATCAACTGTTACTAAATAATTTGTTGATCACCTTTTACATTGATCAATAATAATAATTAATCTTGGGAAATATATACCACTTTCTCTTGTAGGGGCTTTCTCTTGACTTCAGCTCTTTTTGGTAATACAAACCTTTGCAATATTTGTAAATATATTTGTCTTGTTTGACGCTGAACTGTAATCTACTCTTATATCGACTTGATGTAGATTATTGCAAGAGGTGCATGAAAATTTTTTGTAACCTGATCGCTATTTTGGGCTGCCAGAAATGCACTTGGGAAATATTGAATTGATGTATTATTATTAATATGTAGATCTTGATATGTAATTATTTTTTATGATTTGTTAGAAGTGTTGTCTATTATTGCTAAATTTTCATTTCAAATATTTACTGTAAATTATGTATATATTATTAAAGCTAAGCTTTGATAGTTCTCAATAAACAGTCTTGTTTTACATTATGTTATGTAGACATATTTTACTTTTTTTAGATATTTTTGATACTGACCTTGCTCTCTTGGCCAACTCGGTCTATTTAAAAAAAAATTACAAGGTCCCGGTGTATTTGGTCAAAACTGTTATAAAGGCACAAAATGGTCTTTAAAATTATGGAAAATGATAAAAAAGCAATTTCTTGAAGAAATTCCATACTGCAATTATAAACATTTCTGTGCAAAATTTCAAAGATTTCCAAGCCTGTCCATTTTTTCAAAAATCCATATTGTAATCCATTTCCATCCTCGCTGTCATTAGTCATCCTCATATCCCATTCTACAGAATCAAACCATGCTATCTATTATTGTTCAGCTTCCTATGATCTAGATGTGTTTCTGAGCTTCTCAAAATCATGCTAAAAAATGAGGGACAGTATCCCTTTAAAAAATTTTAAAACAATAGTCAGTTGTTTTGGGGTTGTACTTTTGTACCCAGTATTTTATCTTTTTTTCAACATGCACATTTTCAAGGAATGTCTCTGAGATGACTTGCCTGCCATCCCAAGCACAGGGCTTGATATAGTTCCTTCTCTAGGAACATTAAATAGTAACTTTGTCTTATTGAAGTAACATTACACCAACAAAAAAAATCAAGTTGTAGAAAAACTATAAGATGCAGTACTTCTGGACGTGGGAACAAATTTCTGTACGTGTTGCGGGCTACTACAAAATTTGTCTTCCAAATGGGGTGGGGTGCGGATGTCTAAAAAGAGGGAAGACCGGGCTTTACCGACTGATCTTCTCACAATGAAAGCACCAACTAGACTGGTCTGACCCCTGGAATGTCTGTACTATGTACGTACAAGTCAGGAAAGGCAGCCCAAATTGCTCACAAAATGAGGTGCTAGAATATCCAACTGCTGGCATTTGCAAGAACAGATAGAATGGATCAGGTTTAACTTAACCACTTTCAAGTGGGGAGCAGAAGATTATCTACTCGGGCTGTTCCGAAGACGGAACTCGGCCCAATACTGAGGGAGTTGAAATCATGTCAAGTCTTCAAAATAAATAAATAAATGTCAAGACAGGATATTAAGATGAGATGGAACTGTTCATCAGAAGATTTATTCTTTCTAATTAGTTTAAGGTTTACAAAAGAAGATTTAAAGCAACAGTGTTGAGACACGCTCCAGGGAGAAGTTGGTTGTTGTAGATAATGAGTAGCTTAGCTCTCTTCAGCTTCCATTGATTCTCCGCCAGGCTGTTTGCTCGCCTGCATCGCCTTCAGCAGCAGCCGCTGATTCTGCTTCCATGGCAACATCCGCAGCAGGCTTCAAGATAAAACAACAAACACACATATCGTAAATAAAACTGAATCTAATAATACACTGGGGCAGACATACAGGGCCAAATATTTAAACAAAGTCTAAGTTAGGTCGTGGTTTAAAATAATTTCATGAGTTCTAAATCTACTTATAAGCAGGTCAGTGTAAGTTGCTAATTTGTTAGCCTGCGCACCTTCTAAACAGGGTTTACTGTAAATGACGTTAACACATTTAGGTTGGCCAGTTTATAGTCGGGTTAGGCCACGGTTTTGTTAAACCCTGTCTAAACCTTGTTTAAATATTCGGCCCACAGTCAACTCTCTCTTAACAGACACCTCACATCCCACCAGACACCTCTTTTAGTACAAAAACAGTTTTAAAATGTAGAATAACTACAATTCTTTTAGTTTACGTTGTTTTTTAGAAAAAATTGTAAAACGACTTTTCTCTATTAATAAAGAGTAGACTGGCATAAGCAACAGGGAGATCGGATTACGATCATTACGGCAAACTTTAACTAAAAGAGTTGTATATTTAGTTATTCTCCGTTTTAAACTATTTTTATGCCAACATAGTTTACGGAGCTCAAGAAAATCACGATGTTTAACAGCTTGTGCCCGAAATTGCCACGCTTCTATGTTTTACTGTATTGTTATGCAAATGTTTCAGGTTAACTGTGAAAAGGGCTATTGGTTCATTGTGTTGTTTACGTTTGTTGTGATTGGCCATTGTTGGTTTTGGTTTCACGGCACTCAATATTGAAAACCACTCTTTCTCCTGTAATGCAATTATCCTTACCTCTTCTCCTCTGCGTCTCTTTGTTTGATCAATTCCAGCCAACTACAACAAGTTAAGGTTACAATAGACTCAGGGACTGTTTTAGTGATGTAAACTGAATGGCACATTTTATACCCGTAGTCTATAAATATAACAATCAAATGCAATAGGGGTTGTTGTCTAAAGAAACTATTGTGCTTGGCCCATTAGTAACTACGAACTAAATTAACTGCCATTATACATTTAGACAGCTGACGTTTTGAGCGTTAGCACTTCGGCAGAGCAAATTAACGCTTGATCAACCAGATAATAAACTGTAGAATCAAGTTTAAAATTGAAATCTGACACTGAATCCACTTTCTCTGTGCTTTCACTGGGCAAATATATTGCTCCCATGATGTGTCTGAATACGAGTATAAAAGTAATGATGTCTGTGCTATAGAAGTGGCCATCACCAGCAAGCAAGGTTTTCTGTATCCCTGATTGGTCGCTATAAAATCTAGATCACTTTGCAAAATAATAAGGTGGGTCTAGATAGAAGCACACATCAAATTTTAAGAAATACAATGACACATTTGAATTTACAATCAATCAATCAATCAATCAATATCTTTATTAATGTGTCAATGTGTTTAGCTCATAGAGCTAATTGGGGACACCTACTACAAAGTAATTATGATTCTAATAAAAAAACCTATGTACATTATAACAGTAATAATTGAGCTAAATAAACTCAATACATTAAAATTTTAAATATTTAAGATTACATAATGAGAAAATGCTTATTAAAATATAAATAGTCTTAAATAATCACATGCTACAAAGGTTGCAGCAGTTGCCGCTGTCTTCCACTAGGCTGGCCAGGTCAACGCTACGGATGTTAGCTTTAAACGAGCTAAGGCTTGGTAGTTCACGCATACTGTTTCCTAATTTCGACCAGATATATGGTCCTTGATACCTAAGTGTGTGTTTACCATAACTTATAGTATTAAATCGTGGAATTTCGAAGTCACTGTTCCTAAGGTTGTAACGAGTGCCCTTACGAGTAAACATCTCAGATATGTAGCTAGGTACTAGATTGTTCTTTACTTTGTACATTAGTATTGCAATGTCCTGTAGGCGTCTATTGTGAAGCGTAGGTAACTTAGCGCGCTTGAGAAGTTCCTCATATGTCTCTGTTGTTGTTTTGTAGACTGCACGCAGGGCTCGTTCTTGGATGCGTTCGATTTTTCGCCCGTCTGAAGATTTGCAAAAGTTCCATACTAAATGGCAATATGTTTAAGTGTGGCATGACAGCTGTTTTATTACAGTGTGAGCTTGGCTTGGCATGGAATAAGATTGCGCAAGCGCACGAGGACTCCTACTTTCTGGCTGGCTTTAGTGCATATTTCACTAATGTGTTGCGTAAAGTTAAGATTCTCGTCTATATTTACTCCTAGTAACTTGATTTGTTCAGTTTTCGTGACCTCGTCATCGGCGATGTTGAGAACGTTGCCCTTGCGCAAAACCTGTTTCGATCGTTCATAGATCATCTTCAGTTACAAGTGAAAATTTACAGCGTGGATTTGAATTTATAATAATGTTGCAGCGGGAAATCAGCTCAAAAGGATACATAAGGAGTCACAGCTTCGTCGCTATAAATAGCCAGATCCTGGTCCTTTCCAACCACACCAATGGAACAATTCTATAATAAAACAATGATCTTTTAGACTTCAAAGCTACACAACTATGCACATGTAACATTACTGTAAAAAGCTCTATTAAGCCTAGCCTTCGTAGCAGGCGCTGGAGTAAAATGAAGCGCGAGTTGTGATTTATGTGTAAGATCTAATAAGGATTTTTTTAAAGCTTTCAACATTTCGTATTACAATAAGCTAGTAGTGAAATAAACAAAGTATGCCTACCTTTGTGGTTAGTTCCTGTTCATTAGGGAGAGTCTCTCTCAATGCTCGTAAGCCATGTTTTATGAGCTCTTCAGGCTCACCTAAATAAATCAATAAATCAATATTAAATTATTTATTCTGGTATTCAATGTCAACATTCTCGGTGTAATCCATTGAAATTTTTTGTGAATTTTGGTCATTCGTCATTTTGCTTGGACTAATATCATTATAGTATGTGATAACTGAAGTATCGAGAAGTACATATGAGTGGGTTTTTTAAACGGATAAAGTTGATAAGCCTGAACATGTGTCGAACCGTGAAACCCTCCCTTTACACACATCAGATAAAATGGCTGATCATAAACACACAGAATTTGTGTTAAAATTTTAAAATACATTTGGTGTCAGCTGCACTTCACTTACAGTCTGAAAATTCTTCCAAGTGTCTTTCAAGGTATGTCCTTGCAGACTGCAAAAGATAGCAAGAAATGATTTTAAAACATACCGGTAATGTAATGAAGACTAACTAGACAAGACACACAAGGCCTTACTTCCTTAATGTTGTAGTGTTCCTGGCCAATTTTGAATGCATATTAAATATTATTTAATGTATAATTTGTGCGTCAAAACTCAATGCAATCCCAGGTATAGGACCATGATTTCACACCATAACCTTGAATTAGCTGTCAAGCAGTGAAAATTAACAAACTTCTTCTCCTTTCCTTTGTAAATAAAGTTTATTAGATCTATATACAAGACAGTATCATTATCTGAACTAGCATTATTAATCGTATTTTTATTGGTCTTCAAATAAATTGAATTATACACATATGCATGCAGCTAACCTGTGACCTGGCACCAATAGCCATTGCTTTACAATCAAAATAATTAGCTGATGGGCATGTCTGGTAAATATGAGGACCCATATCCTGCCAGAGATAAAACACAATCATTGTAACACAATTGAACCAACAATTTAACAACAGAAAGTGTGCTTCACTCGACCTCTCCCACTTCCCACATGTATCTAGAACAGTATGCTAAACAGTGATTATTTGTTATCCACCTACCAAATTGACCTTTTGTAAATTTATATAATATTTTAGTATTAGAAAAACTAAATATTTTAAAAGGAATTCATCATGGGAAACTGTGTGATATCTTTCAATAGTATACAGTAATTTCTTCAGCATTCTTTAATGGATAATTCTCAATCACTTATTTGTACCAAACAATTCTGTTCATTGCTCAGCACTCTCCTGACAGAGATCAGAATACAAAACAAAGAACAGAATGTAGATAGATGGCACGACAGGGTAGAGTGATTTTATTTAACCCGTGAAACAATATCTAACAGTTAGTGCGTAAGTTAGTGCGTAATAGTCAAAACTAAACAAAAGAAAACAGTGGAATTAGTGTCTAATAGTATCTAATAGTGTAGTAACTATTTCACAGGTTTAGTAAAATCACTCTAAGTAACTATCAGTAACTAAGTTCTATTAAATACTCACATCATATCCAGCAACAAGAAGACCAACTCCATAAGGTCGTCTGCCATATCGCTGTGTTGGAATTTGCATTTCTGGTATTTGTGGTCAAGAAAAACTTTTGTAATAATGACATATAAAAAAAAACATATATCGTATTTACTTGAAAAAGAACCATGGCGCTCATTAAATTTTTCAACTTTTGATGTGACGCTTATTTGAGGGTGGCGTTAAAATGTAAATGTCACTGGCTCCTTCCCCATCAGAATCAAGTAGCTGCATCGGGGTTGCCTTTTCAAATAAGCACCGCTCTAGAGCTCAAGTGCTTTGAATAAGCACCGCACTGTTGTTAAGGGTGGCAGCGCTTATTCGAGAGTGGTGCTTATTAGTATTTTTTGCTCTCGTATGCGGCGCTTATTCGGGGGCGGCGCAAGTAAATACGGTATGTGAACTGTTGACAACATTAACAATACAGGTTACATCCGAGCCTAGTTAGTATTAACTGCTTCACGTAATTCTATTCAGTACTGAATTAATATGAAAAAGATGACTGTCCCCCACAGCCGAAACAAGTCTTGAGATTGGCAATCTTCTGTCATATGCATACTTGGAGTCAAGGCACTCACTCCTCATAAATTTACTGCAATCAATAAGCAAGTAATATCAGTCATAGTTGTGTGATATGGGGGGAAACATGGTGGCATAACGGTTAGCAGGTCAGAGCGCTGGCCGGGGTCATTGTGATGTGTTCTTCGGCAAGACACTCAAATCTCCTAGTGCCTCTCTCCAAAACAACAGGAGTATAACTGGGTATCGGGCAAATTGTTTGGGCAACCTTGCTCTCATTTGGCCTGAAACTCTCATGCCCTCTCGTTGACTCTCGTTATGCTCTCATCAAATTTGAATCTGCTCAAATTTTTCTTGAGAGTCAATGAGAGAAATTTCCTCTCATTTTGGCCCAGGCTGCTGATAAGTTACCTTGAGTTGAAGAAAAACCTCCTTGTGTCACTCTCATCCTTCATGGCGACCCTTCTTCTGATTAGGTTTAACTTAAAACTATAGTGTTCATGTGGTCCTATATGTAACAGGTAGTGACTGCTAGCTCTGCACAGTTGATTTAAACTTGTTCAAAAATTCACAGAGCTGGCCTGATGGTGTTGTTCAATGCCTCAACCAAAAGAGCCAACTGGTCATTTTGTTTTAAAAATGTTCTAAGTTTGACCAGTTTAAAATCACGAGTATCTCACCTTAGAAGTCGCGCATCTGCTGTAAGCCCTGCAATGGATACAGCCACATGATTGTCAATTGGCCAGGATCTTTTTTCTGATGCGCAAGATAACTCTGATGCTGCCCTCTACAATAAAGGAAATCAAATATATTATGTAATAAGAACAACTTGCGTCACTAGAACATTCCAATCTCTTGGTATTTTTTAAATTAGGTTGTTCGTTAATAATTTGATAATTAAGGAGGGGGGCATAAGGGTTTGCGGTGATGCGGTTTTGCGTTATTTTTGGTGCGGTTTTGCCGGAAATTTTTATTTTTAACCCGCGGTATTGCGGTTTTATAAGACTAAGCGGTTTGCGGTTTTCCTAAATTTTAGGTCGCGGTAATCGGTGAAAAAAAGTGTCTGCGGACCTCTGCGGTGCTAGGTTTTCACTCGGATCCTCTCGCTTCTAGTTGTTTTCTTTACGTTTTTAAAATTAATTACAAGGTTGAGCTAAATATTTTTGTCTTCCAGCGCATCAGCTTGCACAGCCAGGGACCGGTTATTATGCAGCCAAGCCTTGCGGTTTGTAATTTAAGCCTTTTCCAGTTAATACTTGATATGATTAACCGTTTTTTCCAATAATACGTCGACTTGTATTTGCCGTCCGATCGCGAATTTTTATCGCTCTTGCTCGACGGACTAAGCTGGGAAGAGGGACTGCTTGTAGTCTATGCGGGACGATGTCAAGCGAGCAAGAAGGGGAAGAAGTAATAAATCAACTGTGTGGCCATTTTCTACGAGGAAGGGAAGGGAGGAGAGAATTTCCGGAAGAAAAATAAATTACGGTGTTAAAGTGAGCAAGAGCGAGAAGCGTCTCGTCAAATTACGAGAAAACAATTTGGTAAGTACTATCAGGGGCGTAGCCAGCCTTACATATATCCCGTGATGTTCTTTTCAGTAGCCGAAAGGCCGTAAGTTCTTCTACTGTTTCTTTGTGAATCCCCACCTTCATCAACGTTTTGATTTTGAAAAATAAAATCATGACTTTCAAAACAATATGTATAAAAAAAAAATGCTCAACGAAAGCAAAGACGGTGGTCTAAAACTTGAAATAGTTTTTGTTCACGCAAATCTAGTTTATACATAATATTTACTGTAAGCACTAAAAATACCTGTCATTTTACGTTTGATCGAGATCAATTTTTTGATGAAATATCTCGTGGAGGAATGCTGAAAATAGCATTTCCGAGCCTTCTAGATTTCAAAATTAGAGGCGCACGCCTTCGCTGCCTTCTTTAGAGGGATAAAAGGGCTGGCTGTCATGAAACCTCTACCAATCGTCGATATGCGTTCAGCTGACTGCAATGCGCTCAGGGACTGGGCGTCCTCCTATGGGGCTGCTGTAAGACAACGGCATCTTTCACATTTGTCACTGCGGTTTCGGTATTTTGGTAATTTCGATGCGGTATTTGCGGTTTTTTTACGTTTTTCTGCGCGTTTTGCGGTTTTCGGACCCCCCTTACGCCCCCCTCATTAATAGGGATAACTTACTTTTTGTTATGCAACAATAACTGCATGAGTTTTTTGATTTCAGTCCTACTGTGGCTGATCCCTGTTAAAAATGACCAAAAATAATTCAAACATTAGCTTGTTCACCAAGTATATAAGACGTCATTACACCGTTTGGTTGGATACAGTTTGCACACATTGTCAATGTATGCTATTGTCACATCCCTATTCACTGAGGAATGGCTTAATTACACAATGGGGTTGAAATTTTAGAACAGCACAGTAATTTCTTGGTCAGCGCGTTGGACTCTGAACCGAGCGGTCCGGGTTCAAGCACTGGCCGGCAAGACACTTTACTCTCAAAGTGCCTCTCTCTCTACCCAGGAGTATAAATGGGTACTGGCAACAAAATGCTGGGGGATAACTTGCGATGGACTAGCATCCCATCCAGGGAGAGTAGTTGCTTCATGCTACAGAAACCGGGATAAGCCCCGGCAGTTGTGGGTCACCAGGCTCGTGAATACTTTACCTTACAGTAATTTATTTACCTGTTTGACAGCTTCCATTGCATATTCAATTTGATGAATACGGCCCTATAAGAAAGAAAATGTGTTTGAAATTTTTTCAGTTAGTATGAATTTCAACACACCGCTCTCCAGACACTATACAGATCTCTGTAGTACCAAGTCTTTGGTATAGGATATTTTAGCTCAAACCACAACCACTCTTGGGAGAAGGAAATCAGGGTTCTAAAAATTATTGCTCTAGGCATTTGTTTTCTCAAACGATCCAAGACAACTGCTAAGCTGTGATCATCTCTGACCAATTACTAAGCAGTTACTTCCAGATCTACTGA
This sequence comes from Desmophyllum pertusum, assembly GCA_029204205.1. Lineage (NCBI taxonomy): Eukaryota > Metazoa > Cnidaria > Anthozoa > Scleractinia > Caryophylliidae > Desmophyllum > Desmophyllum pertusum. The sequence goes on from MU825881.1 coordinate 912,803, forward strand.
AATAACCAACAAGGAGCTCTAAAAACAATAAAAATAATGAATTACAACTTTTATTGCCAGGCTATAGATTTTTTCTTTACCTGCGGGCTCCACACTGTAACATCATTATCATACTGATTACGGAACTGAGAGAATAAAAAAAAGTACAGAGTAACACATTATTGAACTTTACACAAGATTCTTTCAAATACAAGTTGTCAAGTAGAGTAAGTTATAAGCTTACAAAAGTTACTAAACGTAGCTTTTATAAAAACTGATATATTTTGATTTTTCTTCACTATTTTATATTAGAATCAAAACTAAAATCTGCCTATCAGTGATATAAATATATTTGAAATAAACATAAGGATCCGATCGAAGTTTTTTCAACGTGACTCAGCATGGCAAAATTTTAAGGCAACATGATTCTTCAGTTTATGCTACGCTACCCTTCCTACGGAACAAATAAACTGCACAGAAATAATCTAGTTATCAAGAGATCCCTCTTAAATATACGATCTCCCCATATAGCACAAGAAAAGGCGAAGAAAAGTCCTTTTTTTTGCAAAAGAAACTTACCATTATGGCCGATCAAATCAAATGTGATTGGTAGCAACTGCTGTAACGCGGTATCGTGGGACTCATTTATACACCGCGAATACCTTGGTCAGTGGTCTTTTCAAAAGAGGTAGGTACTTCATATATGGAAAACATTTTAAACAAAATGGCGGTTATGTTGTTGTTTTGTGTCATCTCGTCTTTCTTGAAAGAAATAGTGATTCCATCAGATGAAGATTGACAATGAACAACAGAGCGGAGCCTGAAGGACGCAGTGATGCTGATCATGCAAGGAAACCACGAACTCAGCAGCAGAAAAACTCAGAATTCGTTGACAAATTGGAACAGCTCGAGCAAAAGTAAGCCTTGGTTTTCTAACAAATTAAAAATTAAATTACATATCATTCCTCTGATATAAACAATTAAACTGTAACAAACCTTTAAAATGTCTAATACAGCGTTAGGGATATTTAGGTTGTATAAAGTATTCTTGGTTTGCAACTGACGTCATCGCCGCCATGTTGGATGACCATTAACAAAATAAATTCTAATTAGCTTTATTGTTTCCTGTCATCCAACATGGCCGCCACGGTCTTTGTAATTTAAATATCTCGGGAATGGTTGCAAACCAGCAATTACCTTCTTGAGTTCCATATCATTCTTCCTAATTCTGAATAATTTTTTCACCTTCTTTTCAATGATTATTACTGGTATAAATTTGTAGGATTTCTGCTCTTGAAAAGGATAGAAATACTCCATTGTACAGCAGACGCAGTGAGTTTCGTAAAGATTATTGTGAACTTGAAGAATTGGACTTAAAAGGAACAAATGACAGAAAAAACAGAGAGTGAGTATCACCATGTCTTTGCTTTTAAGTTAACGTGTTATTCTCATAAATGCATACAAATAATAATTCAATACAAATAATTCAACAGAAGATAGCCAAAATGAGCCATTTGTTACCAGGCCTCCTCTCTTAACCCTTTGACTCCTGACTTTTTTGGGAATTTTCATCCAGTTTTGACCTACATGTAAAAGTCAACTTCTAACAGCTTCCCTGTCCATGCTCTGGGCCTGCAAATTGTAGGTACTGGACCTCATACCTTTCATTTATGGCCCTCCACTGAGTCCGTTGATCTGGTTGTGCAGGATGTGGCTCGCTGGCGTTGTTTTTGAGCTGAAGAGCGTTGTGTTGACGTTCCCGAAGTGCTAGGTTGTACTGGATTATCGTTGTACTTCTTGCTCGCCACGACGTGTTGTTTGGGCATTTTCCGACTCTGAATCGATGCTTGAAGATTCACTCGGATCTTCTGCCAAACTTTCCCACGAATCATCACTGCTATCTGGCGCTTTCGAATATAATTCAATGAATCTCATCCATGTCAGTCAAGTAGGACGCCATTTTTAAATCCACACAATAACAAAGTTGAGAAGAAACTCGAAGAAATGTGTTCAAATTTGCGAGAATTCACGATCGAAGCGATTTCAAATATAAACACTTCATGTAAAATACATATAGTGTCTGCTAGACGCTATATGGGGCCTTATAGTCCCTTTTTTGGAGCAAAATGTACGCCATATTTGGGAGCGCGCGTATATGCGCGCTCAGGAGTCAAAGGGTTAATACATGTGACTCCAGTGTTCAAAATACCCCTCACACGAAGATTGCGTGAAGCGGGAATCTTAAAATTTGGATGGTTGAGGATGGAGAAGATTAAGAAAGATTGCGAATGGCGAACGTGAAAAAAAAAGCCCAATTTTTTCAAGATGTACCAGGGAGTTTAAATGAGAGGAGGCGGTTATTCCAAGTAATTAACTGTATTTTTTTGTTTTCACAGAACATAAACTGAAGCAGCAATTGGGAAAAATCAGGTCAAATGTGAACAAATTCCAACGAGATCTGCAAGATGTAAAACCGTCCCCTGAGTTTGTTGAGAAACTCAAAGAAATCATGGAAGAAATTGAAAATTCTATGATGACCTTCAAAGAACAGCACAGAAAAGTGTATGGATTATAATGTTTAACAAATATAAAGAGGCTAAAGCCATGTATTAAGTGGGGGTGGGGGGCAGGGGTGGGAGCCTGGGAGGAAAGGGGGCGGGAAGTCTACGGGAAGTGGGATTCCCAAGGTGACAAGAACTGGGAGAAATAGGAAAACAATTTGCAACATTGTGTAATATTTTTGCAATAGAAAAAGCACAAAGAGGCAGGAACCAAGTTACAGAAGGGGTGGGGACTGGGAGTACAAAGGCATTGGGAGGGGAAGTTCAGACCCTCCTGTCCGCTCTTCCCTCCCCTCCTCCCCCCCCCCCCCCCCCCCCCCCCCGATTAAACTGTCATAAAACACAACTCGGGCCAATATTGGTATTGTTTATTTTCCTGTAGCTATGATGAGCTGTTACGGGAAGAGCGCACATCCCTCCAAGAAGTTTCTGCAATGGAGAAAAAGTTTGAATCTTGGTCTCAACTGCCAGCACCTGCGACAGCTGCCGCTGATGTAAAGAAGGCGGCTGGAGCAATGACAGTGTCACTACCACCAGCAGTAGCAGCATTTGAGGTACTGACTTAACAGGAGTCTTACTGCGCCTTTCAATAATGAACTCTGAATTTCAAAAACCAACTAATGATTGTGAAAAAAATGATTGTGTTATTTTACTGCGGCCGTAAATCATAATAATTATTACAACGACAACTAATGCCCCCCCCCCCCCCCCCCCACCCTTAACAGCTTCAAAGTTGCCACTTTAACCAAACCCATCTGAGTTATCCGGCAAGCAATTGACAATTGTGTTGTACATATACTGGTACAAGGTAGACTCCTCTCACAGCTATCTTTAGGGGAAGATCACAACAGATGATGACATTCTGAAGTGACATAATCTTGATATGAAAGAGATTGAGATCTTTGCAGTTATATTTCTACTTAACCAGTTGAATAGAAGGCCTGAAAAAAACCCAGGCTCCAACGGATTCAAACCCATGACCTTTGCGATTCCGGTGCAAATGCTCTGACTACCACTGAGCTATGAAGCCACTGGGAGCTAGCCGATTGTGAGTTCTATTTATATATTCGTCAAGTGATGAAATCATTACCAAAATCTTGACATCTAAGAATGGCAAAGGAGGAACTTTGAGCTTTATGAATTCCTTTCTGTCTGTTTGTACCAATGTTTTTTCTTTTGTTTACTTAATGTTAACTTATTGCAGAGATTCTTGGCACAAACTGGTGGACATCGTGGAGGCTGGGATGACTATGATCATCAACTCTTTCTTAAGCTGAAGAGCAAACACAAGGTAGATGATGTTTCTGCCAGAGCATACACGTAAACATAGCAGAATTAAACCCTTAGCTCCTTGTTGATTGCCAGTGCTTTCCCACTATTAAAATTGATCTACTGTGTTTGCACTTTGTATCATAAAATGCTGCCTTATCTGCCCCCTATTCTAGGCTGGGGTTTGTGGCTCCAGCCCAGGGGATTCTTGGGTTCTCAAACTCCACTTGCAGCATCAGTTGTTAATGCCTAATACTCCATTTTACTCTACCTTCAAAGGAGAAGAAAATTACCCTTGCTAAGACAAATCTCATGACTGTACACAATCTTTTAAAATGATCTTAGTCCACTTAACTTCGTTGTTTTTGTTAGGATTTTTGCTCGACTAAAAAAACATTTTCTGTTATCACACACCTGTGGTTTTTTATGATTTTCCCATGTATCTTTATTTGAAACTATAGAACCATGAAGCATTTATGAGAGCTGCAGGATCAGGAATTCCTGGAAGAAGTGTTGATGATGTGCGGCAACATGATGAGTGGTACAGTGAGTACTTGATACTCAAAGAGAGTAAAAAGAAAGCATCCATGAATGGAAAGAAGACAAAGAGGTCTGAATAACTGAATACATTTAACTACTGTAAAATGTTTGTTAATTTTAAACTTCAGGACTCTTGGAAGTGAAAAGGTTAAGAACCCAAACATTTTTGCCAATAGCATGTAGTGATATATTTTCCCCCTAAGTAGTCAGTTTTTATTATTATGTTGCATTTATTCAATTGTTTATTGTTATATTTTTATTATATTTTTGCTTTACACAGGGCCCCCGTTGATAACAGTCATGTGACTGAAGGGGTTACCCTGTTTAAATATCAATTATTATTATTATTATTAGAGCAAAATGTTAACCTTGCTGAGTTTATGATTTTTCTGCTGAGTTCGTTTGTTTCCTGTATTTTTACAACTTTCTCTTTCGTTTTTCAACAGGCAGAGAAAAATGAGATGTTAGAAGATGATGGTGATGAGTTAGAAGAAGAAGAAAGAACAAAGAGGATGAAGAGAGAAGAACAAATCGAAAAAGAACGAGAAGAAAGGGTCAAACATTTGAATGAATGGAAGGTAACTTGCAGTGATGTCCACTCTCCACATCTTGCAAATCAATAATTTTACAACTTTTTGTATTTAGGAGGTGGAGAACACGAATTTTGTTATAGTCACATTCCAATAAATAATTATTACTCTTGTGGTTAGTCAGCTCTTTGATTAGCTTGTTCCATGCATTCGGTTAGTGGGGGTGGCATAACTCAGAAAAGCGAGGGGAAAAAGGTGAGGGGACATGGAAGAGATCAGAAGGGCTACTCTTTGATTGGTTCAGAAGTTTGTAAACAAAACAGAAATATGTCAAAAAGGTGTGAAAAGTTAATCAAAAACAGTCTTCAAACTTCAATATTTTTACTTTATGCAATTGATGCTGAGATCTGCACAGTGAAAATGATGTGAATCAGAAATGATACTGAAACTTCAAACAAACGATTTTATACCAACTAAAATATATAATAAAATGTTTTTATCTTTAAAGACTGACTCGGCTTTACACGCACGCTTTTCATTGAGTAATCTCATAGTTGGCCAGCTAACATTAAGAACTCGTGACTGAACCATTGTTGGTTTGCATTCCTTTCAGGTTCAAAAAGAATTAGACAAGGCAAAGACGGAGGAAGCACGTCTCAGACAAGACTTGAATAAGGCGAGGGAAAAAGAAAGAGAAGAAAAGAAACGGGTAAGATAGCGATCTATGTTTTAAATAAAGAAAAACCTGTGTTTAAAAGCGGCTACAGTGATCACTGCGTTTGTGGGACCCATATATGGAGCTCAGTGCAACATGCTCTAGCCAATCAGAGGAAATGATGCTTCCTTCTTGGCCAATCAATTGATTTGGCTGACGTGACTTTTCCCGCTCTTGCCACTGGTTGCATGTTTTTACGTCAAGCTTTGATTGGTGGTTACCGCTCTTGCCTACCAACTACCAATCTTTATAGGAGGACCACGGGACAATAGACAGAATCCAATTGGCTGAAAAAGTGTTCTCACAGTCTTGGAAAAGTCACGAAAAGTAATGAAATTTGAAATTTGCTTTCATGCCCAAATGACATCTGATTGGGAAATGGATAAGCTTAATTAAGAACCTTTCTATCAAGCATCAGATATTCGGCTGCAAGGGTCAGACATTTTCTTGCGGTTTCTTTTATATAGTGGCCTGCCGTATGCCTGCCTTATTAACATATAATCGTGCAAACTTGAGGTTGAGTTTTAGAAGGACTCGAAAGACAGCCAGGAAAACCCCGCCCTACCTTCAAACACCATGGGATGCCGGTGGCCTAATGGTTAGCGCGTTGGACTCCGGATCGAGTGGTCTGGGTTCGAGCCCTGACCGGGGAAGATACTTAACTCTGACATTACCTCTCTCCGCCCATGAGCCGTATAAATGGGTATCGGCGCACCTGAAGACACTGCTAGGGGGTTACCTGCGATGGACTAGCATCCCATCCAGGGGAGTAGCGATACTCCTAGTCGCTTCATGCTATGGAAACCGCTGACTTGATAAGCTTTTAACCTTCTCACATGAGCGGGTATCTATAACATGCGTGCATGGGACAGTATGGCTTTATATTATGTAACAAATGAACTTGGCTTATTCGGACTTCAATGAACGGTTTTTCTGTTGAATTGCAGCTGGAGATCAGAGCTCAAGTGGAGGAATATGCCAAACAAAAAGCAGAAGAACAAGCTATTTTAAAAGCAGCGCGGCAAACTAGGCAGGAACAGGAAAAAATGGCCAACAAAATCACAGCGGAAGAAGTCACAAAAATACAAGAAAGGGTGAGTTGAATTTCCAAACATTTTGTTGTTGTTGATCTCTTCGATCCGTTACTGTTCGCTTTCAGGAACTACAGTTGCTCTATCCCAAATTATCTCTTTTATCCAGGATTGCAGTTGATATGAATGGTGCAATGCTTCGGATTTCTTCATGTCGTAACTCTCATCTCTAAAGTGCACAATATCTGAAATATTAATTCTTCGTAGTGACTGCCATACGTTTCTTTGACCTTTTAATAGTTCTGAAATTTTGACCCTACACTTAGTTATTCACATCATCTTTATTATATTTTCGTCACTTACTGTGTAAGGGTCACAGCCTGTGAGCTCTTAGTTACGAGGGGTGAGATTAAACACGCTTATAGTTGGTTGCCGTTATTTCACGAAAATTCACTGTTTTTAATTGCTGCAGAGTCAAAAGATGTTGGATGAAAAGCAAGCTAAAATGAAGGTGAAGGAGGTGCAAAAGATGGAGAAAGAAAAACGACTTCAGAAACTAAAAAGCCAGGTAAGGTGCATGTTGTTGCGGTGCGCATAGTTTGTGAGCAGGTTCTATACTAGAGGAATAGATGATCGGGGGTGGGGGGATGAATAGGGAGGTGGGGAAAGGCCCCCTGTGTTTTATACCCAAGTGGAGAACCTGTGCCTGCGCTGTGCTCACATCTCTTATCTGTCGGGTGATCTAGTAACGTAAAATTAAAGAAAGTTGCTACCACGTGTTAGATGACAAGGGTTGACGAGACTTAATACAGCCGAAACTCTCTGATCGGACACTCTCGTAAGCGGACAGCTCTATGGCTTACGGCCACCTTGACAAAACCCCGTTTGAACTGTAGCCCATGCAAAATTCCCTTAAGCGGCCAGCTCCAGTTGCGGACACTTTTTCGGCTGCTTCCTGAGGGTGTCCGCTTACGGGAGCTTTGACTATAGCAAGAATCTAAAGGTTGTAAAATTCAGGGACAACATTGGCAGTGTACTCAGTGTGATCAAAGACCATCAGTCCTGTAAGTTACAAGAACCACGTCAACCAGCAGTATATTATTTGATCATAACTCGAACGAAACCTGTGAAACCTGATCCAACTTGCTATCTTTTGTCTCAGGTTGAAGTGAACGCAACACGTGACCCATCTCGACTTTATAAACTCACTGCGGGCTGGGAACAGAGGAAGAAAGAAGGGACTGGGGCGAGTGGGCAGGGAGCCACGCTTCATATGCCACACAGGTACGTCATGTAATACGTCATGCATTGTATTTTCTTGTTTTTACAACCTTTTTTCTCAATCCTTACTCAGGTTTTGTTCAAAGTACCCGTATCCTATTTTAGTTAATAGAGAGATTAAGCACCACGTTCTATGTCAAACGACAAACGTCAGCTTGCAGTTGATTCTCTTTACTTTTCCTTGAATCATTAAATAAATCCATCAGAAAAATCAAAAATAATTTAAACGTTTACGACAAACACGAGACTACTCAGTTTCACCGGCAAACGGCAGGCGGCAAAAACGGGATTTTTGCCGTTCGCGGGAAAAACAAACGTGATGCTTAATCTTGCAGTTTGCTCTTAACAGTTCTTAACCGTTCATTCATGTATCTTTAACCCTTTCACTCCCAAGAGTGCTAAGTTCAAAAGTGAGGGGAAATCTTGAATTTCATTTTGCAAAATTGTCAAAAACAAACAGCACCACATGAAAGTACTGCTCAACAGCTTTCATTTGAATGGTCACACACTAGGGTTTTATCCAGACTCAAAAGTTAGAACCACCTTGCACAGCATAATAAACAGTGCCACATGAAAGTACTGCTCAATAGCTTTCATTTGAATGGTCACACACTAGGGTTTCATCCACAGAATTTACAAGGTACAACCACATTTATCGACTCAAGGTTTGATTCTTTTATTGCAGGGCGGTTCCCTCATGGCGACAGGGATTGTCATAGCTGTTTCTCTCCAGAACGTTCCTCGCTATTTTCAAGCCTACGGACTGTTACATTTGTTGTGACGTTTTGAGGAGTGTTAACTCTTTTAGACCAGTAACAAAATTGTTCTTCCTACTCTTTGTACGTTTGGAAGAATTTTTTGTTTAAAATGTCAAGACGTTTCCTGTGAGGATCTGTATCTTCATTCTCACAACCTGTCTGTTTGAATTCGGTGCGACACGGTAAAGAGAAAATGAAAGTTGATCCGCATCATTTCTGGTTGTCGGGGGAACAAGTACCGGTTTTGGCAAATCTTCGTTGAAGCACTCGAAGAGTTTCCGAATCATTTTATCCAATCAAAAACTAGCGCGAGCACTCACGAGTTCTCCGAAAGCAATCGTGCCAGCAAATACGTCATGTTGCTTAGCAACTTCGGACGAAAACCGCGGGCTCAGTCCCGTCTTGGAGGCGGGATTTCGTCATCAACTGGTGCTTGTTCCCCGACTGGACAATAAAACGTTTATCAAAGAACTGTTCGTAACTAAATATACAGACTGCGAATCTAGTTTGCACTGATCGAGCTGTATCGAAAAAAAAAATTCCCAGAATTTTAAAATAGTGTACAGTTTTAAATTGAAAATGTAAATAAAGTATTTATTACTCCATGCAGGCTTTGCTCAAAATATTTCTGGTAATCAAACCTAATTTCTTTTGGTCCATGCCTGAGTTTCTGTTAATAATACCAGATTCGGAGCTTTTGAAATTAAAATGTTGTTATCCTGCATTATAAAGTACATGCTTGACGCCTTCTATGGCTCTATATTTTTGTCATGCCCTCATTTCCATTAGAAACCGTATGCTTCTACAGCTCCACGCTTTAGTCAGAGACTTCATCTGCATTATTTATAAACTGTGCACTTCTACAGTTCTATGTTTTAGTAATCACTACCTGCATTATAAACTGTACGCTTCTACGGCTCTACGTTTTAGTAATAACTTTATCTGTGTGTTATAAACTGTATGCTTCTATGGCTCTACGTTGTGGCAGTAACTTTAGTTGCATTATAAACTGTACGCTTCTACGGCTCCACGTTTTAGTAATAACTTTATTTGTATTATAAACTGTACGCTTCTACGGTTCTAACGTTTTAGTAATAACTTTATCTGCATTATAAACTGTACCTTTTACAGCTCTACGTTTTAGGGCCTGTTTACATGGAGGGAGGGTGACCCGGGTACTAGGGTCACCCTCCCAGCCGGGCTAAAACATAGCCCGCCTTTACATGGGCGGGCTATTAGGGCGGGCTATCATATAAATATTATAGGCGAGCTATCTTTTTTGGCGGGCTCTTGTTTTGGCGGCTCATGTTTTGGCGGACTTTTTTTTATTGCAACGGTACGATTTATTAAGCACTACCTAACAAACAGGGCAGCAAGAAGAAAGGCTATAGCGGCGAGTTTGCTGCTTTTATCGCTTGTTCCGCCATTTTAGCGGGTTTTCAAGTCAACAGAGATAGCCCGCCTAGGAGGGTGACCCGGGTTGACCGTTTACATGCAGAAAAGATAGCCCGCCTAGGCGGGTGACCCTGGCAAGCAGACAGGGTGACCCGGGTAGGCGGGCTATCTTTTCTGCATGTAAACACTTCAGTGTGCTTTGTAAAGAAATGTATGAAAAGTTGGCCCTCCCAGGGTAGCCCGGCTATGAGGGTGACCCAGGTCACCCTCCCTCCATGTAAACAGGCCCCGTCATGACTTCATTTGCATTGTAAACGACACGCTTTTACTGCACCGTGTTTCAGTCATGTCTTCATCTGCATTATATTATAGACTGTACTATATTGTGGCTTAAGTACAATGTTAGTATAGGTAATCACAATTTCGAGTGCAATTTGGAATAAATAAGCACGAGCCCGCAGGGCGAGACAAGGGACGAGATCGAGATTAGTCCCAGAACGAGGTTAAAGGAACGGGGACACTGGGTACGAGATAATCGATGATGGCGATGAAGATGAACGAAACATTTAACGAGGAATACTTTGGTGTTGATGATTTTGATCTGGACGAAAAAGCAGTTATTTCTTTGGAAGAAACCTTAAAAAGAATAGAAGAAAGCTACCTGGGAAATCCGAAACATTACACGCTATTCTCTGGTGGTGCAAATGGGAGTGATACATACTGGCAAAATTTAGGCGCCAAATTCGGCGTTCACGTCAAAGCATTTTCTTTCAAGGCTCATGGCAGAAGAAACAGTGCAAGAGTTGTTTTAGACGATGAACAATTGAAACAGGCTGATGAATTCCTGCATAAAGCTAACAAGACTTTAAAAAGGCATTTTCCAACAAGCAAAAGCTTCGTCAATAATTTACTTCGCCGTAATTGGTACCAAGTGAAGGACACAAATGGCGTATTTGCCGTTGGCCGACTTAGTGCGACTCGAAGCACAGTCGAAGGTGGTACAGGATGGGCCGTGCAGATGGCTGTAGACGCCAAGAAACCCGTGTATGTATTTGACACAGTGAGCAGTTCTTGGCATCGGTACGAGTATAGCAAGAAGAAGTTTATATCCTGTATAAATGCACCAAGGCTAACTTTCAATTTTACTGGCATCGGGACAAGAGCTTTACCAGAGAATGGCAAAGCCGCAATTGAAACAATTTTTCAAGGAACTTTTGGAAAACTGTCAAGATTCAGCAAGTAACGGTATGAAAAACACAACTGTTGAAGCTGGCCAAAGATGGAATTGAGGGGGGGGGGGGGGGGGTATATTTCAAAACAGTAAACTCAGACCACTGAAGTAGTACCCTGCGAGACAGAGATTCACGTCTCTTTCCGCGCGCGACGAGAAGGAACCTCTGCACACAACCGCACGATTTCCTATCGTGCATGCGCGAACTACGTCACTGTAAGTACTTGCACTCAGCACGCGCGCGCTAATTGTACGCGTAAGCTTTTGAATTTCTTTGCATCTGTTGGCAATTTTCTCGGTAATTTCTTAGGAAAATGGTTAGTTCAGTTAGTAGAATATTCTTTTTCCAATAGATGATTATTGTTTCTGCTTATTTAGCGAGTTTGAAGCAGTTTTTGAAAGGAAAATTTTGTACTGACGCATACAAGTGGCCCGTGCGTGTGATGAAGCGCGTGCAAGCGCGCGCACTTCTAGGTTTTAACGAGTTATAACCTGTTTAAAAACCAGTATTTTGTTAATTTATTCATCCCAGATTTGGGACGCGGCAAGATCAAAGGATCGTGCGGTTGTGTGCAGAGGTTCCTTCTCATCGCGCGCGCGCCGAAAGAGAAGTCAATCTCTGTCTCGCAGGGTACTGAAGTAGAGCTCTTGAATAGTGATTTTGATGATATATTCTTTGATGTAAAGTTCTGATCATATTCAGCTTGTTTGTATCATAGATGGTTCCTTAAACTTTTCACAATCATAGCCGTGATTGAAGGGTCACGTGACCAGAATTAACATTATTTATGACATCATTAAAGGGACACTGTCCTCATTTTAGCATGATTTTGGGAAGCTCAGAAACATATCTAGATCATAGGAAGTTGAACAATAATGGTTTGATTCTGTAGAATAGCACTCGAAAAATGACAGGAACCCATTAGAACGTGAGGATGACTAACGACAGCGAGGATGGAAATGGATTGCAATATGGATTTTTGAAAAAACGCCAGGATGTCAGTTTTTCAAAGTTTCAAGTTTGGCTCGGAAATCTTTGAAATTTTGCAAAAATTGTGTTGCAGTATGGAATTTCTTGAAGAAATTGCTTTTTATCATTTAGTTATAGTTTATTAAGTCCTTATTTCATAGATTTAGGGACCATTTCGTGCATTTATAACAGTTTTGAGCAAATACGTCGGGACAGTGTCCCTTTAAGACATATTTATGACATTTTCTTGAATAAATAGTCTTTATTTTATTGTAACAGTAATCAAATACTAGGGATGATAAAAGAATTTGAGCTGCCATAAATCTGACGATTATTTTGATTTGCCACCTTTTGATACTGCCGTGATGGTGACTGGCTAGAGTAATGGGAATGAAACAATGGGAAAGGAATGTCAATGACTGGTAAGCATGCATTTGTGGGGAGGAGGGTAATGACTTCCCAAACAACAACTGTGGTAGGCTATCAGGCTGAAGGATAAATTCAATTTCTGTGCAAAATTTGACATTTTCAGTACAGATCTATCGAAATCCTCCAAGCTGCTTGCATTCAGGAATTTTGAGGGGGGCTCAGTGTTGGACACCTGTGTCAGGTAGCCAAAGCAATGACCTAAGAGACCTAGGGAGTCCTGGGTAAGGGGGTGAATTGCAGGTGGGGTGGGGAAAGTCAGGTTTTTTCAAGAAAGTCTTGTCGCAGAACTCGGTCTTAGCTGCTAAGTAAGACCTTTTTGTCGCTTGTTTTTATTTGCGGCTCAGCTCAGGTGCCTTGAGACCATTGATAGGTTAGCTTTGATCGGGGATGTGCAAGGAATAGAGCGGTAATAATTTTCTTCTAGCATGTCACCATGCATCATGTACCTTCTTCCTTCAAGAATACAAACTCGTCTTCAGAAGGACGACACATCTTCACACATCCACGACCTGCTTGGTTTGAAGCAAATTCTACAATTTGTCATGAATATGGATTAGAAACTCAAACCAATCACTGACATACGCCACAGATTGGCGCGGATTTTGCTTGCACGCTTTTGAGCCAGCGAATCACGAACAAGGAAATACAGAAAGTGATCATACGTGCTAAACTACATTTTCTTGTTTTGGAAATAATGAACAAAAGTTTAAAACGAATGAGGAAAAGTTACCATGGTTACTGCAGATATTGTAGTTGGAATTTGTGTCACTCACTTGCCACATATTTGTTAGCTAATTAGTGAGCATATCTGTTATCTTGATTGAGCTGCTTGTTCATTTAAGGGCGAATTATTCTTGAATGCTATGTTGCATTATTTTGTTCGATCGAGGTTTCACGTAATCTTTTAAAATGCCTTCGAATTAATTATATGTGAAGTGTGAGGACCATAAAGGTTTTAGAATTTTGTGCTGGTTTGTATAATATTTATTTTAATAGGAGGGCTTGAAGAGGGATGGGAGATAAGTAGATTTGAACTAAATAAAGAAGACGTGCATCAGTGTTGCGCCTATTAATTTTTTTTATTTTATTCCATTTCTTGTACACTTCTTGCCAGGGCATAATTTCTCATCCTTATGCTATTATAGGTTCAATGAGGAATAAAACAAGTTTAAACTACAAGTCACTCATAGGAATGTACACATTTTATTTTCCAATCACTTTCAAATGTTTAATTTACAATTTTTAAAATGTAGATGTGAAAATAACCTGCTTTTAGGTAAGATGTAATTAGGACCTGATATTCTTTTTGTATAACTAGTTTGGGGTCAGGATTGTTTGTTAAATATTATTCAAAGCTACCTACAGTATTTTATAAATTAAAAACTTGTTTTTTTTTTAATCTAAATAAAATTGCTGCACGTACAATTCAACACTTGACAATAATTATTATTGTTGCACGCAACATTGTATTGTTATATCCTGTTATTTCTTACATATTAAACTATTTGTAAACAATATAAATTATTATATTTTATAGGAAGAAAAATAACACTACTTGAAGTAAATCATTTTCATACAAAGGGAAAATTAAACACTTAGGTTATAAGTCTGTTACTCTTTATGAAGTCATTGATCAGTCAAACCAAGTAAGATCTCTGATGATGTTATGTATGCACACATTGCAGACCTATAATCCGAAATTTTACTTGACTACAGCAAAGGGTATAGCTCCACACCTGAAAAGATCAGCCTACAATATTGATGGACATTCTGCGGCTATCTTGGCTATGGATAAGAGATTTCAATTTTTAACCATTCAACTAAACCTGTTTATAACGACTGAGACACGGGTCACACAGATTATTATTCATATTATCATACAATGTTTTTCGTCACTGAATGTCATACAACCGTTAAAGAAATCTCCACTGTTGGAACAGATTGCCGTTGAATATTGTCTACATTGAAAATTTGTTGAAAAAAGTTGGAAAAACACAGAAAAAAAGTGGATACAAATATCAGCCCTTCGGAGTTTAAATTTCCCGCGAGCCGCCATTTTGGATCATATGACGTCAAAGGTTGCCATTATTCTCAGAAAAATGGCTTTTTTGTTGTGTAACAAAAGGGGCAACCATGAAACGTCATAAAATCCAAGATGGCGGCGCAGGGTAATTCAAAACCCCCCAAAACACTGAAATAATTTTACTTTGTTTAAAAATTTCTGTTTTAGACAATTTTTCCATCAAGTTAAATGGCAACTTGTTCCAATAATGGAGGATTCTTTTTAACAATATTAGAATACTGTCAGTTAATTTGCATTCATTAAAAATACCTACTGGTCGAAATACTTCTTGTGGATAAAATGCGAGAAGATTTTACTCTCAGATTTGCGTTCTATGGAATACTAAAACGTTCGAAAGCTACAAGAGAATCAACAGTCTAGTGGAACAATTTATCAACAAAATTGAGAAATTACCATTACTCATAACACAATGTCTTTCTTTCTAAACTCCACATAACTGAAACAACACGCAATTAAATATCACTCATGATTAAAACTGAACAGTTTTTTTTAAAATCTCGCT
The DNA here is from genome assembly GCA_029204205.1 of Desmophyllum pertusum. Taxonomy (NCBI): domain Eukaryota; kingdom Metazoa; phylum Cnidaria; class Anthozoa; order Scleractinia; family Caryophylliidae; genus Desmophyllum; species Desmophyllum pertusum. The sequence continues at coordinate 928,077 of MU825881.1, forward strand.
AAAATATTTACATTCACCGTTGTTAAACACTAAACATTCTATCATAGTTTCATTTCCATTAAACCTTTTCAATGTAGTTACTAGGAAACAGTCCCTCGCGGCCACGTAGCTTGCCCGTCCACCATCCTGAGAGGTCTGGGAATGAAAGAGACGGAGATTACACTTAACGTTGGCAAAGCATGTAACGTATGATTCACACTAAAATCTACACGCGCTTTCCCGCGCTTAGCGCCGGTTGCACGTCTATGCTTCGAGTTGTGATTGGTTAACTGCATTTGCGTTTACTGTGATTGGCCATATGTGAATACTTTGGTTTTGAAAACAACTCTATTCAGATTACGGCAAACGCGTTATCCAATCACATCTAATTATGACCACAACAGACACCTCCATTCACAGGAATCTCACCATTATTTCTGACGTTTTCTTACCTTCTTTAATAATTTCAATAATTTCATCCGGCTGGAAACTCAGTTCATCCACATCTGTTGCGTCATATGGATAAATTGTCTTGCACCTGGGTAGGGACGGGGTGGGCTTTGGTTTTAACTTGGGTTTTCCTGGAGCTGGAGGACGTTTTGACATGGACTTTTTCTTCGAGTTTATCCTTTCAATGCTGAAAAAAAAGATGATGACACCCGCAAAGTTAGATTAAATCCAACCGTTTTTTTAGTGAATACAAATTTGCTCATTCAATAGTTTCAACTACAGGACGTCACTCGGGGGATCAACTGCAGTTCTCGGTAGATTCTAGTGAACACACCCAAGAGTTTCTGAATCTTATTAATGAATCAAGCATTTGCACGAGCATGCCGAAAGTTGTGACGTCAGCTTGTCTCGTTACGTAACAACGTAACAACCTCTCTTGCAAAACTGTAGGCACTTTTTTTACTTTTTCAACCGAGTTACAAGAAAGAATGAGGATAGTTTAGGATGTAAATCAATCAGCATGATGCAGGTTTTGTTAGCTTGAAGGTTACATTACGTTGCTCTGCCTTGCATGGCAGTAAAGTACCTAAACATACTACAAACTCTCGACTATATATAGAGGTTATTCAGCGGAAAGTTGTGTAATACGGCTGGGTATTTTTACGAGTCAGTTTTTATTTTTTCGAGCCTTTAGGCGAGAAAAAATAAACACTGACGAGTAAAAATGCCCAGCCGTATTACACAACTTTCCGCTGAATAAATTGTTTATTATACGACATAATTATTTCCAAAAATATAGGCTTTCAACAGAGTTTTCCGTAGCGTGCGGTCAGGGGGACTGAGACCTGTGTAATACGGTCTCATATCTGCTCTCGTCTTTGTGCGTATTCGCACTCTAAAATGCTATGTCGTATAATAAAGGCTTGTATAAGCTGGAAAGCTAAAAGCAGTCTAGGAACAAACTTGTGTCGTTTCGTAAAATCTTCGTAGAAGCACCGAAAGGTTGCCGACTGTAATGTCCAATCAGAAAAAAGAACGAGAGTTCCGAAAGATGTCAATGTTGTCAGCGGAGTTACGTCATGTTACTTAGCAACAACCCTCCCTAAAACTGCGAGCTCACTCAATTCTTAGAGATTGCATTCTGGCCGAAAATGTTTTGGAATAATCATGAAAGTTTTATCTAAGAAGCGGTCTTTTACACTGCTTAATGCTGGTTTTTCCTGGTAAATCCTCTTTTATAATGCGCCTTTGATAGAAAGAGGGAGGGGGCATAACCGCATGCATGTAATTAGACTCTTTTCTCTCAAAAATGTCTTAGGCGGGAAGCGAGTGCGCGGGAAGCGAGCGCGCTAGACTGCAAAACAGTCGTATTTTTCGCGTTACGATTCATACGCGCGCGGTCTTCGAATGAAAGGTCTGGAGCGAGTGTGAAAATGGAGAGTATCACTACTTATTGAGCGAAAAAATAACGACTGTTTTGCAGTCTACGAGCGCGCAAAAAATTAAGTCGGAACTGTTTTGCAGTCTAGGCCTTGAATCCTTTTTTTCTCTCCATGATACGATGGGAAGAGATTGAGAAATAAGTTTCTACATTTCTAAAGACACTGTTGTTCGGCTTCGGCAGGTCAGTGATAACATTGGTTTATTATCAAATTTAAACAGCTCAATTTAAAATGGCCCTTTATTTACTGTATGAACTCAGGGTCGATAATGAACATACTTTTACAAACAAGTTGTAGTCATATTTTGTAACCCCAATCGTTTTCATACAACATGTACATGTAACTGTAACAGACTGTCCTCTTCTACCGACTTTCTACTCACTTCGACAAGAAAGGAAACGCAAATGAGACACAAAATACACAAACACTGTGCTTCAACAAGGTGAAAGAGTGCTTTTACTGTGCGTGCAAATCCTATGATTTATAGCCTGGTTTTTAAGGCTGCACAGTTCTCTACAAAATATCTTGATGTTAAATTGCCACTATCGTTAATTTTTTTACGAGTTTTATACCTCGCCAGCGTTTGAATGACAGTTTAAAAAAAGCCGAATATCAAATTTATTTCTTGGGTTACCATTGAAAGAAAATTGCTAGAATAAAAAAAAATCCTGAATTACGGTTAATGCCGTTGATTTGTTCGAACTCGTGTACGTCAAAGTAAAAGGTTTATTTCACTGTTAAGACAATTTGAATATTTTAGAATTATTGATCTTTTTGTGGAAATTTTAAAGTTTAAACCATACTACTAAAACAGGGCTAAAAATTAACGGTCGCCAGTGGCGATTTAAAACTGACCGAAGGGCGACTACGATATAAGCTTAAGCTTAGAAAAGTTGCAAAGTACGAAGTTAAAATAAAAATAAAATATGTACCGGTAGTTAAATTGGACTACCTTTCATTTCTTTTCCTCAACTCTAAGTTCATTGACTTTAGTGGATTTTTAGTTTTAAACGGTTTCACGAGTATTTAGATCGATCGATCCGCAAATATATCTGGACGCCATTTTGATTTGTTATTGCCACGTGACTCCAGTCTTACCCAGAGTTCTATGCGGCACGTTTTTGAGTCTCGCATGTTTATCGTCAACATACTTCTCGCCAGGTTTTGGCATAGAAATTCTGATGTAAAACCCACAGAATGTGGAGATTTCTCCAAGGATGTGAGCCGCTGCCGTCCAAAAAAACCTAAAACCAAGGAAGATGCCGTAGAAAGTAGCAAAAACTACGAAAAGACGAAAAGGATACAGGAATTTCAGAAAAGCTGGACTCAGGGGAGGCCGTGGTTTGTTGTCCAACATAACGCGTTTTGCTCGCTTTGTAAAGAGGCGGCAGTATTAAACCGTTTATTCAAGTAAATATGTTTTTTTTAATCAACTTGAGGAAAATAAGGGCCACTTTAATTTGGCCTGGGCCACTAAGAATTCAAGGAAACTGGCCCGACTGGCCACCAAGCACTGGAGTTAATTTTTAGCCCTGCTAAAATCATAACCGTGTCGGAGGATTGGATACCTTGTCTTAATTAGCATAGATTTTTATGACTTTATCCTTAGATTTTATTTCAATAGAGAAGATATATCAAACACTCGAGACAGGGTTTCATTCAATTTCCAAACACCTCGAATGTCGTTAATAATACTCCGCTGCGCGTCGTATTTTCAACTCTCTTCTCGGTTTGGAAATGTGATGAAACACTGTTTCTCATGTTTGATATATTACTTTACATATCGGAAGCTTTCAACTCAAAACAGCCAAATAAAATTGATGACAAAAACTGACTTTCAACAAGTTAACTCATGTGCCCACACAACAGACAACCAAATCATGGAGAGTATTAGAATGTGAAAACATTTATTTAGAGCATTGGAATGAACATTTATGAGGCTGTTAAATTCACAATGGAAATGAACTTATATTAAGCTAAGCAAGGTTACTTTATGTTAGTGATTTTATAGTTTTAGGTATTTATTCTATTTTAACATTTGTTACAAGGTTTTACAAGGTGACTTGTGTATGCATTGATTTCACAATTCTTTTACAACTATTCTTTATCATAGCGATTAAGTAGCTGTTATATTAAAGGGAATCTTATTATACAACATTAGATTGTCTGAAAGTTTGTGAGCCTAATTGTTAGAAGAAAATAAATGACCAAATGGATATTAGAGAAGCTTTGTACACCTAGACTTTCTAAAAGCCCTTTCCAATATTCGTTCGTCGCTCGGTTTCGCTTAAAGAAGACGACTTGTGGCAAGTCATGTACACCACATGGCACTGTTATTAACATGCAGCTACAATTCCCGGCAAAAGCCCTTGGGACACTTACAGATTTAAAGACTCCTATGAGCTCAATCTTGAATGACAGCGCGATTAAAGTTTACAGCCCATTGACTGAACGAGTGAAATTTGTCCACTAAATGCTATAAACCGTTCATTGCTTTCCCATTCACGAGTCAAAAAGGAAAGTTGATTGTTTTTTGTTCCGACTACAATCTGTACTCCAGAAATCATCTTAAATACCAGTGTTCCCATTAACGCACAACTGTGCGTATCTGACGCACAAAAAATAAAAAGGACGCACAGTTTTTAGCCACAGTACGTCCCAGGGACGCACATAAATCAGCGCTCAAAATTTCGAGTGTTTTCATAGTTTGGTCTACTCTTGAGATAAATAAGATTTTTCAAGATACAAAACACACATAAGAAACAATGTTAAAGTTTCACTAGTTTCCTTTACCTTTTCATTACCTCTCCAAGCTGGAAACTATGAAAATTTGGCTGCAAACTCGAAAATGATAATCACGCGAACGAGTGAACAACTCTCGGCTCATTGATGGTCAGCGGTCATACTTCATGTAATATTACATAATGTGTATATCACTTAAAATTAAATACTACCATTGAAAAGGGATCCCCCTCCCCCGAGCATTGTGGAAGAATAGTAGACATTCTACCAAGCATGCATGCATGGGGACATGAATGCTCTCACCCCTTAAGAAATTCCTCAAGTTTGTTCACACCCACTTTCCGGAGGTCTTGGGGGGGGGGGGGGGGAAACCCGTGATACGTGCACAAATTTCTGCCAATCTCCAAATATTGTAAAGCTGTAGGAATGGTCCTATAGTCTCAAAAGAGTCCTGATGTTGCTGTTGTAACAGCTTCCAGGTTGTCTTTTATTCAGTTTGTTTCAGTGTGTCCTGTCTGTGTCAAGCCTGATAATGTCTGAGTGGCAGTTATCCTTCTGTAAAACGGATTCTAGGTAATCCATTTTCATCAACAGCTAGTCAGTTGAGTCACAAACTAGTTTCGCTAGTCTTGTGAAAGTTGATAGTTGTGCGTTTGTGAGAACTTAAAGGAGCTATGTCAAGTTTGCGAAGTGCAAAATCACCTTCAAACTGAAGAAAGCCTCAAAATAATAGTTTACTAAGGTAGAAAAACATCAGAGGTAATAATAAACCAAACAGGAACAAGGATGGTTGAGGATGGAGAAGATTGAGACGGATTGCGAATGGATGCGTCAACCGTGACATAGCTACTTCAAAAGTTAGCCTTGTACGATGATTGGTCATGTAATCTGTTACGTAGAATGTGTTGATTTTCTGTAGACTGTTGTCCTTAGTTTCTTTTTGTCACAAAAAAAAACATGTTTAAAATTGTCTTCAACCTCTGGCAAAATGTATGTCAGTTCATTTACCAATTTATAATTTCAACTTGTTCCAAAATTTACTTTCAGTTTTAATTGGGACAATTCGGGATTAATTTCAATTTCTATTTGTTACCCTGTTTATCATGTTTAGCTTTTGACCTTTATCGATTTTGCACAAAAGTTAAAGGGACACTGTTTAATGAACGCTTAACTACTCACGGTTCAACAAGAAAAATGGATGCAGTTTAGGGTTTTGTTTACGATCAGATTTTTAGGTTACTTGATATAAAGATTTCAAACCTTTGCAGAGAAAGTTCATGAATGCTTAACTGCTCACAGTTGAACAAGACAAATGGATGCGGTTTAGGGTATCATTTACTATCAGATTTTTAAAGGTTTCAGAACTGTTAAAGGAGAAGTGTTAGCTCACCTATCATCTTGGTTAGTTGTACTGTTAGATCCATCATGCCACTGCCTTAAGTTGACGTAATCATACTGATCATCAACCTCATCAAATTCGCTATCAGAACTGCTGTCATAACCGTCATACCCGTTTTCCTGTGGAGCCGCAGTGTAGTTCCTGAGGGCCGCCTCCCTGATCATGTCCCGCTTGGTGATGCGTAGCGGTGGTATATGCAACATTCTGTTGGGTTGTTGCAACACTGCATGATGTACCGTTGGTCTGGGATGGCGCAGTAGTATATGACATGCAATGCTGCTGAATTGCTGCAGCAATGGATGCCATTCCAGTCTGCTGACTTGCGGCAGTACTGTATGGTGCTCCATTCTGCTGAATTCCTGCAGCACTATATGGCGTTCCATTCTGCAAACTTGCAGCATTACTGTATGGTGTTCCATTCCGCTGACTTGTGGCAGCACTGTACGGCCTTCCATTCTGCTGACTTGAGAAAGCACTGTATGGTGTTCCATTCTGCTTAGTTGTGGCAGCACTGTATGGCGGTCCATTCTGTGAGCTTGCAGCACTGTATGGCGGTCCATTCTGTGAGCTTGCAGCACTGTACGGCGGTCCATTCTGTGAGCTTGCAGCACTATATGGCGGTCCATTCTGTAGAGCTTGCAGCACTGTATGGCGGTCCATTCTGTGAGCTTGGAGCACTATATGGTGGCCCATTCTGTAGAGTTCCCGCAGCACTATATGGCGGTCCATTCTGTGAGCTTGGAGCACTATATGGCGGTCCATTCTGTAGAGTTTCCGCAGCACTGTATGGCAGTCCATTCTGTTGGAATCCTGCAGCACTGTGCAGAAATGAAGGGTTGTTATACAAAGGAGCCATTTCTTCGTAGCCCTGCTGAGCCCCGTATGCTGTTCTCTGCTGTACAACATTCTGAGCGCTGTAATTAACTGCATCTGGAGCATGCTGCTGTGATCTGTACCCTGGATATGGCGGAGCAGGAGCATATGCCTTTTGCCTGTTTGACCCATTGGTTTTGTTTGTAATCCACAGGGCTCATGTGCTCGTATCCATTCTGCGGAGCTCTGGCCTGTTGACGGTTTGCAGTACTGTAAGCAGCACTCTGGGAGGCACTCCTGGCTCTGTAATCTCCTGTATATGCTGTGCCCTGAGCTGTGGTATTTCCTGAGTGGGGTGATCTGTCCGATCGCTGCTGAGGGGTTTGGTTCAGATGATACCCCGCCCTACTATACCCCCCTTGGTCCGGTGGTCTTGCTGAGTACTGACCGTCCTGAGGTGCTCCGGCCAACTGCTTTCTCTGTTGACTGGCTGCAGAACTGTAAACATTTTCATTTTGCGATGCAATGGTCGCAGAGCGTGGACGTTGCCACAGTTCTGAATCCACTCTGCGCTGCAGTTCCTCTTGCATAAGGATCACGCTGTGATTCACCTCCCCGCTGCGATCTTGCATCTTGTACCTGATTGGCCGTTGAGCCATAAATTCTCTCCCGCTGAGAGGTAATGTTGGCAGAACGTGGGCGCTGCACTGTCTTGCGCCCGGCCTGCTTTGCGGCATTCACGTGATCATCTTCAAAACTGACTCTCCTCTTGCCATCATCGGCGGTACGTCTCAAGGTATTTGGATTATATTGAGCGCTCTGTCCACTGGCGGATTTCCTGTACTGTCCATAAACTGCACGGTCCCACTGCTCAGGAATTCTACCACAATGACGTGAGCCATCGCCAAACTGCACAGATGCTGCATGGTTCATTGGGTGATCTGTAGCCACATGGCGCCCAGTGGGGTTGGGGTAAGTCTCGTATGCCCGAGTTCCTCTTCTTAAAGTAGCGACATCTGGAGGCGGATTCATGCGGTTAAATCTGTTTATGGTTTAAAGGTCGTCAATTCATTAAAGGTGTTGAGAAGAGTTATTTCAAGTGATCACAATTACCTAACTGCTTCTATCTTAGTGCATGCAGCTTAAGATGTTAATTCGGCTTTAACTGTGATGTGTTTGGATAAATTTTAAAATTGAGATCATTTATTCTTATTGAAATGTAAAATACATGTTATCAATATTTTTTGTCAGGTTGAGCAATATACGGCACATGGTACCATAGTTATTTAAACTTGAAAATTATGTTTTTTTTCTGTAACTGAACGTTTCATTTCAGGTGATCAAAAGGCTCTTATAATAAGTATGCTGTATGCCGGTTTATATTTTATATTGTAGAATCTGAGGAGTGGCAATTTTAAAATTTGGAATATTGAATTTTTTTTCTGTCAATTTATCACCAACACACAAACATCACAGACAAAGATCACTAAAAGCACAGCACACTACAATGTACCTACAGTGCAACACAAAACACAACAAGAAACTGAAGTCTTCTGTTCCCCTTTACACTCAAGAGTTATGTTGCTTGTCTAATATCTTCCCTATGATTACATTGTAATAGTTTGTATGCCCAAAAGTGATGTTACATGCCCCGTGGTGCAAAAACGTCCCTCCTAAAGCTCCCGTGTTAAAACAAAAATGTTACATGAACTCACCCACAAACTCCAGACTCTGGAGTTCGCATGAATTCCTGCTGCCTCACATCCATTTTTGAAGGACCCCGAGCCAGGTGCTGAGCACCAGATCTAGGAAGTGAAGGTTGTTTATGTGTTGACGCATAACGATTAAGACTTGATGCTGATCGTCGCGCATTTGATTGGATGTTTGCTGCTGAGCGGGGTTACCCTGGGCCTGCTCGACGGGGTTTGTTTGGGCCTGAACTGGCAGGGACTTGACGACCAGGCCCTGATGAAAACAAAGAACAATAAGCACGCCGATAATTATTAACGTGGAATAATTTTGTGCGTATGTTTCTGTTTTTGTCCTTAAGGGTCTTCCCCGCTTGCAAAGGTAAAGTCTTCACAAGCCTAGTGGCCCACAACTGCCATGAAGGGACTCGCGATGTGACATCACACATCACAACTTGTTGTATACCTTAAGAAATGCTGTATACAAGAGAAGGACTTCCCCACATTGCTAAAACATTTAAAACATTATAAACCTGGCTATACAAGGGCTCTGCCCTCACTGACTTACTTGTGTCCTTTGGAAGACCTCGGGCAATGGAGACATTAAGTGTTTTGCCAGCAGGCTTCAGCACAGCAAAGTCGACATCACCAGTGGAGAAGTGAGAGAACGGGTTCCTCCCCCACCCCACCCTTCCTTCTTCACTGTCACTGTGATACTGAAAGGAACGGTAAAAAGAGGACAGGTTGTCATGGTGATTCATTTTCTATTGGTGATGGTCAACGCCTTTAGTTAACTAAACTGTGTGGCAAAAAGTTGCAAAGTTGAACTTTATACTGTTGAACCTTCTCTGCAACGGCCATCCTAGGAATGTATTAACTGGTCACTGCACAGAGGTGGTCGTTGTAGGGAGGAAATACCAAAATAAAGTAACACAATTTCTAAGTGAAAAGTTGCTAAGTTGTTGTCATTCATTTCAGTTCTTAGACAAGACTATTATTAACCCTTCAGCTACAAAAATCCACCCTATCATCTTAGAAAAACCTCCTCTCGGTTACTGCGAAATGGTGATTATTTTAGTCAGTCCACTTCACCAAATAATTCACCCAGGGGCTATTCTCTCTTATTGTGGCACTTTCATTGAGCGTTAATGCTTGAATAGTCTGTCGTAAAAAGTCACTGATATCCCCAAGTGCCTGGCCATTCTGCCTGATGGCTCTCTGATACAATACAATAACTTTTTACAGCAGTGGATTCCTATATATCTCTCTAACAAGACAAAAACTTTTGATTACAAGACAGTGTGTAAATTCTCATACCTACTGACAATGTCGATTTTCAGTTGGCGATTCAGAGAATCTTGGTATTTTGATGACAGAAGAGTAAGAAACTCCGTCTTGAATACAGTTTCCAAAACACTGTCGTACTCGCCGGGAATATGAAGCACTATAAAGTCATCTTGAAGTGGGCTGAAAAAGAAAAAAAAGATTTTAAGTACAAGATCACAAAATTTAAAGGAATTGTATGCTGGATGGCAAGCCTTGCCATCCAGCATACAAATCCTTTAAATTTTTCGAACTTTCAAACTACTATAAAATCTCACGCTTAAGCAACAGCGGTCTCAAAATAACTGGCAACCTTACTAATTTCATCATGCTCTTTCCATTTCTGGCAACCATTTTGTACTACCACCTATTTTAATGATTGACATGGTCATGTGACCATATTATGCAAAGGGCCTATTGTCCAAATAATTGTCTGATGACAGGCTGTTATTATTAATACAATTTGTGACAATTTGTTGGAACACTAGCGGAAGATTGCCTTCTCCTTCAGCAAATGATGATATGTAATCTTAGTATGTAAACCTGTGCTGAATTTTGCTATCTAAGATTGAAAAGGGAGGAATTGGGGAGGGTGCTCACTAAAACAGTGACTTGTGGCACACAACATAAAATAACCTTCACTGTTAAGAGTTCATCCCTTTTAAATTTCCACCAACCTGAGTGAAACTGATCCAATACTCTTCATTTCCAGTTTACGTTTCACAACTTCATAAACTTTACCCTTCTCTGGTCCTTTCTTCACCTAAAAGTAGGAATAGAAGATACAAAACGTTAATTTTTTTTTACATGAAACTGAAAAATTAATTTTCAACATTTCAGTCCTATGATACCAAGATGAATGTTTGCAGCCATCGACATGTAATTCTCATACAAATGGCTTGAATCCAAGCTTTTAACCAGAAGGGCGTCCAGGTGTCCTGTGGACGCCCAATCCTGGTTGAAAATGATGAAAAATACACCAAAGCTTTTACAACAAATTTATGGGGGAACATGCCCACTTTTAAAAATAATTCTGGCTAACTGCTGCTTAGATTGGTAAGTGACAAGAAATTAATTAAAAATAACTTTATTTTACTTTTTTCATCATACTCACTTTTTCCCTTCCAATAAGATAAATGTGTTTGCTTGATAACAGAAGGTCTCGCTTCATTGCCTGCAAAAAAGGTCAATTCAGATTCATCTATTGAATGTATATTACACTTACAAGTTTATAATTTGGTCTTCACAGTTCAAATCCATGTGTCAATTTACATCATGACAGAAGAGTAAAGTCAATAAAACAGTCAAAAGTGCCAAAGAATCCAATAAAAAAAATAAATATCCCACCTTGAATCTCCTGTCATATTTGTTTACTGTGACAGCAAATTCAATCCTCTCTCGTTTTTCTAAAAAAAGATATCAAACTTAACAAGATGGCAACTTCCGAACAGGGAGGCATAAAAAACGTAAGTACATTCCAAGTAGCTCTAAGATACACTAATTCATACCGACTAAACTCCTCAAGGCTGGGTTGTCATCATAGCCAATGTAATCACCAACAAAATTGCGGTTGATGCTGCCTCGCCGTCTCTCTTTCTTGTTGAAAAGTATGTCTGATGCTGAAAACAAACATCGAAATGGCACATAGTACATGAGTGACTATAAACTACATGGAAAGCAATGTGCCTTTGAGTTTCAAATGCTAACCAGTTAGTATGGATGTGAACCATACTACCTCATTCACTGTACTCAACCCAATTGTCAATTTATTAAAAGTGTAAATACAAGTCATGTAGTACAGAAGATCTCATTCTCTTTCATTCTTTCCACTGCAGTTCCACTTCCCATCTCCATTTTATGACTTGATGTGTATAAATAGAACTGAATCGCAATTAACCAGCTCCCAGTACTGTAGCTTCATACATGTAGCTCAGTGGTAGAGTGTTTTGCACCGGAATCGCAAAGATCATAGGTTCAAATCCCCTTGGAGCAGCCTAATTTTTTTTTCAGGCCTTATTTTCAATTACTTAAGTTGAAATAGAACTACAAGGTCACAAGGTCTCAAATCCTTAAAACTGGCTGACTGTTAAAGACAGACTTTACTTGAACGATGCCATAATGATGTTTAAATGTGTTAACAAACTCGTCCTGATTACTTAGTCGAGAAATTCACCTTGCGTTCTCATATTCATACCAGAAATACCAGACAACGTAATCAAATGAACATTCCGAGATGTCGCCGAGCCACCGGTCAGCGGTCATTCAGTTACCGTGGAGCTAGCCTCTGGAACGACCTTAGCGACGAAAACCACAGGTACCCCAAGCTCAATTTGTGAGGTGGTTTAGTCTTTTTTTTGGGTGTCGCGCTTCGCGCTTATTTATAGTGTATACTACAGGCTATTTTAGTCTTTTTTTGGTCTCGCGCTTCGCGCTCGCTGTCGCGCTTCGCGCTTATTTATACTGTATACTACAGGCTAGACAATATGTTATCTGACCTCTGCTCAGATCAGCGCTGTGTAAGTGTTGTAATTTGAGCGTCACGGTAACCGTTGCGTAACAGCTAAATTATAGGGATTTGTATGAGAAATATTCCTGTTGATCATAAATGTACGAAATTGCTAATAAAGTCGTATTTTTAACTCACCTATGTTGTCTTTTTGTGGTTTCTTGTGTTCTATGGTGTTTCTGGCGTTTTAGCGGCTGTTTGAGGCTTTTTATGAGCGGTCGGTGTTGCAACCCTAAGAAGCGAAGCGAAGGTTGGAATCCATTTTAGACCGGGGTCGCTGTCGGCGGCGATAAATATCGTGAAATATGTCCCACGGTGATTATTCCACCGGAACAGCTTTGGCAGATAAATGGGCTACGTTTTCCGTCTTTCTCATTGCTGAAATTTCAATATCTGAGGCTGTAAATCGCGATTAAGTGAAGAACCCAACGACGTGACTGCTCGCGGCAAGAGCAGCCCTGCAACGGAAAACAACCGTCTAACGACAATTTGAAATCCTGACCCGCTGGGGCACAGGAGGTTTGTACAGTGGCAATTTGAAACCAACGACCGTCGAACGACAATTTGAAATCCTGACCCGCTGGGGCACAGGAGGTTTCTACAGTGGCAATTTGAAACCAACAACTGTCGGGCACAGTAAGATTGTCGCTTATCGAACTCCCTCGGGAAGTCACGTTTTGTGATTAATAGTATTGTGAAAGAACTCAAGAACAGAGGTAAAAAAGTAAATCATTGTGTGTTCGAGTGGAATTTCCAATGCGTTGACTTCCCGAGGGAGTTCGATAAGCGACAATCTTACTGTGCCCGACAGTTGTTGGTTTCAAATTGCCACTGTAGAAACCTCCTGTGCCCAGCGGGTCAGGATTTCAAATTGTCGTTCGAACGGTCGTTGGTTTCAAATTGCCACTGTACAAACCTCCTGTGCCCCAGCGGTCAGGATTTCAAATTGTCGTTAGACGGTTGTTTCCGTTGCAGGGCTGCTCTTGCCGCGAGCAGTCACGTCGTTGGGTTCTTCACTTAATCGCGATTTACAGCCTCAGATATTGAAATTTCAGCAATGAGAAAGACGGAAAACGTTTAGCCCATTTATCTGCAAAGCTGTTCCCGGTGGAATAATCACCGTGGGACATATTTCACGATATTTATCGCCGCCGACAGCGACCCCGGTCTAAAATGGATTCCAACCTTCGCTTCGCTTCTTAGGGTGCAACACCGACCGCTCATAAAAGCCTCAAACAGCCGCTAGAACGCCAGAAACACCATAAGAACACAAGAAACCACAAAAAGACAACATAGGTGAGTTAAAAATACGACTTTATTAGCAATTTCGTACATTTATGATCAACAGGAATATTTCTCATACAAATCCCTATAATTTAGCTGTTACGCAACGGTTACCGTGACGCTCAAATTACAACACTTACACAGCGCTGATCTGAGCAGAGGTCAGATAACATATTGTCTAGCCTGTAGTATACAGTATAAATAAGCGCGAAGCGCGACAGCGAGCGCGAAGCGCGAGACCAAAAAAAGACTAAAATAGCCTGTAGTATACACTATAAATAAGCGCGAAGCGCGACACCAAAAAAAAGACTAAACCACCTCACAAATTGAGCTTGGGGTACCTGTGACGAAACTACATCTTCAAACTCCATAAGAGTTTATAGATCACGAATTGTTAAGTCACTTTTAGCTGATTGATCTATGAATTTGTATTTCTTTCTTTTAAGCTCAAGGCTGTTGCCTAACGGGCGCCCGGTCGCCTGTGGCGCCTAGGTTACTAGCTCGGGCGACTAAATTTCTGTGCAGGGAGCCCGCACGGGCGCCTAACATTTCCACAGTAATGGCCGCAGTTTGAACTTTCCCCTGCAAGTTTGGTTCCATTCCTTGGGCTGTAAGTTAATATGGAACCATGCATCGATTCGCCGAGAAGCCAAATACAATCATTTTCCACATTTGAAGCATCAAAACATCCTGTAGTTTATCGTGAAATTCAAAACATTTTCGATATTTGCGATGTTATGTTACCGTAAGCAGTTGGGGACTGGGTCAAAGATGAATCTCCCAAATATGGAAAAGCAAAATTATGGGATGTTGCTCTTGTGTTGTTTGGTTCGAAGACGTTGGAATGTTCTGTGTTAGTAAATGTGGTCGTGAGTTGCGAAGTAAATGTTTGACGCGGATGGGAAGCAGTTCAACACAATCGACTGACCTCAAGGACGTGCTTGATGATAGATCAACACTGCAATATTTTTTTTAACTGCAAGTTTGCTTCAGAAATGTCAGAGGATTGAAACTTGGTCATGGGTTTGTGTGTTTTACTTCTTGCTTTAAATAAAGCTGCATTGTTTTATAATATATTGCAAGTGTTTGTTGCATTCTTTGCCGCTCGTTTCCACGCGTGCACAGCGCTTTTTTCCCGCTAAATTGTCATGGTTTGGCGAGGTTTGTCTGACTTTTGGCCGACGACTTTTTCAACCCAAACTGCAGTGCCTTCATTTGACTGTATTAGCGATGATGTTGAAACGAATCCAGTAAGCTTACTGGTCCCGGGCTTATCGAATTTCAGTTTGTAAATTAACTAGCTAGCGCTCCAGCAGTTTTGCGATATTTCAGTGCCTCTGAACAAAACATTGTAACGTCATTCTTCATTTGGTGTTTGTTTTGTAAAGCAACAATGAGTGAAATCTACATGTATGGCTAAGCTTCACTGCGAGGTCCACTGAATAAAACTGAAATAAATTAGCTTACAAATAAAATGAGTGTTCCGAAACCAAAGAGTCAAAGAACAGTCCACCTGCAACAATTTAAACTTGTTCCTAGTTATAAAAAAGTAATGTTGTATTATTATGACATACATGTATGTATTGTCATTTTGAGTAAATTGTTATTCTCATTAACATGGTTTATGAAAACCCAGAAATGGAGATCAATAAGGCACAAGATCCAACATTACAGGATAGTGACAAATGGACAATGTTTTGTGACAGGATTTAAATTGAAGGGGTTAAGTTCCGGAAAAAATTTTTTGGGCTCCTAAAAATGTGACTCGGGCTCCTAACTTTTCATTTTGGGAGCCCAAAGGGCTCCCTAAAATTTCTCTTAGGCAGCAGCCTTGAAGCTTATCGTGTTTTTACCAATTTTTTATGTGCTTATTCGTGTAGTTATAAGTAGTTATAAGTAGTTATAAGTAGGGGGAAAGAGAAGGGGGCTTAATAAAGTAGGTTATAAGTAGTTATGTAACTGAAA
Organism: Desmophyllum pertusum; assembly: GCA_029204205.1. Classification (NCBI taxonomy): domain Eukaryota; kingdom Metazoa; phylum Cnidaria; class Anthozoa; order Scleractinia; family Caryophylliidae; genus Desmophyllum; species Desmophyllum pertusum. The sequence goes on from MU825881.1 coordinate 943,668, forward strand.
AACCCTTGTAGGGAGTTGCAATAAAGTTTACATTTACATTTACATTTAACTACGAAGATCTCATTCTCTTTAGTACAGTAAGTCTTACTGGAAAACAAACAACACCTCTAAGCCTGACTAACCTTGTTGTTTGAGTTCGGCAAAGTACTGTCTTGATTTGTACATTCTGTAGGCCTTCTGGATCTTTCTGGAGTAGCCATCAAACTTTCTGTCTCTCAGTTCCTCAAGCAAGAAGAGCTTAAATTCAAGAAGGCAAGACTCACATTAAGAATTACATGAAAACAAAGAAAGAAAATTCAAACTGATCTCCTTGTGTTCTTGTCCAGGGGAGTTTCCTGCTTGCTGGGAAAATTTATCACTTTCTTCTTGCTGGCCTTTGGGCAAGCCGATCTCCTCCTGTATTTGCCTGGGGCACTTTCGCTCTTACTCAGGTGCCAGATTATTCAGTTAACAGGCAGCTTGTTCATCGGGCACACGGGCATGAATATTTACTTGCCTGACCGCAAAATCTACTTGTCCTAGTTGACCAGACAGGACTGCACATGTATGTCAGCCCTGGTTTAAGCTGTCCTCTTACACACATGCTTGTAGATTTCCCTAATACTCTCTGACTTATCTCACCGATTCTGGTGCCTTGACGAACACTTTGCTCTTTCCCATCTGCCACTGATCTGCTTCCATGTTGACAGCATTCATCAGGTACTCCACCCCTTTTCGTACATCTCCTCTCCATCTCGGCCAAGTTTCCTTTGTGAGAATTGCATATCTAGAAAACAGATCTATTCAGTTAGTTCTACAGTGCCACTAAAACAATGATACAGTTGAATATTCTCACTATCTCAAACTCGGTTATCTCGAACACCGCCGCATTATCTCAAACTCAAACCCATTCCCCTTGCCCTTGTTTTTCAGTCATTTACTATCGGCTATCACAAACTCCCCGCTATCTCAAACTATTATTTGTTCCCCTTGAGTGTTCGAGATAGCGGGATTCAACTGCATCTACGTAACTGTCAGACACTTAACATGCACAAAAACCACATGATGAGATGCACCATAAATTTGAAGTCTGATGTAATTAGATTTGGATAAATTATGCGGGCAGAATTTCGAGCAGAATAAGCCATTTTTTATGCGAGCATTCTGCCGCAGAACACTGCGTTTTAGAGCAGAATACCGGAAAATCAGTAAAAATATATAATGATATGCATAGCAGTCAAAAGAAAAATTGAAAACTAAATACAAAACAAATGGAAAATACCTTGCGAAATCTCAAGCATTAGCTTATAAATAAACGTGCTCGCATCACATATTTTGATAAATTACAATTAGCTTTCACTGCAATTATGCTAAACAAAACTAATAATAATTATCTACAATTTTGCTGTGCATAATGAATACCTATCTAAGTACTGAGCAGAATTCGAGCAGAATTTTGGTGTCTGAGCAGAATAAATGACTTTTATGAGCATTGCCGGCAGGCAGAATACGCTATTTTACGAGCAGAATTTATCCAAGCCTAGTTGTAATCCAGGGATCATAGGTCTGGAGCAGATGCGTCTTCAGAGACTGTGTTCACACAAAGCAAAGTCTAAGAGTGTTATTATACTCTCCCTGGATGGAGTAATGCTATGTCACTGCTGAGTCCCACTGCATTTTTGTCAGACTTTGTTGACAATTCACAGGTACCCATTTATATACATGCTGTACAGTAGGTGGAGAGCAACCTCGTTTCGAGAGACACTGGTAATGAAGTTGGGTGAAGAGAGGCACATGAGAGAACAGTGGCAGGATATTGACAAAGACATGTACATGCTTAAACTCTTGACCAAGGCCCAATGCACTATAAACCATCATCTGTCATAACATTATCTTGTTAACTTTAAGTTTAGCTTTTTACACAGGTTTTGGTATTTGGTTTGCCTTTTGTGCTGCTATTTGTAACTGCAGACCTACCTATCAAGGAACTTCTGAAAAGGTCTTCTGTAGGCAAAGCCTGCTCTTCTGACACGGATGTTTTCCTTGAGACCGAGGTACTCCACCTGATGCCGCACCCTGTCCCCCTCCCAGTCATGAGCCTTCTTGCTCTCATTTGGTTTGATACAACGAATGTAATGAGGAGTGCACTTCATCAGTTTGTCCACCAGTTGGTTGGCTTGAGTCTAAGATAAAAAATAATAATTAAAAATTAACTTGTTAATGTTAGAGTCTGGTAAACAGAGCCAATCACTACCAAATACTGCAAAATCTGTCTGAAGCCTTGAATTGCTACTTCCCCTGGAGGATGCTAGCATAATCCATCGCAGGATATCACCAGCAAATTTGCAAGGTTGCCCCGGCCAACAATTTGTCATTACCTACTTATACAGTTGAGTGGAGAGAGGCTATAATAAAGTCAAGTGTCTTGGCCAAGGCCACAATAAGAGGAGAATGACCATTGTCTTGATCAAAGTTATCAATGACAGTGATTCCCATGAATTAAGATTTTTTTCAAGCTCCACTGTACAAATTTGAGGTTGGATGCCACTTAATTCAAACTTATTGCACAGTAGCACAGTACACCAAGACTCAGCACTCAAGAGAGATGAGAGATAATTAATTTTGTGAACTTGGAATAAGTAACATTTGATTTTTGCACTAAAATTATTCACAGGTATTATTCACAAAACACGATTAATTATATATTTACCTTGATTTTACTGCTAGCTGTTGTGGGTCTTCCCTCTTGTCTGTACTGACATCATCAGGGAAAATATTCCTTATGAAAGGACTTTAAAGAAATACAGATCAAGATCGGTAAATGTTTGTTGACATAAAAGGAGCAAGTCTTGTGGATAAAGTTCTATTCAATAGTTTCCAATATTGTAACAACATCTAAATTTATAATTAAGTCTACTCTCAGGACAAGTGTGGAAAGTGACATTTTGCTCAGTAAAATGTTTATAAATTCGCAATGAAGCTGTCAGTTAAATCCGTATAACATTACACTGTTGTGTACACTGTACATCATATTTAAGTGTTTATGTACCCTGGTCTTAGAGGTTTTCTTTCTTCTTTCTTCTACTGAACATGATCAAAGTAAGCAAAGAGAGTCGAAGCATGTGCCAAAGAAGAAAACCTGTTCCGCGACTCACCTTCACCTCTTTGTGGCTCAAATTCAATTGAGAAAGGCAAGAAAGAAAACCTCTGGGCCCACGGTAGTGTTTATGATTACCAGTATTGTAATAATTGAACTCACTTTTCGCTTGTCTGCATAAGCTCAATAAGATCCTTAAAGAGAACATCGCGATTTCTTTCACAGAATCCACCAACATCATAAGTTACCTGAAAGGAATTCAGAGAAGCTCTATTTGCTTTATGCTCCAACAAATTTTCATGCTTGAAAAAATCTTGTTACCTTTCCTGCATAGTGGTGAATGATGAACCCGCCACTAACTCCCTGAAAGTGTTGATGGGTCCCCACAGCATTGTTCAATTTCTGCAAAATCAAAGTCAGAATTTTGTAAGCCATCTTAGATGCAGAATTTGTACAGCGTAACTCAATGTATGTATCAATGTGGGAAAAAAATATATTGTGTATAATACTTTCAAAATATAAAACAACTTAAAGGGAGTGTTTCACGGTTCGGCGCATGTGCCGGCTTATCAACTCTATCCGTTTAAAAAATCCCACTCACATGTACTTCTCGATACTTCAGTAATCACATACTATACTTAGTCCAAGCAAAACGATGAATGATCAAAACTCACAAAACATTTCAACGGATTACACCAAGAATGTTGACATTGAAAACCAGAATAAATTACCAGAATAAAGTGTTGGCCTGAAGGATTTATTCTGGTAATTTATTCTGGTATTCAAATGTCGACATTCTCGGTGTAATCCGTTGAATTTGGTCATTCGTCGTTTTGCTTGGACTTATTATAGCATGTGGTTACTGTAGTACAGGAAGAACATGTGAGTGAGGTTTTGTTAAATGGATAAAGTTGATAAGCTGACACATGTGCCGAACCGTGAAACACTCCCTTTAAAACAACCAACATGTACATGTATAAATATTATTTATTTATTATAATATATTCAATAATGAAAACAACAAGAGACGATGCTTGCAATTTGATTGGTCAATATCTATTAAATACCTCTAGAAGTGTAGCGTCAGCGCCCTCACTAACAGCATGCATGGTGGCACATACATCGTCCAGTACACACATGATACCTGGAGGTTTCTATCAACACAAACAAAACATTCAGTGTTACAACTTGCCGAAGTGCATGAAATATTACACCTGCATTACAGCACATTAATTTTAGATGTACTTGCTTATTTTCAAAACTTAAAGATGACACTATAACATGAAAGTAGTTTTCAATGCTGGCTCCAAATATCTCCAGTTTCTCTAGAGCATTAAATGCAGTTAGGTTACCGTCAATTTCACTGCTACGCGACCTTCGAAATCAAAACTCCTCTGAGCGGTTTTCAAGAGATTTCCGTTAATCATACATGTCCATACCTTATATGGAAGTGTTCGAAATATCTTACCTTGCTTTCAATTACATCACAAACAATTTTGTTGTTAAAATAATCAATTGGGCTCCAGTTAATCCCTTCTTCAACATACTCCTCCTACAAGGAATAACAACAATCAATTTGTTAGTCAGCGTGTGCAGTTCATTACATGTATAATCCTGAGACTTAAAAGTTACAGACACAATAATTCACTTGAAACTTGTTTCAGGGAGTGAAAGGGTTAAAACCTCCTTAATTACAATGGGCACTGTTGACATCTCACCTGCTCAGCTTTTAGTGTCAGTTCAATGAAGATCTGCTGCAGTTTTTCATTTACAAAGTTGATACAAAATTGTTCAAATCCATTTTTCTGAAAGTTGAAGTGCATTTAAGACATCAATAAATAAATATAACTGACGAAACACACCTACATTCATGTAATGTACCTTAGTATATACAATGTGACTTGCAATAATTATTTATGAAAACTCTGAACAGCACAAAAACATCCAAATTTCTACAGGGAGACTTCTAAGCCAGTAACACCAGGCACAAGATCGTCAACACCCATTAACCAATCCATTGTCAAACCTCTACTTTGAGACATCTCCCACACTTCCCATAGGGGGATGCTTCCTGCAATTTAACACCTCCAACAATGGGATACCTCCCATAAATATGAGGGCACCCCTCCCATAAGAGAACACCTTGTCCCATTAAGGGGGTACACTCCCATAAGGCATCACTTAAATGCAGACCCAAGTTGTATATGGGAAGCACATCAGTTCTATAATAACAAGAATTATCAGAAGTTTACCTGAAAGATCTCAAAGCCATAAATGTCAAGTACACCAATTGTCAGTTCAACAACATTCTTCTGCATGGCTTTGTTTACAGACTGCAAAGACAAGAACAGCACAGAGCATGCCGCATTAAACAGGAATGGAAATAAATTCTCAATATGCTTTGTCTGTAAAATAAACTAAATTTAAATGTATTATAAACAACATCAATTTGCTGGTTCTCTGGACACTTTGAATATATATAGCATATTGTATCTCGCACAGCCCCGCCCTATTCCACACATGAGGAGAAGGAACTGATGATGATCTTGCACAGCAAAACTGGAATAAAATTGTAGAATGTAAATTTTATCAATATTACCTGAACTAGAAAGTCAAACAATCTTGTGTATAGAGCTTTGGCTAAGGCATCCCTAGTGTAACACGCCTGGAAAGAGAATAAATCAGAATTGGAATCAGTTTTGCAATGTATGTTAATAATATTGTCTGTCTGTCAGTCTCAGTCAGTCAGACAGTCAGTCAGACAGTCAGTCAGTCACTCAGTCAGTCAGTCACTCAGTCAGTCAGTCAGTCACTCAGTCAGTCAGTCAGTCACTCACTCAGTCAGTCAGTCAGACAGTCAGTCACTCAGTCAGTCTGTCAGTCACTCAGTCAGTCTGTCAGTCAGACAGTCAGTCAGTCAGACAGTCACTCAGTCAGTCAGACAGTCACTCAGTCTGTCAGTCACTCACTCAGTCAGTCAGACAGTCAGTCACTCAGTCAGACAGTCAGTCACTCAGTCCATCAGTCAGTCAGTCAGTCAGACAGTCACTCACTCAGTCAGTCAGTCTGTCAGTCAGTCAGTCAGTCAGTCAGTCAGTCAGACAGTCAGTCAGTCAGTCAGTCAGTCACTCAGACAGTCAGTCAGACAGACAGTCAGTTACTCAGTCTGTCAGTCAGTCACTCACTCAGTCTCAGTCTGTCAGTCAGTCAGTCTGTCAGTCAGTCAGTCACTCAGTCAGACAGTCAGTCAGACAGTCACTCAGTCCGTCAGGCCATCAGTCTGTCAGTCAGACAGTCACTCACTCAGTCAGTCTGTCAGTCAGTCAGTCAGACAGTCAGTCAGTCAGTCACTCAGACCGTCAGTCAGACAGACAGTCAGTTACTCAGTCTGTCAGTCACTCAGTCTGTCAGTCAGTCAGTCAGACAGTCAGTCACTCAGTCAGTCTGTCAGTCAGTCAGTCTGTCAGTCAGTCAGTCAGTCAGACAGTCAGTCAGACAGACAGTCAGTCAGTCAGTCAGACAGTCAGTCACTCAGTCAGTCTGTCACTCAGTCAGTCTGTCACTCAGTCAGTCAGTCAGACAGTCAGTCACTCAGTCACTCAGTCAGTCACTCAGACCGTCAGTCTGTCAGTCAGACAGACAGTCAGTTACTCAGTCTGTCAGTCAGTCAGTCACTCAGTCAGACAGTCTGTCAGTCACTCATTCAGTCAGTCAGTCTGTCAGTCAGACAGTCAGTCACTCAGTCAGACAGTCAGTCAGACAGTCAGTCACTCAGTATATATTATGTCTTGAGATTTTCTCATACCTGTTCCACATTGAGCGTCATGTTGATGGTTTCCGTCTTGCCTCCCCACTTACTGTCCATCACTCGGCTAAACCAACACAAGCAAAACTTATCAGGGGTAGAGTAAATTATATTAAAATATTAAATGGCCATTGATGGGATTTAAAACTAATGCAAGCCTAATATCATGGACTGTCATTAAGGGTCATAACCCATAACACCTGTTAGTATGGCTGAGTTCATTTGATTTTGACTTGATGTTACGGCTGATACAATGTAAATAGTTACTGTTATAGCAAATAAATATTGCTAACATTATTGTTATGGGTGAAACATAAAAGCCCACAGGTGGTTCAAAACTTAAAGGGAGTGTTTCACGGGTCGGCGCATGTTCAAGCTTATCAACTCTATCCACTTAAAAACCTCACTCACATGTACATCTTGATACTTCAGTAATCACATACTATTATTTATTAAATTCAACGTAAAATGCAGTAAACAGATAGTTAACTTACTAGGCTCGATTTCCAGCCGCTGTTCGGGAAAATGAGCCCACGCTCGTCCCCCATTACGTCACAGACATGGCTGTTTGCTCACGCGTCCAGCCATCTCTTCTCGGGACGAAGACTGGACTTGAGAGAGTGGCGGAAATCGAGCCTATTAACTTACAGGTACATTACGAATGGTATTACTTCATACCTGGTCAGTTTCTCTTTTAATAACACGTCATTTACACCCATCAAGTATGCTGGATATGCTAAAACTGTTGACAGAGAACATTCTGCATTATACTCAAATTGTTTTTGCTCAAATATCATGGCAGGGCTGCAAATAACATTCGGTCATCAGACAATGGCCGACCAAAATTTGCTTATCCCCGATGAAATCCAAACTGTGGTCGGACATAATGTCCGGACAATTTTATTTGCCTTCCAACGCAAATGCTAACGAGTTTTATTCTAAATGCAAACTACATGTACATGTACAGTAGTTTACTCTGCAATGACAACGCATTAAATTAGCAGGTTCGCTTATCAAGCAGTACTGTAATATGATATCCAACCTCATTTTTGTTTTGTCCGACAAAAATTTTTCTTAGTCGGACACATGTCCTTTCAGGAAAAAAAATTTATTTGCAGCCCTGTCATGGTGTTTATACTATGACCTTTCATACATATCCATGTATCCAGAGAAAATGTTAGAAATTGCAGACTGGTTTTTGCCTGTGTTCTGGTATATGTTTACCAACACTGGGCTTTCAATGGAGGACATCAGAGGACTTCTTACACTGTTTTCTCTGAATATATTTTGGGCCGATAGATTACAACTCAAAGAGAATTTGTTCAATTTTTCTCAACTTTGGAGAGCCAGATGTTGAAACAAAATATTTGAGAAATTTATAGTGGTGCGACACATACATTCATCGTTACTTGGTACTGCATAGTTTCCCTGCTCATCAAAGGAAATATTCCCCAGATGAAGAACTCCCGCCACAATCTGCAACACACTGCCTTGATCTTCATCTGATATTCCTATCACATCCATTGCTCTCTGAAAACAAAAGAGGAAGAGAAGGAGGTAAAGAGAGACAAATATAGTGTCAGCAGAACTCTGAACCCCTCCCCCTAAAAATGTACCCACCCCTACATGTACCTCCACAAGATCCTGCAAGTTATATATTTCTAGTAAACACTAAATGCAACTACAGTCAACTTTCTCTAAACGGACACCTCTATAAGACAGACACCTGGTGTTGGTCCCTGCGTGCCGTTTTTCGGTCATTTAACTAAATTTAAATGCTCTCTAAGCCGGACACCTCTCTAAGATGGACAGTTGGTGTCCATCTTAGACTGTAGATTCATCAAGACTTTAAAATATTAAGGCTGTGCCAGTGCCCGAGTACAAGGTCTTGACCTAGTACTTGGGCACGGGCAACATGTTGATATCTTGGGTACCCAGTGTGTGAACACAGCACCATTTTGTGCCAGTGCTCAGGCACCAAGTGTGAACATAGCCTAACAATGCTGGCCAAGTTATATGATGTACATGTACTTACCCTTGTTTCTCCATACTCCTTTACATCATCAGTGCCGTCTACGGAGTACGTACCACTCTGATTCAGATAGTAATAATAACTGGGTTCTGTGAGACCCAGCTGACCTATTAATCAAAGAAAGTTCATAAATAAAAGCATAGAATTTTACCATTATTTATTTAGTGAAACTTGTCTGTTCCAAGCTAGGAGGTGGATCAATCAGTACAGGGCATGTAACATTTAGTGACTACATGTAGAACTAATGCTAGGCCATTGCAAGTTATACAGTAAACACCCACATAAAATTATATTATGAGAACCTAGATTTTTCGAAGTTAGCCTTAAAAGGTTCTTATATATTTGGTGTCTACTGAGAATTTAGGCTATTTGGGTTCTTAAATAGGTTCTTATTTTCTTAAGAGGAAAAGGTGCTTCATGGTGGTCCAACAATTAGTCTATAGATATGGGTGTGGTCCCTTCCTGTTCCTGCTGGAACATAAATCATACTTAATTGTGAACTGGTTGATAACTGTTACTGTTATTGGTTATCGATAGCGAGTCTACTAGTCACTGAAATTATATAAATCTATGATCAGGAGAGGCAATTATTTGTGTACAGTGCAGTGCAGTGCAGTGCAGTGCAGTGCAGTGCAGTGGCAGTGCAGTGCAGTGCAGTGCAGTGCAGTGCAGTGCAGTGCAGTGCAGTGCAGTGCAGTGCAGTGCAGTGCAGTGCAGTACAGTACAGTACAGTATATCAAGTTATATTGAAATTACAAGATATTCTCCACATTCTGATTGTCATAATATAAAAACAGTTATTATTATTATTTTTTTTATTTTTTCTGATTTTCCAAATAAGAACCTGTTTTAATTTTTAGGCTCAACAGGTTCTTATATAATGGGGGTTTAAATGCCAAAATTTTAGCCTACCAGTTCTTAATCAAGTGCTAGGTTCTTATACATGGGTGTTTTACTGTATTACCCCATAGTAATTTTGTCAGGTTGTCACAATTCAGCACGTACAACAACCTATTAATATATAGAGCTGGGTGGATAGAAGTAAAGCCGCACTCGGGTACCATGGATTTCTTGCTGCCGAGAATTTTAAACTAACCTCTCTCTTCTTGTGTTGTACCAGTGAGCAGTTGGTAGAAAATATGAAAGCTCCTTTCTGATGAATTCTGACTCACAACTCTGGACTAAGAGATTAACAAACCCAATATTCATAATTAATTCATATTATTCACTGGGTAAAAAGAGCTAGATCAAGATAAAACAACCAGAATTACAAAATGTAGTAAGCTAGGAAAATCAGCACACGAACCTTTTCTAACAAGAAGTTGGAAATCTTGCCACCATCGGGCTGTCCACCCTTGGTAAACTGAATCTCAACATATTTTCCCTAAAAAAGCCATGAATAAGGAGCAAGCTGTTACATGTATATGCTGGACATAAACATAGCTCTGAGATACTGACTTTACTTGTAACAAATCATCTTTCCACAGAAGTCAACGTCCTTTAAAAGAATCCCAAATGGTACACTACTCTAAGTCTTCCCAATAGACCGTGACACCCACCAATTTTTTTTGTCGTCTACGGCCGTTTGAAATTTGAACTTGAGGCAACTGAATTCTTATCACGTAATGCTGTTTTGTTGACCAAGCGATCGGTAAAGTTGAACTTGCGATGATCAAATTTCAACTCGCATTCGCCTGATTCACATTCGTTCAATGTTCAAGCATAAAAAATTGTTTTCATGTCTGAAACTTGCTGACAGGGTGAACTTGATAATTTTTATCCAAGAAAAACTATCTGGGCACATCCAAGACGATATTTATTCCTTAACGGATGCGCAGCGAATTGAAATTCGATCATCTTTACGGATCGCATAGTCAACAAAACGGTACATGTACACATGTACTGGTTGACTTACAAATCGACTGGAGTTGTTGTTCCTGACGGTCTTGGCATTACCAAAAGCTTCTAAAAGAGGATTGGATTCTAGAATGACATCTTTGATTTTCTGCGGAAAAAATATTCACAATAATAAAAATAAGTAATTTTCTTCTACGCCGCACTATTCAACATTTACAGCATTTGTATTACATGTACCACCAGACCAGGGAGACAGGGGGGGGGGGGGGGGGGGGGGGTGGGCAGTGGGTCTGAACTTCCTGCTTCCCTCCCGCCTCTTTGTGATTTTTCTATTGCAAAATATTATGCAATATTAATAGCAAAAATCTTTCCTATTTCTCTCGGTTCCCACCACCTTGGAAATCCTGCTTCCCGCCCTCTCTTCTCCCGCCTCCATAGACTTCCTACCCCCTTTACTCCCAGGTTCTTGTCCCCTGTCCCCGTCCCCCCCCCCCCCCCCTCATAACTGATTTTTTTTTCAAAATGTTAAGAGAAATTTGGACTTGATAGATGTGTGTTTTACATACCTGTACACTTGCACCTCCTCCAGATACTTTAGCAAGATAGTTCATGATGAACTTGGCACAAACAGTCTTCCCCGCTCCACTCTCTCCACTATCAAAACCAAATGGTTACTTGAGATCATTTAGTTACATGACAATTACATGAACTTTTCAATGTCAATCATTAGACAGTACAGTGAGCAACGCCCACCCTTATACTGCATTGTGTAATGTGAGCAAAGTAAAAAAGCCCAACCTAATGAGGAGGAGGGGAGGGGGAAGGGGGACTGTGCGCTTTTTGTGACCTTTCTGATAAAACGACTCTACAATCGAAGACTTCCAGACTTCCATTTTCTTGAGTCTAAGGATCCTAAGGATCAGATGGTCTGTACGAGTGAGCAATGAAAAAATCAGCGAGATGACACACGTCAACAGAATTAGGGATGAGATACAGTGTAAGAAGACGGTGCTGGAATTGGATTGGACATATACTTTGTGGAGACATTAGGATCATTGGTGACCAGAGGATAAAAGGGCAGTGGGTAGACCTAATAAAAACAACCTGGAGGAGGACAGTGGAAGTAGAGAGACAGCAGGCAGGATGGAACGACTGGAGCACTGCGAGAACAGTAGCCAGGGACAGGGTGTGGCATGGAAGGAGAATGTTGTGGCCTTATGTGCCTACTGGTGCCAAGAGCAATGATGATGATGATGATAATGATGATGATGATGATGATGATGACGATAATGATGACAATATTGGAGACTAAAATTGGAGGAAATCACAAAGCTGGCAGTTGGGCTTGGAAGGGGGCGGGACTTATCAGAGATACAGGTATTTCAATCAAAGATATGGTATCTTTTTTCTCCATTATTACCATAATTTAAATTAGTTATTTTCCTTATTTTAGTCTTGAAACAATTCTTGTACCTGATAATAACACATTGGTTCTCTTGATCAATCAACATGTTTCTGTACATGTTGTCAGTGAGGGCATAAATATGTGGAGGATTTTCATAGGATGCCTGAAAATGACAAATCAAATTTATTTCAGACATTTTTCATAACATTAAGTAAGTTACTTTTCTAACATAGTAAAGGGCATGAATGACTCTGCCGAGGAGAGTAAAATTTTATTTCAATAAGATTTCAGATCCCACAAGGATGTTCAGTCTGGGGGACAAGTACCAGTTGATGGCTAAATCCTGCCTCCGAGATGGGACTAAGCCTGCGGTGTTCATCTCCGAAGTTGCTAAGCAACATGACGTACATGTTTTTACTGGCATCATTGCTTTTGGAGTACTCGTGAGTGCTCACGCTAGTTTCTGATTCAGATTGGATAAAAAGAATCAGAAACTCTTCGAGTGCTTCCACGAAGATTTGCCAAAACCGACACTTGTTCCCCCGACTGGTTCGACTCTCACTGGGAGAACTCAAATTTTTTTCTGAGTACAGTTCAGTTTCTTGTGCCACTGACTGAATAATATCTTTTAGATGGCTCAACATCTGGCGGGCTTAAAGCTAAGGGTAAAACAAAGATTTGCACTTACAGCTCCCTGATACTGGTCAATTTCTCTGTCTGTAAAGTATGGCATCTGTTTGAATGGGTTGACAGAGATTAACACTGGACCAATATAGGTCTGGTTCAAATGGTTAAGGGTGTGAAATAAAAATAACTTTGTGTGAAGTGTTGGTAGATGCCACACTAGATGGCATGATACCATCAAATGACTTAGTTGCGGCAGGCACCAATTAGGTGGATAAGAAAAATAGGGGGTTCGTAAACCAGGTTCATACAGTGTACTGAAGTGGTCCACAGGTCTGGGCCAAAAGGAGGGGGGTCCATGTTTTGTCCTCACCCTACCATAAGCAAGTCACACAAATACTACTGAGGAATCTGTCAATCAAAGTGGCATGAACCAATCAGAAAGCACTAGAATAGACAAACTACAACAAAACCACATTCCTTCAGGATTACTCAGGCAAACATGGTTACAGTTGACTGCTCAACCGAAACATAGAAATATAACAAGAGTGGGAAGCTAAAATAAATCTGACAGAACTTCCAGACAGATTCTTGGACATATTTCCATGTATACATAAATTTGTCGGAATTTGTTCCTGAAGAAATTATTGAAATTTAAAATAATAAAAACACCATTAAATACAAATATTATTGAGGGTAAACAGCCATCCATTCAATTTATTTATCTAACTATTTAATATTAAATAGCTAGATAAATAAATATCTAACTGGCTTGTCCCTAGTCTTGCAACGTTCAGCTGAACTATCTTTTACATGTAAGCTGCCACTCAAACAGTATACAAAATCCTATTAAAACCAGATACGGTATTAACAATTTCGCCAATTATAATTCAAGGAAGTCATTCAGTCCAGTCCATGGCCAACAACGATCGAAATTTCATGTAAAAATTGTCTGAATGATTTCCGAAATCTAGAAAACGACGGCTAAACGACGCCCCACCGAGTGAAACACAAATTCTGCCCACACTTTAATACACGGAAATAATATTGAAGGAGGATTAAGCTTAAGCATACAGAATAAATCAATGATAAGCTATCGGAGAAAAGAACCGGGGCATTTTTGCGCGTCAGCTGAAACGGACATGCAGCTCATGAATGGCTTTCTTTTGTTGTGGCTTCTCTGCAAACAAACGCTTGCAGAATAAGCTTACAAGGGTCCACCATATTTATTTTCATTCATTAACAGTGTTTTATGTGATGCTTCACAGTAATCTTTCTTGTAAAATTAAAGTGGGATGTTCTAAGCGCATATCAAGCGAAAGAGAAAGCTTATATTAAAAACTTAAACTACATTTTAATAGTGTACGATGTGAGCTTATTAAAGTTTAGTGCACTCTATCTCATAGAGTTGTGCATGTATTCTTCACTTTAGCTGAAGATGTGTAGTAAAAGGATACGAAAATAAGGTCGTCCATATAACGTTTCTTTAGGTTCTCCACAATCGCCGCTTCCTGGATCTTCGGCAAAAGAACCATGTCTTCAACGCCGCTTGCTTTAACATCGCCCTTACTTTGCCAATGGTAGTTCGAAGGCTGGTGGAAAGATAAAAAATTCCCGTGTCGCGGACTGTTCGAAAATTTATCACACACAGCATTCTAGAATACCAAACTCACCATTTTGCTTGCTTACTCCCGAAGAAGTTTAACACTAACGATCAAGATGAAAAGGAAGCTGAACTCATTCTCAGCTCTAACGGGAGAAGTATTTAGCAAGAACCGGAACCTCCTCTAGTTCGGAAGTGATGTTTTCATTTGGCGCGCATGATCATAATTATTCACCAGTCGAATTCTAAAACGTCTTGTAATTGGACGATCTCAAGTGGGCAGCCAATCAGAACAGCGCTCGTATCACAACACCGGCGATCTAAAAATAGCGTTGACTGAGGGCATCTCCACAAATTATGGTGTCTTCTTTTTTGCGGTGAATTCAATCTACAAACTTTTGTATAAACTTTAAACGTTGCAAACGACGCTTATTTAATTGAAACCACATGGAAAACTTTAAGAAAAGGGATCGTTTGTTATTTTTCATCTCTGGAAAACGTCCAGGAAAAACACTGTAATGAATTTATTTTCATTCTGGAATTTTGGACTAAAATATTTATAAAAAGCGAAAACACATGTAGAATTTGAATTGTTTACATAGCCACCTCACAATCAATGGAAAAAATTACAATGTTTTAAAATTCATAGATACTTGTAGCATGATATCATTTGATAATATGAACAGAACAGCTGCAGGATGGAAATACAGATCAATATAAACTACTTTAGAATGTTAAAACGTGTGTGAATGAACGTGGGTTTATTGGAATCGCATGTCCACTTTTAATTCAAATTTATAATGCAATCTGATGAAAAATAAAATACAAAAAAGGTTGAAACGAAACTTTCCGATTCTTTTTTCAGCAAAACTGATAATTTTCTCAGATCAAATTTCTGACAAGTGTACTGTCAAAAGTTACATTTGGGTGATAGAAGAGTTTTTATTATCAGTCTCATGTTACACTTGCTTTATGCATTTATAAACGTCACCTGATGACATCTTTATTAAAGACCCAGAGGCATGTCTTGTTGAATAATTTGAGTCTAGCTACAATCTGATGGAAAGGGATCATTCAATGGCAGAGCCCGTGTCAAGATCTCACAAAATTTTGCACAGGAGACATTTTTTCTGAACATAAAATTTTAGGGTGGGTGTCAGGTGTGAAAATCTTGATTCCCCTATCTTAATGTTTTAAGCACCCTCTCCTTCATCCAGTTTGAGTTAAAGAAAATTGGCTGAAATTATGTAGCCCAGTAGACACATTTTATTTTTAAAATTTTAAATTGTGCTTCCACAAATTATCCACACCTCCACCCTGCACATATTTCCTTTAAAAATGTTGGCTTTTGAGACCCCGCCCACCCCCCACCCCCTCCATGGAATTTCCAATGACCTTACATAGGGTAGTCATGGATATTTTCTGGAACTGAACATTAATTATCTGTATGTTTTATTTCAAGAACCCTTGATCGTGAGTAAAAGAAGATTGGCTGAAATGAAGCCCTGGAGACACATTTTATTCAAAAAAAATTTCCACTTTAATTCTAGAATGCAAACATTGCTCATCAAGAAAGCCTTGGGGTAAACCAGTGGCAGATACATTAGGATCACTGCAAGCCATTACTAGGAACAAATTAAAACTAACTTTAAACAAGTTATGTGCCAGCCACCCTGACTTGTCCCCAGCCGTCTCTCAGTCTCCTATTAATAATATGCGAGCGTCTTGGGGACTGGGGGATGCTGGGAAGGTTTCCTCCTTCCCATCACCCCTTGCGTTCCACTCGGCCACGCTTCTTTCGTTAAATATTAATAGGAGACAAGAGAGATGACTGGGGACGAGTCTGCCAGCCACCTCTGAGAGTAGGTGACCAGTGGAGGTGGCTGAAATTCAAGAGGATCAGCCTGACTGCTCTAGATCTGCGGTGCTCAATATGCACATGATTCAGACAGGAACGTATACCACTAAGAAATGGACCATTTTATTTTTGGTTGTTACATGCAGAGGTTGGTTAGTCTGTGGTTTAACAATGATGCACAGGCAGGTGAAATAAAATAGTTTTATTAAACTGTTACAAAACAGGTGATCACCTATATACATCTAGAAATTATAGACTTTCTAAAATTCACATTTTACAAGGGAAAAAAAAACCAATCATCACCTACAACAAGTCATGAAAATTTCCACGATGCCAGGGTGGTCCAGATTTCATGAAACTTTCGGGTCACAACAGATTAGATTCAGGCAAGTCAAAGAAGACTGTCAGTGTCTTTTTCATTTTTCAGCACGCTACCCAGGGCAGCTAACACATGAAGAAAGCGGGCAGGGTGGCAGGGTGGTTTCCCTACAGGGCAGGTATTTCCATGACAAGCGATAACTAAATTTGGACCAGTCACAGACGAACAAGAAGATTTGTAAGGGAGGGGAAAGGCACCTCCAATTCAAATAAATAACTGCCTTTCAGCCTTGCCCTCACTCCTCTGCACCTGATCCAAACACACAGTCAACTGATCATTCAGTGAAACACTTGCACTGCCAGTTGACTGACATGGGATGTAGATTCAGTACTGTGTGCCAGGATTTTAGCCAGAATTTGAAAAGTGGGCGTCCTGGAGGCATGTCCCTCCATAAATTTGTTAAAGCTTTGGTGCATTTTGCATCATTTTCTCCCCGAATTGGCATCCACAGGACACCTGGATGCCCTAAGTTCTGGCTAAAAGCTTGCTGTGTGCCAATAAGGTGATTGTCAGTTATCACTGTTGTTCGTCTGATGACTCCTCGTATTCACTACTGTCTTCCTCCTCAATTGTTTCACATTCTTGAACAGTAGCAGCTCTACTCGTCATGGACAGGCCTTGGACAGCGACAGGGGGAACATCAGTGGGATCTGGACCTTGCGACTTTCCTGACAAGAGTTGTTCTACAGAGAGAAATTCAGCAATTAAAATTATTTAGTGGATAATATGATGGTCTTTCCTTTCCTGGTGTTGTGCCTTGATGTGGCGGAGAGGCTTGGGTGCCCTTATGACCCCAAGAGCTGTGCCGGTGGGAGCTTTATGCTCCTGGCAGGTCTAACCATGCCGGATTGGTCTGCGGGAAAAGGGACAGACGAAACAACACCCTCGTCTTCCAGGTTGGGGGTTGGGCGCAGGGCTAACAACCCTGTCCTGTAAAAAAATGTTACCGAAACTTCAATGAAGCCTTACGTGCCACTCGGCATGAAGAGGATGAGTGAGAGTGAAATGATGGTCTTTAGTTAGTCGGACTGGGGGCGGGGGCAGTGTCTGACATTTGCAGACTGCAGACTAACCCTTAGGGTTAGCTTTTGGTTAGGGTTGGGGTTATGTTAGGGTTAGTACGGACGAGGGTACCTGGGAGTAGAGGGAGTGATAACATAGAGGGCAAAATTACTAAATTCTGATTGGTTAAGACAGAGGGCATTTTTCGTTAATTTTAGTTTGCCCAGGGCAAAATTATTAAGATTTCTGAAGATTGCCCGAGGACTTCTGAAGAGTGCAAAGTTCACCCAAAGACTTCCGATGATTTCCGAAGACAACCTAAACCCTTCTGAAGATTTCCGAAGATGACCCGTAGATACATAATTATGTAAACAGTAAAATGAGGAAAGACAAATTCACCTTTTTCAATAAGATGGACATCGCCATGATACTCCTGACACTGTACTGTTTCTTGATCAAAATTAGAAGAACCTCCATACAGTACAAACTGATTACCCACCAGTGTTGCCGTATGCACCCCCCTGGCAGGCGGTTTGTTGCCAGATGGTGATGGCTGAAGCCACTCATTTGTGTCTATAGATTAACAGATGCAGCAATTACACAAACAGACATCAATAATAATATTGGAGAATGACTGAAGAAAAAAAAACAATTTATGAAAAACATATGTATATATGCTCGTATATGGGTTCTGGTATTCAATGTCAACATTCTCAGTGTAATTTTTTGTGAAGTTTGATCATTCATCATTCATCGTTTTGCTTAGACTAATATTATTATTATAGTATGTGATTACTGAAGTATCGAGAAATGTGAGTGGAGTTTTTTAAACAGATAAAGACGATAAGCCGGCACATGCACCGAACCTTGAAACAGGTCGGGGCTAAAGTACAGGTCACATTTCACAGGTCAGAGTCACAGGTCACCCTAAGGCTAGCCCTAACCTAACTCTAAAGCTAATCCTAACCCTAACCCTAACATTAGGGTTAAGCCTCAAGGTTAGGATTAGCTTTTGAGTTAGGTTAGGGCTAGCCTTAGGGTGACCTGTGACCCGACCTGTGACCTGTACTTTAGCCTTGCCGCCGTGAAACACTCCCTTTAACTCACCCATATCAAAGATGTGCAGATCATCAAAATGTGCATTCTCCAGACTTCTTCCACCAAAAACTACCACTCTGTTGCCGACAGCAGTGCATGTGTGGAATGAACGAGGCTCTGGCTGACGTCCTGTGGTTTGCGTTGAGATCCACTCCATAGTTTCTAAAAATAAGTTGTAGCAATTTTAATTTTGAATATCCTGTTGAACTACAAATTATTGCAATGAAGCACATTACTGGGCCATATTCTCAGAATGGACCAACGTGTGAACCCATGCATTGCACTGACATCCAGGTGCTTGAAACATGGGGAACGGAAGGACAGTAGAGAGGGAGATGAGGGATCAGGGTTCCAGATACGTTTTGAAGGAAAGGTGTCGGCGACGGGTCAATAGATCTGGGCCTCGCCAAATCCTCAGAAGTTTCCCATTAATTTATCGGGTCAAGTAATCGACCTTGTTGAGTTCTTGACCTGAGACTCCTCTCTTATTTCAAACACTGAGGGGCTGAGTGAGTAGACAGCAACTGCTGCAGTAGCTAACAGGGTGGCTTGGAGATAGCAAGCGCATAGCCGCAATTCTCTACCTAACCACTAGAGATGGTTAATGATGATGACACAAAAGCTCACCAGTATTGAAGACAAAGAGGTCATTCTTCCTGCCGACACTGTCTCTACCGCCAAAGATAACGAGTTTGATCCAACAGCACACATGCCATGAGCTGCTCTGGGTGTTGGGCATCCAGTAAATGAAGGAGTCAGTTTTTCCCATGTATAGTTCTCTGGAAACAGTATAGTACAACATAAAACAGTGAGTGAAGGGTTGCGTGAATTCTTTAGCCTTAGGATTAGGTTTGGGCTACTGTGACCTGTACTTTATAACCGCCGGTATGGGTATTAAATGATACCGTCAGTCAGTTCATGCTACGGAAACCTGAATTACAGTTTGTAAGTGTCTGAATTAACGAGCTATCTTGCTCCTCCAATCCCTAGGATTGTAATGGAGTTTAACCTTAACCTAAAAAGTTGAATGTGTAATGGTACTTGTTACAAAGTCCCAGAAACAAAAAACCCAGT
Organism: Desmophyllum pertusum; assembly: GCA_029204205.1. Classification (NCBI taxonomy): domain Eukaryota; kingdom Metazoa; phylum Cnidaria; class Anthozoa; order Scleractinia; family Caryophylliidae; genus Desmophyllum; species Desmophyllum pertusum. The sequence goes on from MU825881.1 coordinate 963,481, forward strand.
TGATAGTTTGTTTCTATTGCTTCAAATCCCGGGGGGGGGGGGGGGGTACTCCCTTATGTGGCTTATACAGAGACGTGCCGCAGGACAGGGTATGGTTTTTGGCCTCTCTGTCCCGAACAGGGTATAATAATTTCATGCGAGTCTGTCCTAAACAGGGTCTGAACCTGTCCTAAACAGGTATGGTTGCATGATTGTCATCGTAAAAATATGGTTTATACAGTATTTAGAGATCGGAGACGTTTGCCCCATATCAGTCAAACGGGATTCGCTAAATTGCAACCTAAACAGGGTCCTAAAATAGAGGATGTTGTCCTACACAGGGTAGGTATTTTAGGAGTTTTTATTGTTTTTTGTCCTAAACAGGGTCAGGTTTTCAAACCCTCAGCGGCACCCCTATAACATGGGTCAAGTACCCCCCCCCCCTGGGGCTTCAAATCGACAGAATGGTTTTCATAATGACTGATGCTTATAAAAATCCTTAATGTGACCACTTGCAACATTTTCAAGTCCATGTAGTTTTGAAGTAATTACTTTGATGAACTGATAGTTATTGTTCTCTGTACTCATCGTCATCTGTATGTACCTGTGTCAAAACTGAAGAGATCATTGAACCATCCAAACTCTGCCTGATCTGGATGTGCAGTGTCTGTCTCGTCATCCTCCAAAGGACCAAAACCACCAAAGAAGAGAATCTTGGTTCCCATAGCAACACAAGTCAGCTTGTCGCGTGGAGATGGAGGAGCACCTTTATATGTGATATTTTTCCATTGCTTTGTTTCTGATGCAATAAAAGAATATTATAGGAATTAGGGTTGAAATGTATTTTTTTCTAATTCAAGGACTATTAAAATTTCCAACTGCTCAATCACATGCTTTCTTTGTTCACATGTGGACCAAGAGTCTGACTGCAGGTCATAACATTTAAAAGGAGTGTTTCACGGTTCGGCACAGTTTTCATGCGTCCACTTTCCTAATCTAGAGATCACTGCTAGTCTAGAATTATCATGGATTCTTTCTTCCACACATTTCCAAGAAAACATGCAAAGGGTTTATTACATACCAGTGTCAAAAGCATGCAGATCATTGAGCCATCCACTATCTCTGCTTAGTCCACCAAAAACATACAATTTGCTTCCAACTCCCGCCATTGTAGCAGAGGATCTAGCTGATGGGACCTCACCTCCTGTTACAATCTTGCTCAATGTGCGAGAATCTAGAGAAAAAAAATAAATTACTGTAAAATTCCCCTAAATCTCCCCTCCCCCCCCCCCCCCCAAAAAAAAGGCTCCTTCAAAAATACCCCCCAAATCAAATCATTGTTCATTAATTTTGATAACATACATTATATAAAAATACAACAGAAATAAACCTGTTGTTTCAGCATTGGTTTCCATGACTCCAGAATGCATTAAGGTTTGACCACCTGCACCTGCCCCAGGGTGGACAATTTTCATATTTTTGACCGATTGTGTTGTTCCTGGGAAGTGGCACTTTGAACTACTTTTGGAGAAAATGTCAAAATCCTCACCCCTAGACACCCACCCCCCCCCCCCCCAACAGCTACCCCCCCCCCCCCCTCGGGTTGATTGGTGCATAAACAAAGAAGTGAGATAATTTCAGTATCCCTGAAAACACAAAAATTATAACCTAATGACTGAGTCTCTTTCAACTAGGCATAAGCTAAATCGCATTTGATCGAATTCGATCGATCGATCGAATGAAGGTCGTCGACGGCCGGGCCTGACAAAAAACGTGATCCACGATCATTTCGATCACGATTACAAACTTTAATGTCATAACTGCTTACCAGCATCGAAAACAAGAATCTCGTTGGATTCTGTGACTTCACCGACATCAGAAAGCCAACGTACTCCGCCAAACACGTAAAGTTTGTTTGCAATGGCCGCCGCACAATGTCCGTCGCGAGATGGCAATTCGGCGTCCATTTCTACCTTTTTCCATTCGATATTTATATCATTTAGAAGCTTTGTTCCATAGGTAATCGATGCTGAAGATTCATTTCCCATTTTTGGCTTGATGGAAGGAAAAAATCAAGAAAAATGATGTTCTTCTGTTCAGATATTCTGACTGTTCTGTATTGGCGCGCGAAGTTTTGATTTTGGCGGGAAATTTGCGATGCTGACACATAACTCACTTGACCAATCACAGCACGGAAATGCAAATCGATATTTTCCAACATGGCGGACAGTGCAGGGAAAAAAACTACCGAGGAAAGAATACCTTTCAATTTCTTCAAGAAAATTCCGAAAATTGTAAGTATTTATGAGAAAGATCTTTTCCGTGGGATGTTTTTATCAATATTAAAGGAGCAGACAAATATTTCCCTTGAAGACGACTGCATGATTGAGGGTTGTATAACAACAACATAGGTGAAAATCTATGTTGTTGTTATACAACCCTCAATCATGCAGTCGTTTTGTTTCGAGGCGGGAGGTGAAGAAAAACAAATTATAATATTAAAGGGTAGCTAACAGTAGTGATTTAGTTAGTAAATAACAATAAGAAAATTTCGGTATAAGCTTATAACTTAAATGGCGTAGAACAAAGAAATTAAAGTACAATGTAGTAAATTTTGTTTCTGTATAAAGTAGAGAAGAGTTTTTTCCAACCTTTTTATAGGAACTTCATGCTCATATAAACGGATCTATAAGCACAGAGACGATTGAAAAGCTCATAAAGAGAAAGTCTAACCACGTAAACCACGAGTCTTTAGTGTCTCAATGGCAAACAACAATCCAGAAAGGAGATACAAGAGACCTGGACGAGTAAGTTTTAGAGCGTCAGCACAGTAGAGTAGAGATGGAGCTATTTTATCAACCACAAACCCCTCCTTGATTCAATCATATTAATAAATTTGTTAAATAATTTAAGGTTAAAGCGCGTACATACTATATTCTGATGAAAATATTATCCCAATCTTCATTCATTCATTTTCATTCATTCATTTTCATTCATTCATTTTCCATTCATTCATTTTCATTCATTCAGTTTTCATTCATTCATTCATTTTCATTCATTCAGTTTTCATTCATTCAGTTTTCATTCATTCGATTTTTCATTCATTCATTTTTTTTCATTCATTTTCATTCATTCACTTTTCATTCATTTTCATTCATTCATTTTTAGTCATTCATTTTTATTCATTCAGTTTTCATTCATTCAATTTTTCATTCATTTTTCATTCACTCATTCCAAATCCACTCAATCATTTCTTCATTCATTTATGCATGATTGCCACGTTTATGAAGTCTAGCGTCGTGAAATGTACAAGTAAAATAAAGTGTGTACAGCTTGTTTAATCAATCTACATTATTTTTATCTCTTTCTTATTTACAGATGTTTGAATATGTTTGGCATTATTTACCAGCTTGTAGATGACACTGATACAGTATTCCTGGTAAGAGTACAAACATAAATTATAGTATAAATATTATAATAAAGTGCCAATGTAATATGCGCTCTGATTGGTTTAAACAGCATGTGCGTGTGCTTTATAAGAGTACAAAGCACAGAGCTCACAAATGCTCACGCCATCCGCCATCTGTTATAAAGCACACCATCTGCTTTCTGTTATAAAGCACTCGGGAAGCGACGAGAGCACTCAAGAAGTAGGGAGAAACACTCGCCTATCGGCTCGTGTCTTACACTTCATTCGTGCTCATGTCGCTTCCTGTGTGCTTTGTAACAGAACAAAGCACAGTTGAGGCTTTTTTATTTGTTAATAATTTTATTAGCCACACTCAATCATAGATAAACCGCACCCCTGATTTTGAACCCACATTTTGAGCAAAAATGTGCAGCTTGTGCATGAGATTTTATGGTTAGTAGTTATTATGGTACGTTTACTGTTCTTGTACACTTGTCAACTGAAAAACTATGCTGATTATCTCTTCAAGGTAACAAAAAGTGTTATTGAAGACTTTGAACAGGATAATGTAAGATATTTAGAGCTGAGGAGTACTCCAAGAGCTAATACAGAAACAGGTACACAAATAAAAATCGATTGTTACCCAAGAAACTGTCCTATATTTAGGAGGGGGCTCAATAGAGGGAGGGGCTAAATTTTAGCTCCTCCCTCTATTGAGCCCCCTCCTAATTAGCCTCCCATGGGGGCTAAATAGAGGCGATACAGTACAGTTGAAGCTCTCTGAGCGGACACTCGTAAGCGGACAGCTCTACTTACAGCCACCTTAGTTAATAAAACTCCATTTGAACTCTAGCTCATAGAAACTCTGTATAATTTACAAACTTTGTATTTACACATTCCAGTAAGCGGTCAGCACCAGTTGCAGACACTTTTTCTGCTTCCCGAGGGTGTCCACTTACGGGAGCTTTGACTGTAATATGTCTACCAGATTATTTATGAGTAGAAAATACCTTTGAGCTATATACGTATAGGAAATCGTATGAACGCGAGTACAATTCGTGATTTATGGGCATGAGTGATGTTTTACATCACGAGTGGCCATAAAACACTAATTGCACGAGCAGTTCATACGATTTTTTGTTTATAATATTCTCAACAAAATTTTGCTGCGGCCATCACGCTACTCTGCACACGAAACGCTTCACTACTTTCCAGAGTGTTCACATGTTTTATTTGAACGCGCAGGCAAACCAAGCGTGAACTTTTTGAAAGAATTACAGTACTATAGTTTAGAAAATATTTAACCATTAACTTGAAAGCTTATTTCAATGCCATTAAGCGGCAAAAACATCTCTACTTGTCCGGAACCGTTTATCGCAATTCCGTATTGCACTCTATAACCTATTTATGCATTCGTCATTGACCAATCAGAAGCTGCATATTTTGTTGAGTATATTATTCCTCGCGAAGCGAGGCCTCGCGTAGCTGGGTTTATAATTCTGTCCCCAAAGAGCTCACGCGAGAGCAATTCTCGTGTGGCCTTTACGATCATATTTATTTATTTATTTATTTATTTGTTTGTTTGTGGAAATCGTGGTTGACAGTAATGACGTCACACGGCGCGCTCGTGGCCGAATGGCTTAAGGCGCTAACTTTTAAATCTGATCTTCGGGATTGAGGGCGTGAGTTCAAATCCTACTATGGTCCTTTTTTTTTCGGTTCAAATCCAGGCCGTTCTTTTTTTTAACCCCCTTTTCTTTGCTTAATAACATTGACTTCGACGTAATCTTTGTACACGTAAATGTAGAAACAGGAACGGCTGCTGAAGAATAACAATTTTTACTCCAAGTTTGTTTATCGAACAAATTTATATACGGGTCATTTGTGAAAAAAAACCCGGCTTTATTAAATCCATTATCAACAACAGGAAAAGGAAAGACGACTCAGGAATTTCTCAAAGTACGATCAACATATGGCTTAGTTTTCATTGTAGACGCGAAGACTTGTGTCTGAAAATATAAATTCGCCGATCCGATATTGCGAAGAAGATTTTACCTACAAAAGCGAGGTGGTTTCAGATCATTCGGACGGAAAAGTGGGGAAAACAGTACAAGAGCGCTACAATTTATTACAGATATCGAGAGACGAGCGAACTCCAATCGAAACCAAAATCCGGTGGCATAGCAAAAACACGGCGTTCGTCCGGCGATTCTCAGAAACCTTGCAGCGATTCTTGGAAACCTTGCAGATCAAATCGCAGGCGTGCCCGTTACTAGGCAACAAAAGCTTCGCGAGGGCCTGCGAGTCACGTATTACTAGTAATATGAGTTATTGATTTCTTTTGTTTTCAATCCATGAGCCTCGGAGCCAAGTTTTATTTCAATATTTCAAAACTTGCTTATTGATGCAAATCATTCAGTCAATCAGTTATTCAGTTATCAATATGTTATTTAAAATAGGTTTTCTCCCATAGGGATGACAAAACAGTCCTATATAGAAGCCGTTTTAGCAGCTATTGAGGAAGCTAAAAAGACAGCACCTGATATAATTGTGAGGTAGTATTAACTTACATGTTATGTATAATTTAAAACATTGCTGCAAGGTTTGATGGTAGTTCTTCACTGATTAAGTTGTTTTTAATCTATATTTCCACTGAAGGTTTATACTGGCCATAAGTCGTAAGCACGGTCCAGATGATGCCCTGGATACTGTACACCTAGCCATGCAATACAAAGAAAAAGCCAATGGTATTATAGTGGGTATAGACTTGAGTGGAGATCCAACAGTAAGTGTTACCTGAAAACAATCACCATTTACAAGGGAATACAAAATTCATGTGGATGTGTGAGAGACATAGGGGCCTAATGGTTGGCACATAAGGTAAAGCAACACTCGGGCTAAACTGGCCCATATTGCTGGAGCTTATCCCGGTTTCCATAGCATGAAGCTGACTAGGAGTATTGCTACTCCCCCTGCATGGGATGCTAGTCCATCGCAGGTTACCCCCAGCATTTTGACGCCGGTACCCATTTATACTCCTGGGTGGAGAGAGGCACTGTGAGAGTAAAGTGTCTTGCCCAAGAACACAACATGATATAGAGCTCTTGTTGATGGTCTCTTGTTTTCAGGCACATAATTCAAGAGATTTTGTACCAGCACTGAAACTTGCTCGAGAACATGGCCTTAAACTTGCTTTACATATTGCTGAGGCAAGTATGAATCAGCCATGTGTTAGATGAGTAACTATGTTGTTTGTTTCAGTTTGAGACTTGATCTAGCTTGATTGTGACTATAAAGGCATCAGTTCAATGTATAATTATTACAAGCTACTCCCATATAAAGTGACAGGGGTGATCGTCAGAAATTTTGAAATAAATTACCTCAAAAAGGTAACAGAAATCTTGTTTTGTGGGTGTGGCTCAAATTCAGTTTCACCCCTTAGAGGTACTATTTTAAAATTGACAAGAACTGTCATATTTTTTTCTTTCTCAATACCCTAAAGGTGTCATTTAATAAACACTCTAAGGTACATGTACCAAGCCATACATTTTATGTAATCGCTATAAGGTATGACAATTACCCCTGTCACTTTTATATGGGAGTCCCCACAGGAGTCAACTATGCTAGTGTTTCAGTGATTTGTTCCATGATTCCAGTAGGTTTGAGAAGTTAATTTTATATTTTATATCCGTGCAGTCAAGGCAACAAGAGCTTTTTTGGCTAATCTGATGAACATGAACACCATTAATTGACAAATCTAATCCTAGCAGTATGCGGGGTGTTTGTCACACTTTGAACCTAGTTATATGGCCTAAGCGCTCACAAGTCTCCTGTAGCTCAGTGGTAGAGCGTCCGACCGGTGTGAGGAAGGTCATAGGTTCAACTCCTGTTGGGGGACTTGGAAATTTTTTTCCGAGTAGCTTGTGTCACTGACAGAATAATATCTTTCTCATCTTATGAACATGTATATAAATAATTTTGGATTTCAGAAAATAACACAAACACTAAGTTGTCCGAACCCTAACAGCTATTTCTCATTATTACCCATAAGGTTCCTGACTTGGAGGATACAAGAGTTTTGCTGAATTTAATCCCTGATAGAATAGGACACGGAACTTGTATTCATCCTGAAAATGGCGGTGCAGAAGATCTTGTGAACACAGTAGAAGAACACTCTATTCCTATAGGTGAGTCTGATGGCAAAAATGTAACAAAATGCAGACAAAAATAACTGATTAAATTAATGTATTTGTAATTTTTATAATTTTGGTTTTCATACCCCACGTGAAACGAAGAGAGCGAGGCTTCTCGCCCATCGACGTGTCGTTCATAGACCTGCAACGCAAACATCAGCAGATAAAACATTAGCCTTACATATCCTGAATTGCTGACTTCTCTAAAGACGGCAATGAAAGAAAAACACATACAGTGTAAGCTCTCGTAAGCAGACACCCTCGGGAAGCAGAAAAAGTGGCCCGCAACTGGAACTGGCCGCTTACGGGAATGATAAAGAATGATATTGATTATTAAAACTCAAGAGTCTGTGATTTTGAACACATTTGTGCTGCATATTCTCTGCATCCACTCAGTCATTTACCACATGATGTTTGATTATCAACAGAACTGTGTCTAACATCCAATGTTAAGACCAAGACTGTTCCATCATACGCTGATCATCACATGGGCTATTGGTATAATAAACAGCACCCTTGTATGGTTTGTGTAAGTATACCATTAGCATAATTTGGATTATTCTGTATATTAATTACAAGTGAAGTGCTGGGAACTGAGCTGTAATAAGTAGGTCACATGACTTGATAGCATAATGCCTTTTATTTCGTTTAAATTTCACACAAAAACTTGCAAAAATGGTCTGGTTGGAACTTTGCAGAAAAACAATTAGCACGACAGGATTATGACCGTACATTAAATTTTAGTTGATTTTGTGCTACACTAATCGGGTGCTTTTCAAATCAAGTGCTCTTTATTCATCTACCTTTTATTTCTGACGATAAATGTTTGTGCTGAAGTTTCACACATCTTTAACAAATGAAATTAAAACCCTTTCACAAATAAAGTCTTTAAGGTTTAGTTACCCTGATCCTGATGTAGATCGAGGTGATCCGATGACATCATAATAATATAACAAAATAATTTTAACGATGGTTTGACGTGGTGAAACTGTTCAAGACATTATTTTATATTTACAGCAAAGACTTATGCCTCCAAATTTTTATCAAGTTAAATTTGTGGTGTCCATAAAGTTATGCAGTGAACTAGTATACGGTATTTCGATCTGCTCTCAGTCATAGGCTCGATTACCAGCCGCTGTTCGGGAAAATGAGCCCACGCTCATCCCCAGAAGGCAGGGGAGGAACGAAGATCATGCAGACTCGAGAGAGCGGCGGAAATCCAGCCTAGTCAGAACATGGCAGTTGTTAAACCAATTTTACATTAATATCGTCACTTCTGCGCATACTAAAACACCTATATTTTAAATATCCCTTCAACAGACTGACGATAAGGGTGTGTTTTCTACAACATTGTCAGAGGAGTATTCTGTAATGGCCAGAACATTTAATCTAACAGAAGAGCAAGTGTGGAACTTGGCATTTAGAAGCATTGATCATATATTTGAAGGAGAGGCCTTAAAAAATAATCTAAGAGAGCTTTGGAAAACAGAGAAAGAAAAACTCATGTCTGCAGTTAATTTAAAGTGAAATTAAAACCCTGGTCACAACAGTAAAAGCTGGCAAAGTTTTAATTATAATTTAAATTAATTTATAAGAATGCACATTTTTACTATATGCATAAGTTTTAATTTAATGGCATGTTGCAAAAATTTAAGGGTTAGATTGTATAGTGATTTTGTTTTATTTGGAAATTTAAACACACAATCACATCAGCTTTGCTGTAATTTTATCGTGTTTAAATAAATGCTTTCATCATCATCATCAAGTTAGTTGTGTATTTACCTTTCAAGTAATATATCAAACACAAAAGACAGTGTTTCATCGGGATATCCAAACACTGAGAAGAGAGTTGAAAATACGACGTGCAGCAGAGTATTTTTGATGAAATTTGAGGTGTTTGGATAGACAAGGAAACACTGTCTCGAGTGTTAGATATTATATCTCCTCAATCGAAACAGAAACTACAGAGTAATCTATGCTAATTAAGACCGGGTATCCAAACCTCCGACACAGTTATGTTATTATTACTGAGTTTGAGAATACCCCATCTCTTTCCTGAGACCACACCCCAATTCCAAGCAACATTTTCCAAGGCATTTCAATCCAGTACTGTTACTTCTGAGGGAAGAATAAAAAAGGAGAATTTTTCTTGGGCTTTTTTCAAGCTGATGCTTTGCCCAGACTCAGGTATGTTAGTGATGGGCGGGGAGGTGTGAAGGCCTTTTTTGGATTTGAAATTAGCGATAAGGGGACTTTTGGGATGCTTTGTACAAGATAAATAAATCACAGGCATCCCAAGATTGACAGCATGAGCTTGGGGTGCCTGTGCATCAATCTATTCCATGCATGACAGCATCACATGAAATAAAAAACATCCCTCGTGAAATCCTGAACATTGAGACAGTGGGTGTAGCAAAATTATGTACTCCAAATCATGTAAAAAATAATAATCCAGAAGAAATCCAACAAACTAAATCTTAAGCAATATTTATGTGATAAACATGTATTTACGTCATTCATTCGTTTAACACCTATCAGCCAATCGCTGACGAGCTTGCAAATCTTAATGTCCCTGGGAGAAGTATTGCGTGGCGACCTTGTCACGCAAGATTTGCAGACAAAATGTCTGCAAATGCGAAAAGGAGACTTCTTACCAGTTTCTTACCGGTATCAAAAGATAAATGTCGATTTTGCTGGAACTACCAGGCTGCATATAATTTTGATTGGAAAACTGAATACATGATTTATAGAATACTGAGACAGGAGCATATAAACTGAGATATTAAAATGCAGTGCAAATTATTAATCCAACAGTACAGTAGCTTAAAGAAGAAAAATAGCGTATGTGACATTTTTACCTGATCTTAATATTACACATCTCTCCAGAAAATGTATTCCGGACCAGATACACTTCTGGCCCGTTTTTCCCCAAGAGCTGAGAGTGTTGCGTGACTAGTTGAAATTCACTGCTTCATGTAAGCGAAATGATGTATCCAACTATTTGCGCTGACCATCAAGTATCGCTTGCGCACGTGCCCTTGTTGCTACTCAAAATGGCGTACGCAGAAACGTCGAGAATTAAACAAAACAAAAAGTCTAAAACCGCTTCTACGACCGATCGTCTTGAGAAACCACTCAACAATCTTACCCTCGAGGCGAGAGACTCTTCTCAGGAAGGTAAATCTTTAATTCAGAGAGAGAAAAGTCCGGTGGCGGGGAATAGATACTCGAGATACACCGCTGGAAGCTCAACCAAGCCAAAAACCAGCGCAGCTCAGAAATCACCGAATTTGAATCTAAAAAGTGGGCGATCACCACAGCGGCATGCCACAGACCAACAGCTCAAGCCACAGAAAGCTGTGGTTCCGAAATCGAAGGGTATGCTGGCACCTAAAGGCTATACCATGCGTCCAATTATTCCCGCTTCGAAGCCAGAGTTGCTGCCCGTGGCTCGAGCTATGCACGGCGACGATTTTGCCCCTAGAGTCAAGAAGCTGTTTGATCCCGAACGCGAGGCAGCAATAGATGCCATTCAGAGTGGGGTGTATATAGGTTGGAGGTGTCCCGAGTTTCATCATGACTGTATTCGTGTCTGCAAAAGTTCAAAGTGTTTCTGTGGTCATTTATTGAGCGATCATGCAAGTTACACTGGAAAAAGTGTGATGGTCCCTTGTGGTGTGACCCGCTGCGAGTGTAAAGCTTTCGCCTTCATCCCGTCCCGTCCCGAAGAGGCAGGTGAATTTTGGCTGCAACGCCGCCCGGGGTACGATCCGAGCACCTGGCGAGCAAAGTGCAAATGTAAACATACACACGAGGAACATCAGCCGACCGGACTCCACAGATGCCGGGTCAGAGGATGCGGATGTTCCAAATTTTTCTCGAATTTTCTGTGTTGTGCATGCGACAGACACTGGGAAGAACACGAAACCTCGTTTGAAACGACCTCCATGAGAAAGGACGCGGGTTTACCTTACGGCGAAGCGTACCTTCCCTTTCACGAGTTTCCTGAATTGCGTGACGTGGTGTTGACCGGAAGAGAGGATGACGATAGTCAGTATCAAGCACTCACTTCCGGTCCTTATGCCATACCGGATAATTCACCAACAGACCTGGCATTGAGACTAAGAGGTGCCAATAACACACAAGACACGCCATTCAAGTGGTAACGCACTAGGGACTGTACATATTTTGTATTTGTACCAACTAGTGTCTGCCGGAGGGGCTTTTCTCAGTTCCGTAAAGCTTATGAGAAGTGGACCGTTCTTTCACGACACAGCACTATTAAATTTATTGAGAATTTAGGGTTTCTAATAGTTCACTTTTTACCTACAAAGCAGTGCGCAAAATGTAACGAGTCACTAGTCGTCTTGACACAATGAAATGTTTGTTGGCCATTGCCGAAAGTGAGCTGAAGAATGTTTGCCGAATTTGTTTTACATGATAATTTTGAACTATACCGATTATTTTCATTCAATTTATTGGTGTTGCGATAGCCTATGACGTAAGACAAAACACACCAAAACACATTGCTAACCAACAATGGTTCCTGCAACACTAAATAGCATGCCACTTAACAACGAATAGTGTGCGAACAAGTGCTGTTTTTGGCAAATCTTCGTTGAATTACTCGAAGAGTTCCGATTCTTTTTATCCAATCGAGAAACAACGCGAGCACTCACGAGTACCGGAGGATACGTTATGTTACTAAGCAACTTCAGGACGAAAATCGTGGGCTGCTATCCTGGTACTTTTTGACTGAATGGGGGTTGAAGACCTTTTTAAAGTGGTACGTCGTACGTTCCCCTCCCCTCCCCTGCAGGGCACAGAAGCAGAGGGAGGGCGACACAGGGTATAGGAAACGCCTTGACTGGCTGGCCTAAGGGACAAACACAAGAGAAGAAAACTGTTTAAATTAACTCTTTTATTTCTCTAATCATTTTACGAAATCTTGTTCTCTTCTTTTTTTCTTATTTACAAAAAACGCAAAATACATTATTTCCTACTTTTTAGCTTATGCTTTTCTTGAAACATTTTCACAAGCCTACCATTCTGTGAACTCTATTACCTAATGGCTGGGTGATAAAGTGGTTTCAATCGATTAGAAAACTGTTTTCTTAAATAGTAGCAATTCAATGGAGGAAGACAATTAATTTATACAAACAAACAAAAAACACCCAATGACTATGAACACTAAAGCAAAATGCTTTTTTTGGTTGTCACGCAACATCGGACAATACGCGTTCTTCTCTTTGAAACATCGTCATTTTACAACATATTTAGATGATCTATCACGACTGCGGTTTAGAAAGCTACGCACATCTTGATATAAATACGGATAGTGATTGCAACGAGTGATTTGTTACTCCGTCATCTGGGTCAGCCATTGTGTCGTCACGCAACGCTTGTTACGAGAAGCGTTGCGTGACCACCAACCTGAACTGCTAGGAGACTGGGCATAGGAAAAGTGCTCTATAAATAGCGAAGGTGTGCAGAATTTCACACCACTCAGCAATGAAAAATTATTTACGAAAATTTACGTCTCTTCTGTAGCTTTCAAAATTCCAAGTCTCCCTTCAGCACGGAAACAACCGCTTCCAAACTAATGACATCGCACGTTTGAAATAATACCATGTCTCGCTTTCCCTATGCCCCTTCGTGTAATACGAGATTCTTAAATTAGCCGCAATGTTCCTTCACAAAACCGAATTGAAAGTTAGTTCCTCCTAAAGTCCCATGCACTGAACAAAACTTCATTTTTAGCTTCCCAGCTTCATTTAACTTACACCAAAGCATGCTCAGTCTGCCACATATGGCTTCTTCGTGTTCTATCTGAGCAAGTCATCCCTTTTCTGTTACAAGGGAACTGGTCTCGTTTTAAATTAGAATTTGCTCATCTAGATTAATCCTAAATTAGTCCTCTTTCCGTTCATTTAACTTAACGCGAGGTTCTAGACAAATAGTAGCTTCAACTTTCTCCCACAGCCTGTTCAAATGTAGTTTCTTCTGTCGTAGTAGTACTTGACTGTTCTTCACCGTCTGCGATAATAGTCGTCGTTTGGCTCGTGACGATCTGTGTGACGACATCCGATTCGTATTCAACGCCTTCCGGAGAGACTTCGGCTGGCTCGGTAGCTTGTTCGGCTGGAGCTGATTCGGGCGTTAATTCAATCGATTTCTCTTCGGGGCTCGCTTCGACTGGTCGTTCTTCTGAAACAGATTCGACAACTTCGGCAGGCTTCTCGTCAGTTACACCCTCGACAACTTCCGAAGGCTTTTCGTCGAACGCACTGGCGAGTCCTCTAACGTTCACTGGCTGAACTGCTGGTTTTTCGTCCTGTTTTTCTTTCGCCGGCTCTTGCGCCTTTTTCTTAGGCGCAGCTTTCGTCGATGGTTTTCCACTTGCAGTTCCCGCGCTTGGTTTCCCGCCAAGTTTTGATTTCGCGCCAGTCGCCGTGGGCTTAGCACCAGCAGCGGTTTTAGCAGCAGCCGAGGTAGGCCTTGTCGTTTCTTTTTTAGTGGTTGTCATGGTAGTTTTGGCTGGACCGTTCTTGACTTGCGTGACAGTTTTCGTGGTAGTAGTCTTAGCAGGGGCGGCACCACTCTTGGTGGTAGTGGTCGTTGTTGTCTTTTTCACGGTGGTGGTTGTAGTCGTTGGTTTTGGTTTCGCACTTTGCGGTCGCGCAGCAAGTTTCTTGGCTGCACCGTTAGCACTGTCGCTAGGCTTTGCGCTCTGAGGTCGGCCTGGCTTAGCTGCAGTGGGCTTGTTTGCAGGAGCGCTTGTTTTCAAAGGTGTTGGTTTGGCGGATGCTGGCCGAGAAGCTGTGGTCTTTGGCGCGCTTTTTGGTGCACCAGCGTCCTTCACGTCTTTACCAGGCGCCTTAGCGGCAGAGGGTTTAGTGGTTGAGGTCGGAGGTTTCTTGGGTGCCACACTGGCTGGTCGAGCCGCACCGGGAGCGCTGGGTTTCGTTGGAGGGCGAGCTGTTACAGCACTCTTTGGCCTCTCTGGTTTCTTTACCTCATCTGTCTTCGTTACTGGAGTTTTAGTTGCGGGTTTCTTAGCGCCAGGAGCCGTTGAGGTTGTAGTCTTCGTGGCTGGCACTTTAGCAGAAGGCTTGGTAGCTGGTGCTTTGGTAGCCGGAGCTTTGACGTCTTTTTTGGTCGCCGCAGTGGAGGGCGCCTTTGTAGGTGAAGTCGGCTTTGCGGCTCCTGTTGGTTTTTTAGTTCCGGTTGGTTTTGCCGCCGAGGGTGCTGCTTTAGGAGTAGATTTAGCTCTTGTACCAGCTGATTGAGGCTTCGTTTTTGCAACCTTTCCAGCCTGCTTCTCTGTCTTTGGAGCTTGTCCCTCTGCAGGCGTGGCTTTTTCCTCTGCATGTTTGACTTCTTCTACAGGCTTGGCTTCTTCCCCTGTAGGCTTGGCTTCTTCTGTAGGCTTGACTTCTTCTACAGGCTTGGCATCTTCTGCAGGCTTGACTTCTTCCTCTGCAGGCTTCGCTTCTTCTACAGGCTTGACATCTTCCAGAGGTTTGACTTCTTCCCCTGTTGGCTTGCCTTCTTCCTCTACAGGCTTCGCTTCTTCTTCCGCTTGTTTGGGTTCTTCATCTGCAGGCGCAGCTTCTTCCTTGCTCTCTTCCACTTTAACTGAAACACTCTCGACTACCGTAACAATTTCTTCCTGGCTCTGTTCCTGCGTGGTAGTCTCCTCCGTTACTTCTTCCTTGCTCTCGTCCAGTATAACTGAAACACTTTCGACTACTGTAACAATGTCTTCCTGGCTCTGTTTCTGCGTGGTAGTCTCTTCCAACACGGGAGCAGCTTCAGGACTTTCTCCTTCCGACTTAACCACAGCTTCCTCGCTGGGAACGGGCTCATCTACTTTGGCCGTGTCTTCTTCTGAGTTTCGAGATTCCAACTCGTTTCCACAACAAGATCTACTACAATGGGAGGAACATCTTGAACGTCCTCATTCAAGACAGGTTCGTCAGGTTTGACTTGTTCTGTCGGTTCATCAGGTTTGACTTCTTCTGTCGAGTGGACTTCTTCAAAGGAATTCGTAACTACTTCTTCTGTAACGTCAGCTGGCTGCGCTTCCGGGATTGTCGCGTCTTCTTGAACAATTGTAGATGAAGACTCGATTGACTCTCCTTCTGCCTTAGTTTCTGTAAGTTCACTCGACTCTGTGTCGGGTAATAAATCTTCTAGAATAACCGGCGGTGAAGATTCCACAGCATTTTCTGTATCCGCTAGTAGATCTCCCAGATCAATCGGAGGCAAAGACTCTTCCGCACTTTCTTCCGGCTCAGGTGTGAATTGTTCAAACCCATCCTGCATCTCTGTTGTTTCGGAGACAGCCTCAGGAGCACTCTCTAAACCAGACTGTCCATCGTCAGCCACATGGCCGTTATCGGTAACTTCGGTGGTGTTCGGCTGCTCCTCGATGTTTTCCGAAGGTGCACTATCAATCGAAATAAGTTCGCCCTGGTCAGGCGCTGCTGCGAATGGATCAAACGACGAGATATCGACAAGATTTGCCCCTTGAGGCGCAGCGTAATTTTCGCTCCCGTTCACTGGACCACCTAACAAATCGTCAGTCCAGTTAGACTCATTTGCGTGAACCATGGAGGGGAGATCTCCACCGGGCGCGGAGCCGTCAATCTCGTCCGAAGCATGTTCGGGTTGTAAAACATGATCTTTCTGCAAAGTTTCGTCTCCTAGTAAGTCTTCGCTTGGTGCCGTAACTTTTACTAATACCGCTTCTTCAGCTTCTCCAGACTCGGATTGTTTCAAGTCGGAATCATTGTTATTGGCAGTCTGATGCTGATCTTCGTTCACTCCATCAAAAGTAAGAACAGTAGCAATGTCTGCCATGGTAGGAATATCACTCGAACGCCTTGAAATCTTTTTGCCTTTTAACGAAAGATCGGGGGATGAGGTTCGCCTACTCGTCCCGAATATTCCTTTATCAAAACGACTTTTAAGCTGGTGAAAAGTCTTGCTAGTAAAGCTCACGGGTCTTGTGGATAAGTTCTGTGATAGGGACGACTCGATTTTACGGATCGCGTCTGAGATGTCCTTCTCGTCCTTCTCAGTGACGGAGACCTTTTTCGTTCTGCAGTCTTTCAGCTTCGGGGAGGATTGCGCTCTCGATAGCTGATTCAAACTTCCTTGCGAGGAATAAACTTGCGAATCTAGAGACGGAAAAAATTAAATATTAATACATATTGACAAAAAGCCGACCTGTTCCATCAAATATGTACAGTTTGTCAAACGCGGCATCGCACAATAGCGCAAAACTAACAAGTGTTTGTGGCTGCATTACGGGCATTATTTACCTCTGATAATTCCAATCTGCTCTTTCCTTTTAATCTTGTCGAACAGACTACTCCTGTGCCCAGAGCCTGCTGATATCGAGTTCCGTGGACTGGCAACAACTTGAGAATTTGGAGTACTTGAGTTGTCAACAGCTGCGAAAATGAAACGGAATCTTTAAATTAACGAATGTATTCGTTATTGTCGGTTAACATGGACTAAGGATGGAAAGAGTTGTTTTGTGAAACAAATGAAACCACCACAAATTTACACTCCCTCTGGGATTATATCAAAAACCGCATGGTATCAATTCTATTCACGTACACAAAAGAAAAATGCCTAGTAAACAAAATATCACGCGGGGTTATTACTGAAAAGTCTGTCCGATACACGCAATGCTGTTTGAATAAAAAGCAATTAAAGTTGGTTTGCTTCTATTTCACTTGTGCGTTTTAAGGTCTTTAAGCTGTTTTAAGACGAACTACACATGCTGTCTCTTCAGCGAAATCACGAAAATGCCATTAGAAACTGTCTGCTAATCTCGACAATGGGGCAAAGAATCTACGACAAAACAAGCCGAAAAGCGTTAATGAGGAAGGCTGCAAAGCAAAGCTCATTTATATCATAAGAGGCGAAGGCAACGCTGTTTCTTGATTTAAAATTAAGTATAAAATGCACTGGCACCGATTAACCTAGACAAAATAGAGTCACTGGTAATAATTTAATCATTTTTTTCTGCTGAAGAACTACCGCTACAAAATAAATTTCACAGGCCAAATATATCTTTTTACCAAAACATCAAAAATCTGAAATGCTGGATTTAGCTGACAAGTGCTGGCGTTTTATCAAAAAAGTGATGACACTTTATACATGCTCTGAGGCCAAAAAAATTAAAATTTCAGTTTCCTGACCGTTTATAACCCCAAACACCTCCAATTATTCTAATTACCACCATTCATTTGAATAAAATATGGGCATGTCTGAAATCGCTTTTGAATATTACTGTTAAAAAAATAAACAGTTATGTCATCCTGCCCAAGCACCAGTAATGATGCCATGACAATGGGTTGAAATCAGATGATTAATTAATACACCATTTATTAATCAGGCAGACTGTTACTATTCTGGGACACAGAAATAGCTGTTATTACAGATGCCAGCGGTTTGACATGCAAATGAGGCAAATGGGTCAATCTGGCATTGTATCGCCTCATTTGCATGTCAAGCCGCTGGCATCTGTAATAAGCAAATTACGCTCCTATTATCTAGCCTATGTGCAGACGTCTCCTATTTCTTTCTGCACGCAGGCTACAATATTATTTTAATACACAAGTAGTATGTATAACAAACATTTTTTTAAGCCACCACAGATACAAAAGGATAATATTATTAATATAATAAAGATGCCAAAGCCATGTATATACTGTCATAAAACACAACAAGATTTGAGAACACAAGAGAAATTTAGAAAACACGAGCCACAGGCGTGTGTTTTCTATATTTCTCAAGTGTTCTCAAATCTCGTTGTGTTTTATGACAGTGTAATACAGTCAACTCTCGCCTTGCAGACACCCCGCAGAAAGGATGTCCTTGTAGTTTTACCGACTGGTTTCCTTTGACTTTTTACCTTTGACACTGAAGCGACTGAAGCTCAAAATTTAGGATCGAAACCAACCAATCAAAAAAATGACAAGTTTCCCAAGGCGTCTGTATCTACTGCAAGTTAATTATCATTGGTTCTCAGGTGACAGTTGATGCCCCAAGGGACTGAAGGGAGCGAAGCCATTTAACAGCATTTTGGGGGGCATTTGGCAAAATGTCTGTGGTCCGTTGCAGGTGTTTCCTTCCCTTCCCCACCCCTCCCAGTTTTTTTTTTCGCTCTTTTCGTGCTCCATGCCTTCACACACCTCCTGCGCTCTCAGAAAGGAAACAACTGCTATGCAGACTAACGGATACCAGCTATTATGGACAAAATCCTGACCTCCCAGGTTCAAAATAAAATCACAGCTTTTTGCTTGAATTTGTAGGCTTTTTTGTCAAGGCTCATTTTTTCCCGGCTGTCAATAATGAATGAGCACGTAGTAGTTGAACTTTTTTTCACTTTCCGCGATTTGCGTGTGTGTACTGCTACACTAATTAACGGGAATCTGCCAAGAACTCGTTGCCTAGCACGTGACCAAAATCTTCCTGAATTGAAATTTCACTTTCTTCCTTGAGAAACCTTGAAATTATAAACTGATTTTAAAACATTTCGCACATATCACATGCTTTGAACTGCTAAAATAATGTCAGCGTCAGAATCTTCATTTTAATTAACGTGTTTCGTTCCAAACAAAGCATCGTGAACGGCTCTCTTTTTTAGGTGTTTGTTCAAGCGTAAAATACCGTCACGCTTCTTCACTCACAAACATGGGAAATCCGTTCTGTCGAGCAATATGAATACAAAACTGACTTTAATTTGAACGAGTGAAGTCTTAACAACCGGCACTAAACAAGCTTTTGTGCAAAATAAATATTGATTACATGTGCAGAAACATAAAGTTGGTAACGCAACGGTTTGTCTAGACAAACTTGCATGTTTACGAACACGTAAAAGAGTTCGTCGTTCACGGTGAACAAGAATTCTCCATTTCAACTTTTGCAGCACGCTTCAAATTTCGAAACCTTTTTCTACTCTTTCTACTCATTTTAAAACGTTTCCAAAAGCTTTTAAAACATTTCTTGGCTGCTTTATTGTCTGATATGAAATGTTTACTATAACATCTACAGCGACTTTGATTTCAGTTGGGCGATCAAAGTCGATATTTTCTATTTCTTCGGTGAAAAGTCGCCGGCAAGTGTGGTAAAAGTGCCGGCAAGTGTGGTAAAAGTGCCGGCAAGTGTGGTAAAAGTGCCGGCTGCCGCCGGCAGCCGGCTGCTATTTTGAACCCTGCCTCCCCCCAGCAGAAGCAATAGAGGTTTATAGACGCAATACTTCTCCTGGTCATTTTATGGAAACTGGAGTTAATAACTGGAGTTAATAACTGGAGTTAATAACTGGAGTTAATAACTGGAGTTAATAACTGGAGTTAATAACTGGTCTGATGACTGTTCTGAAGTTGCAAAACTTCAAACTGGTACCTTGGCTCCCCATGGGATCAACGAATGATTCTTGTTTAATTAATTTATTTGTGTATTTTCGGCTGCTATGCTTCCTCCAATAATTATTACATAACTCCCTATAGCTACTCAAGATATATACCAACACACACATGACCCACAATCATCCACTTTGCTTTGACAAAGGACTTTTAAAAACGTTCAACTTGTCAGCTTTCCAAATTCACTATCATGGTGGTTAAATCTACCATTAATTAACTAAGTATGTAAAGAGGTTATTCAGCGGAACGTTGTGTAATATGGCTGGGTATTTTTATGAGTCAGTTTTTATTTTTTCGAGCCTTTAGGCTTGAAAAAATAAACACTGAGAGTAAAAATGCCCAGCCACATTACACAATTTTCCGCTGAATAAATTGTTTATTATACGACATAACATCTTTCCTAAAATATAGGCTTTCAACAGTGTTTTCTGTAGCGCGCGGTCAGGGAGACTAAGACCTGTGAAATACAGTCTCATATTTGCTCTCGTTTTTGTGCGTATTCGCACTCTAAAATGCTATGTCGTATAATAAAAGGGAGTATATAAGTGGGGTTTTTTTGCCCCCGCCACTACCTACTAATAGGTTTGAAATGTGAAATTTTCTCAACACAGGTAACATTCAAAATATGATCCAAACAGCAAAAATAATAATTATTGTTGAGGTTACCATAGATGCAACTCAACAACAGAAAAATTAATTAAAGAGATTAATTATTATTACAACACCTTAGAAATTATTTAACTCTTGAGTCACTTATCTTTGAAAATGATCTTTTGGAAATAACTATCATGCATTTCCAGTATTATTTTGAATTTTTTTTTTAAACGTTTGATAAAATAGTAATATTGGTAACTGGGATGAGAATGAAAATATTTTTCGTAGCTCCATGGAGTCGAGAAGGACCATGGTAACCTTAAATTCAAGATATTCCAATTATCTGCAAAAGATATCTGGGTGTGGCTATTTGCACAGTCTTGATAAACATTAAATACAGCTTGTTATTGACTTACTTCACAGTCTAAAGATTGCACTGATAACTTGAGTATAAATATGTGTAAAATCAGACAAGATCTATAAGAATATTTTTTTGCTAGAAATGGTACTGTGAGCTGCAATATAATTCAAAATTAATTACAAAAGAAAACAATGATTAATTAATATACTTAGACAATAGTTACAGTACATCCATCATTATCAAGAAAATATTTTTATTTGTGCTTAATTTGGTTGTTAAATTAATGTAACACAATCTTATAAAGGCATTAGTGATGGTATCTGAAAAAACTCTGTCACGAAAAAATAATAACACATTTCTAACTTGACGTTTTATTATGGATGACAGTCCTGATATCGTAATTAATTTACATTGACTATGAAACAAATACTAGATTGTTTCTTATAAGAGGGCAATCGTTTTGCAGCATTCCAATCCAAGTAACAGTATTTCGAAGTTTAACTTGGGCAAATTTATAACTGAAGCGTTTTAGAACATTCATTCTCCATCGCGTGTAATGCAATGAGGTGTTATTACTGTACATGCACATGAATGAGTTTGTTTCATAATTCTCAGCTGGAGGCAAGCGACATTCCAAAACTACGTTCAAAGCTACAGAAGACAATGAAATAACGCGGAGTTTACACGGTAAAACAGCATTCACTATACTCTAACAAAGTGTATGATAGCCCGGCGGTCGGCGTGAAAATTAACACGCAGAAATGATGAAGCGAGAATATTCGAATTCACAATTTCACGCCTTCCACTTTCGCTTTTCTCGTCTGGTTTGTTCGATTCCCGTTGAGAGTGTTTCAAACTCTTCCAAGCGACAGGAATGCAAGCGTAGGAGTATTTACAAAAACAAAGACTTGATTTAGAGTCAGTTCATTTCAAAAAGAGCTTATGTTTTCGTACAAGTCATTCGCGGCCGAACGTTACATGACTCGAGCGATATTGGGATCACAGCAGGATGACTCATGCAATGGCGATTGGCATGTTCCCTGATTAACAATCGAGTTGTCAAGCATCCGAAGCAAAATGTTAAGTTTGTGTATTTTACAAAAATTATAAAAGCAATCTAGATTTCTCTACCCGAGGTCCACAGCAACTGCAAAGATTTAAACTATCTGACCTGTAATCTTTCTTTCAGAAACGCGATATTTCACAATTACAGCGACACTCTCCGACTCACAAAACATCTGAGACAGCGAGCATCGAATAAAGTGTGAAGAAAAACAACAAAATCTCGACAAACATAGTTTTACCTTCAAGGTCGATGTTCTTGGGACAGATAGGTCAAGAAGAAGGCGGCGAAAAGATGTAGAAACCGAGAGCCAGTGAAATCCAAGACGATCGCGAATGAAAGAGAGCCTTTTATACGAGCGATCAGAAGTAGTCGAAGCGATCTTGGGCGAGTCAGACGTAAAGAAATTGACAACTTGAGGGCGTGTGAGATTTCGGCCAATCAAACGTCGGAAAGACAAAGGCTGTCAAAATATTGTTTATTTCAAACTGCCAAGCTCACTGAATCAGCTGTATGCAAATGGCGAAAATTTTCATCGGAAACTCGCTAGCCTAGATTACAGGATTTTGAATGCAACTTTTCGCCAGCAGATGTTGTCGAAGGTCTTTTGCGGTATTTTTCGTTCAGTAAAGCTGCACTCTATGGGTAAAAAGATAAAGCCGCCAAAAAGCAACCCTCTTTGTGGAAAAAGGTTGGTTTATTACACTCACTTGTATTCTGTTTATAAAATTGTCGAGGTTCAGAGAACTGTGATAAAAATTTGTTTTTCTGTATTAAGACTTAAGCTTAAATCCGAGCTACGTTTTAAAAGTATCGCTGGTAAATAGTAAGATATTTTAACCCATGGTCAAATATCGATAACAATATCATATGACAAATGTACTGTACAAACTGTAAGCTTACTGATTTTATGTCAGAAAATATTTCGAAATAATCAAAACGATCACACACAGACAAAGTGAAAACAATCATGACATATTAAGCTTTCATATAAAGTCTTAAACAATTTCCCTCACCCTTTTCTGTTTGCTTAATGCAAGCTAACACGAACAAATTATAAAAGTGCTATTATAATAATATTAATGCAAAGCAGTTTTGAACTTTTCCAATATACTCAAGTTAACTTATACTGATCATTCCACTGCGGTTTTAATTTAGGATTCCTCACTATAACATATTGGAGATGTTCGTGGGCATTTTTGGTTCTGACAACTCTTACGTATACAGTGAAGAGTACACTATAGCTACCAATGGCCACTCAACAAAGTGTTTGATTAATTTTTGACAACTTTTTGACATCTTTTTGACAACTTTCTGATGGCTTCCATTTAAACTAGCAAAGCAAATTGCAAGAACTGTCAGAGGCGGAGATGTCAATTGTCAGAACACGAACGCGGAGCTTGACAACCCTGCCTCTCATAGTTCTTGCATTTTGATTGGCCAGTTGAAAAGAAAGCCATCAGAAAGTTGTCAAAAATTAATCAAAAACTTTGTCGAGTGACAACGGTAGGGCACTAATTTCACTGTAATTTATTATTGTATGGTACTATCTTGTCACTCTACATAGTCCTTTCACCTGTTTTGTGTAGGGGGGGGGGGGGGGGGGCGAGTGCAAATTTATTTTTTGTTCATTCACTATTATATATATTGGTTGTTTCTTATTACTAGGTAGTCTGAGAGTCACTTGCCCTCTAGAAAAGATTAACTTAATTATAATGAGTTGCAATATTTGAATACTGGTACAATTATATATTATGTATAATATTATTTCCCATGAGGGCCCCTCCCCACCCATCAGGTTCTCATTTTGTCATGTCATCAGGGATGGGAACCCGGTAATAAAGGAGGCGAGAAGTCTATGGGAGGCAGGAGAAGAGAGGGCGGGATGTAGAATTCTCAAGGTGGCCTGCCTGCTATCTGTTTCATCACATTTTGGAACTTATTGCCACAGCAAAATATTCAGTGGAATATTAATTAACAAATATCAGAGACCCAGATAAACTGCTCAGCATCCAAATTTTTATACCACCCTAATGTCAGCTAGAATTTAGGTATTTTATTCAAACATTTGCTGACTTTTAAATCAGTATACATGTATAAGTTTCATTGGCTAGTTCATACCTTGTTTAGAAGGTGCATGAGTCATTAGGTAATGTTCCAGCGTATCCCAACCGCCACCAATTCGCACCAACATGTGATCATTCAGCATCTATATGGGGATACATAAGGATTTTATATGATGCGGCCTGAATGTGGCAAAAACTGCACTGTACTCTATCTGTTTGTTTTCCTCCTCCCCTTCATCTGCCACACCCCCCCCCCCCCCCCCCCCACCCTTCTACACCTGTCATGTAGGCTATGTCAGGTTTTATCAGGAAAAAGTCATGAAATTTATTATCTATCAGGGAAATTCTATTTAAAATTATTTTCAAAGTCAGGGTCGAGACTTGTAATCTCGTTCAAATATTCCAATGAAACTTAATAAATATAAAGAGGTAATATTTCAGTGGAAAGTTGTATAATATGTCTAATATGGCTGGGTATTTTTACTAGTCATTATGATTTTTTCCCCAAGCCTTATAGGCAAGAAAATAAAAACTGAATTGCAAAAAATAACCAGCATTATAATACAACTACATGTATCCTTTTCATAAATTGTTTATTATATGACACTTTTCTAAAATCTAGGCTTAATTGATTAACAGTGTTTCCCATAGCGTACACAGTCAGGCTAGGGGATTTAAAGAAGAGTGTAATACAGTCACTATAATTTTCGTATTCGCACTCTAAAATGCTAGGTCATAGTAATAGTTATCATTATAAACTAAAATTGGAAAAAATATATATAATTTATATGACCCATGTGCACTTGAGAGAGTTGATAGTACTTCAGAGACTGATTTTTAATTTTTTTTCGAATTTCCTGAAATACATGAGTTACCCCATGCCCCACAGGCAGGGAAGGCTCGATTTCTGCTGCTCTCTTGAGTCCGGTCTTCGTTCCTCTCCTTTGGGGGAAGAGCGTGGGCTCAGAACAACAGCAGGTAATCGAGCCTACAGGCAGGGCCGAACGTCTCTGACCCTGACTTACAAATAATCAGGTCCTTATTAACAAATTAATGTACATGCCAACATTTACCGCACTGATATACTGATCTATATAAGATTAAAATATATTTTTTTTAACATTTACTAGTCCAATTTATTTCCCCTCCCTCCTCAAAAAAGCCCCCTCTGTCTTTATAGACAAAAAAACCCTTTCAAGTTATTTTGATTTTCATTTGATTGACTAAACTATTTCATTCTCCTCTAAGAAAAAAAAAGCCACTCCCCTCCCACCAGGAGCCCATCACCACCTCCCCACCCCCTGTAAAACTGTGCCCAGGGTTTATGTCTCATAATCAGTAGGCTCAATTCCCAAGTGTGTTTGGGGGAGGAGCGTGGGCTCATTTTCCCAAACAGCAGTTGTTAATTGAGCCTTACATACAGGCACACTCACCCGAACAAACATGATTCGGCCAAGAATGATGTACTTTCCTTCTTTCAGACGATGAACAATTTTTATGTTGTAGTCTTGAGCAAGCTTGCAAATCTACATCAGAAAACAATTTATTGAAAGGAAAGATGAAGACATTAATGGAGTAACCTTCAGATGTTTAGAGTTTATACGTTAAACAGTTACAGCAAGAAGCCCAAAAGTGCAGTGGTGGATCGAGGGAGGGGCCTGATCCCCCCCCCCCTCCTCCCCCCCCACCCCCTCAGGAGGAGCAGAAATTTTTGGGCCTCCACCTTATAAACAGGTCTGGATCCACCACTGAAGTGTGACCACTTTAAATTAATTCACATTCTTTCGTGCGTGCAAACAATCAGAAGCCGAAAAGTACCCCTCGGTCACACTTTTGGGTTCCTTGCTGTAAGGGTTCATGGCAAATCGACAAATTTTTTTTGGTCTAAGCAGTTGAGAAACTGGAAATTTTATCAAGATTTCTTTCACAATATAACAACATGCTATGGATTCGAATTGACATGTCCCCCGGTCTCCCCCCACCCCACCCCCTAAATTATTTGATTGTTTACCATCTCTGCATCCGAAAAAAATTCTGCCTAGTTATTATAAACAATTTTTGGTAGTTTTAAAATGTCCTGTTTAATTAAATGTTGTAGGATCTAGGACTTGTGCCTGCGGGTGGGAAAAATAATATTGACGTTTCACACTTACTGTGTTCAAACAAACGAATGTTACCAACAATGAAAGGATTCAACTATTATTATGCAAATATTATTTTCGATAATAAGAAACTGCCATTTTATTCGCATTTTTAATAAATACGCAAAAGTTTCTTGCAGAATTTTTGCCGTACTCACACAAAATTTAGGATCATTTTTGTAAAGGAATAAAGGTGTGCGTGATCTTTCGTCAAAAAACGGGCTTTGAATTGGTTTTCTTTAGAATGATTGCATTCAAATGGTTTCCACGGTTAACTGAAAGAGATTCGTTGTCAGTTTATTCGCCGAAAGAACTTTTAACCTTGATATGACGTTATCGTTCGTTTACGGTTTGGTAAAAAGCCTTCCGGCTGTTTACTGGTGACAGCTGTTGCTAATTGGCCAAAAATATTCGATATGAAAATTAATTTCGTTTATTGTATAGCCATTTTAGTATCAATATAAAAGCGATTATTGCTACAAACTGAGCATTTTAGTTTTAAAACTAATTACTTCTATAATCCCTTTTATTTTAAAAGAAATGCTGAATTTGCTGCCCAAAAAATGCGACGTGAGTAGTAAATTGATATGCTATCCGTTATCAATCGATCAGTATAAGTTGAGTTGTATTTGCATAATTCGGGAATTTGATAAAACTGTAGACTCAAATTTTCTTTTAAGTTCTTGCTTAAAAAATGTTTCGATTCAATATTGTGACACTTTTATTAGTAGACGTGAAGTCTCACCCACCTACTAAATAAACTTTAACGATGTTCTGTAAACAATAACACTTTCTTGAAGTTTCAATTTTGTCTTTTGAAGATTCGCAAGACAGCTTCTTCCACAGAATCGTTAATTAGGAGTACTTCAAAACTTGGTTAGCATAAAATTTAAAGAGAAAATTAGGCGTAACTACTAACCTGTTTATCTAATTCGGACTTGGGCCCGGTGCTCTCCAGTAGAGAAGGAAGTTCTTTTGTTTTAGTTCGACTCTTTGGAGAACTTTTCTGATCTTTTGGTTTCGACGAAGTTTGTTTTCTTGTCACGGCTGTGGTTTTCCTTGCATCCTCGGTTTCATCCACATTAAACTCCGTAAGACGAGAAGCCGAATTTTCCCCTTCTTCCTGATCAAATACAGACTCCACCCCAGAATCCGAGTCTAATGAACTAGGGCTTTGGATTTCTGGTTGATCTGTCTGTTGAACTTCAAGGTTGTCAATTTCATCAGTCATGTTGTTTATCTGCTCCACGTCCAAAATTTGCCCCTGCCCGTTCGAAAGTTCCGTGTCGCCCTGTGCCTCGTCTTCTTCGATTTCTTTCTCCATTCGAATCAACTGCGGCAGTTCATCAAGTTCAAACTTTGCTGTCTTTCTAACAATTTCCATAAGACAGATAATGACACCTCGGCAGCCCTCTCTGTACTCGTCAACTTGCACAACATCGTTCGATTCGAACAGTATGGCTTCGGGAATACCGTGACTTCGGCACCATGTGAGAAACTGTTGCACATTTTCCCTGGATCGAAAAAGTTTGATCTCTCTGCCGCACTTGCTCATGGTGTGATAGCGAAATTTCTTTCCGGGCACTGGGACGTTTTGCTTCTGAGAGTACAACTCCGCTTTCTCTTGAATGTAGTTCGCAAGTCGACACAGTAGCGATCCATCTTCCAAAGCGTAGAAGAAAAACTCCGGAGAAATAACCACGTCGGGAAATAGCTTGGCTAACCACTCGCTTTCGTCCTCCATCATGGCATAAAGAAGCTCGTTCTCTTTTTCCCATCGTTTTACGCTTTGTATACTGTTAGTTTTAAGCCGTCGAAAGTTGGCTCTGTTTCGAGGAGTGACGGTCACGGCTAGTTCTTGCGTCGTCGTAATCATCTTTCGTTCTGTCTGGGTTTCCGGTATAACCTCTTGAAAATTCGTTCAAACCACCATAATACTGTGTTCTTAAGATCTAATCCTTCGATCCAACTGTTTAAGTTGTCAGTCCAGCATCGCAATAAGCCACTCGGTGGAATCGATCACCCGCTCCGCGTTGTTCATTTCGACCGTTCGATGAATTTTAAAATAGCTGCGTTCTGAGCAATTCCGAGTCTAGGCTGTTTAATAATTCCCACAGGCGGGAATATTAAATATTGTTTCTGACAGAAAGGTTTTACACGATGTTTTACACGATGTTTTCTTTTCTTCTCAATTTCATGCACCATGTATCACACGGTAATTCTCTCGAGAAAATTGTCCACAAAAATTCCAGCTAATATTAAAAGCACAACCAATCTCTATTTATAGTCGTGCGAACCAGTAGCTACATGTATATTGGCACAAAACAATTTATAATTATTCAGTTGTTTCGCAGTGATAAAAGGTTTGGAATAATGTCCTAATTTGAATAGCATTAGAGCTGGTCGTTCCAAAGAATAGCCGACAACAAAAACATCAATCGATCCTATTGTTTTCGTCGGAAAACAAAAGTAGATCTCGACGAAATTCGAACTTATCTATTTCCAAAAGCAAAATTAGTCCAATGAACTTCTTCTGTTTCTCCGCGCTAAGAGACCACAGCCGTTCAAAAAAA
The DNA here is from genome assembly GCA_029204205.1 of Desmophyllum pertusum. Lineage (NCBI taxonomy): Eukaryota > Metazoa > Cnidaria > Anthozoa > Scleractinia > Caryophylliidae > Desmophyllum > Desmophyllum pertusum. Next base: position 992,306 of record MU825881.1, read on the forward strand.
TGTCAGGTATTCTAGTCAAAACAAGGCTGATTTAAGATGCATAGATGACCGTTCATTTCGTTGTCCGAGAGATCATTTTCTCTGGACGTCTTACAACACAAACCTCGCAATCTTGTAGCCATATGAAAAGAAAGATCATTCGCGACGTTCCAACCGGAAACAGTGGGTATTCCGTTTTGCAGCTACCGGAAATGACGGTTGCTATCTTAGAAACATGTGCTTTCTCGCACAGTACAATTTCTTTATTTTTATTGACAGGTCATATGACAGGTCAATTATATTATGGCGTTTCCTCAAATTGAATTTGTCTTCATTTTTTTTTTTCTTCAAACGGGTAAATAAGAAAATTCGATCCCGACTTGTTGATAAAATTTTAATTAAAATGTCATTCTAACCTATTCATATGTCTTATTTCTCCCTTTTCAGTTTGGAGATATTCGGTCTGGAGTAGAGCTTGGAGACATCTTATAGATTCCTTATAGCGCCATCGTCTGGTACTGGTGCCTCGTCAGCGCAGTATATAGCTAACGGAAATGATTACATATTGACATCTTGCCAAGATTACAGTCTTCTCTCTATCGGCCAAGAGTGTTTATAAATGTCCACCTTCGCTGTTGTGTTTACAATGACATCATTGTTGCTAATCTGAGACTATGACATCATTCTCATCAAGCCAAGAAAATGATATCAGCGTTCGGGAAGTGGATGGCAAGAAGTTTCAATAAATATATCAGCAACGAGATGTAAAGGGTGCGGATAGGTAAAACGATAGCAGTCTTGTGGTTAGGACGAAAAGGTCAACAGCACTGAAGGCGAGGAAGTGCGAAGGAGGATGTTACAAGTCGTGACGTCACTGGTGTAAGAGCGCGCGCGTGTGGCTGGTATATACTGGCTTTCGAGGCTGTATTTTCCTTTTTACGTCAATGCTAGTGGTAGCCTTATTACGTACCTTTCAAAAAAGAGGACTATAATAATGTAGCTAAGAACTATTTAGAATTCGACTAATACCAGTGATTGTGCTATTAAACACCAGCGTTTTGCATTTCAGCCCCTTATGCAGGTTCTTTTTGACAAACCAGGAGTTTTGCGTGAGAAATCGAAACGAAGTTCTTTCCTGTGGGGTCTTTATGCGGTGTTGTGCCAAATAACCAATCTGATATTGTTCCCTCGATCCAGTCACACTGCCGGAACAATATTATTTCAGTAATGCGTTTGTGGCTTTTAAATGTCGTTAACACATACTTAGAAGCACTAAGTGACTAAAATATTTAACGTTGTTTTTTTTTTTTTTACTTTTATTCGTTGGCGGCTGTTCAAGGGTAGAATTTACTAACTAAGGTTAAGCCCTCCCTTCCCCCCTGCCCTCCCCCCTCCCCCCCCCCCCCCTCCCCTACCCCCACCGAAAAAACAACAACAACAACTTTTAAAAAATAGATTTTCACCTCCCGCAAATTAGCAGGGCTATTCGAGCCGGGAGGTGAAGAAAAACAAATTATAATAAGGGTAGCTAACAGTAGTGATTTAGTTAGTAGATAACAATAAGAAAATTTCGGTATATAAATGGCGTAGAACAAAGAAACCTGAAGTCGTAACAAACTGTATGTTTGTCAGGACAGCCTACAAGCAATAGAGACTGCCAAGTATAATAGAGTACTGACATGAATTAGATTTGCGAAATTATGAAATTTGATCAGCTATTCGGAGGAAGCTAAAAGCATGCCAAAACAACAGCCAAAAAACGTCCACTTGCCAAAAATTAGCTTGCCATTGCAATTTGCGGCTGAGATGTGGGCACTTCGTTAATTTCTCCATACAAACTATTCTAATTTCAGGTTGGAACAGGTGCAAAATTAGAGAGGTTTGTGCCAAACTTTGAACCGCTATATCTTCTGTTCTATTCGTGCTAACAAGTTGAAATTTTGTGGCTGATCATACAGCAGCAATCTTTATCTAATGATGGGATTTTGAGGCTTGATAAAAAATAATTTGAAAATTTGTGAAAGCCTCGTTAATATTTTATTGTCAAAAATGAACGCTGGTGTAATAATTTAGGTTGTAAAGGGAAAAGTCATGGAAAACATGAAAGCCCGCTTGATCGAAGAAATGGCCGCCGCAAATTAAAATTAAACTTAGCTGAAAATCAATACCAGCACCTGAAAGACCACGTTAGGTTACTCCCAGTCATACGAACGTCTCTAAATTTTCCAGTTTTCAACTTCCGTTTTCTCGACTCAGGTAGAACCTAACCTAACGAAACTTCGTACGATTACCAAACAAGAGGTGGTCTTTCAGGTGCTGGTATTGATTTTCCGCTCAGCTTAATATGAATTTGCGGCGGCCATTTTGGAGAAAGGTCTATATGACGCACGGGCAGTTCTCAAGTCCGTCTTACTATACGCACCCCCACCGCGTACACACCTGCCATGCCAGCTAATAAAATCCGAAACAAAGACTTCATTACTCCCTGCAGAGCGTTGTCCACAAACGTTAACACTGTGACCGATTATTTTAGACTGCGTTTAAGAAAACCGTGGTCTAAACGCAATTTCAACTAATAGTTACACCGTGTTTAAACTCACTCTATTGTGAACTTTGACTTATCCAGTCGTTTTAGGAGACCCAATGACCCAGGCGCTCATTGGGACCTGGGTACTAGGCAACTTCCTTCCAAACAGTGATCAACATCTCATTTCGCCTTTAATATTGTGTCAATAAATCGTTTCAAGTAAAAAGCACCCTGTTTAGCCAAAATTATAAAGGTAGCCTGATTTATCAGACACCTTCCTCTCCCCGGAGACCCAGGGGCAGTTAGTCGAGACCAGACGAAGTCAATCGGCATGTGACGAGTTTCGTCGCGCCGATCCGCCCGATTGACTTCGTGTCGCCTCGACTTACTGCCCCTGGGTCTCCGAGGATGTCTCCTCCTCCCCTCTTAAAAAACATGATTAGGAAATACCGTATTCGCCGACGAAATGCTGCGTGAAAGTGGACATCATATGTTGACATATCCACGCTCCATTTCTTTCGAGCAATATTATTTATTGGTCGCTATTTTCAACACACGGGGAGAGGAGAGAGAGCCAAGGAAGCGGACGAATTCCTAGCAAAAAGATCATTCAGGCCACACTAATGCGTTTTCGTTTGGCTCCGTTTTCGAAACGCTGCGTTTTCAAATGTCTCCACTCTGGACAGCGTTTTCCATGAAACGCTCAACGTGGACGATAGGTGAAAACGCATCCAAAAGTATGCGTTTTCAAACGAAAACGCATTAGTTTAGTGTGGACGCCGGGCCTCAGTGGGGGATGGTGTTTTGGTGTATCGTTAAATTCTCATTAGTACCATTAAAGGCAGTGTATGGTGACAAGTTAGGAGAATTTATATTTCCAGTCTGGGACTGAAAACGTTAAAAATCCCGAGAAATAGAATTCTTTGGCAGACCTGAGAGAGCAAGGAATTGTGCTCAAAGTCGCTCAATCAAAGCACTTGTCTTTTACAACAAGAATGCTTGCATCTGTTCATGGCGTCATGACATTGATCGCTTGCATCGCGTAACCAATAGCAAGAAAAAATCAGTAATTAGGAATTGCTTTGGTTTTGCTTTACAACGCTCTGTGATTGGTTTAGAAAACTCACGCCACCTATTCCACTAATCAGATGCAAAACCAAAACCAATCGCAACTTGGTCCACACGCGTTTTCCCGCGCTTGGCGCCGGTTACGTGTATTAGCTTCAAGTTATCATTGGTTCATTGTGTTGTTTGAGTTTGTTGTAATTGGCCATTGTATAAATTGCTTTGGTTTTGGTTTTACGACACTCAATTGAAAACGGCTCTAAGAAGAACAAGATACAAAGCAAGAAATGAATTGTACAAAAATATGATTTATTCACTCTTTCACGCGTGGGGAAAGTACACGAAATCTACAAAGATTTGAAAAGAGCACGAAAAAGATGATCTATTTTGCCATGATCTTTGCACACTATCTACTGTTTGATTCAAACAACGCACCCCTATGGTGTTCTATGATTGCTCTATACCGCGGATTAACGGTAATCAAACCTGTCTGTGTTGTTATATTAAAATGCTGATCTACTATGTTGTCGTAATTGTCTTGTACCCAAGTCACTATACAAAAGAATTTCATAAAGTACATTATTTGGCCACCGATCGCACGCTTCTATTTACATCTTCCTAGGGTTAATATCTTCAAACGATAACAAAAAACGTCTTGGTCATAGCCATATCTGTAAAAGAGAACAAGAATTTGATTAGAAGAGCTGGGAGGGGACTACCAATCAGGGTGGGGGGGGGACCCACCATCAGGGGTGGGTAAGAGGACTACCAATCAGGGGTGGGTGAGAGAACGTACAATCAGTGTGGAGGAAGGTACTGTGCACAATGAAATGAAGAGACCGTTACTTTAGAAAGGGCTTTAACTCTTTATCCCCTGGCCCTGTAATGCAATTGTTGTTGGGATGTCCCCTCCTCCATCCCCCACCCTCCCCACCCTGTCACTTTCACTAAACAGTTTATCAATGCATTAGAAAGCTGATAGTGAATAGTGGCATTCTCGTCCTTCGAATTTTCAAAGATACCGCGAAATACAAACTGTACATCATAATCACGTTTTTCAATTTATTGAACTCGCACCCAGAGGCTTCATTGATCAGTTGGTAGCGCGTTCCCACCTGCATCGCAAAGATCATATGTTCAAATCTCGTTGAAACCTCAGATTTTTTTAAAGCGATTGTAAATCCACTGGAAACAAAATAAGCCCCCAACCCCGTAGGCCCAGGGCCCATATAAATATCACATGATTGGGTTCCAAACTCGCTTCACCTCACCTATCAGAAATAAATAACTTCTTGAGTTGTGCCTGGACTCTTGTCTTTCTGTTCTCGTTCCTTGTCCTCCTCGTCCTTGTGAAGCGCGCGAGCATGGCGCTGAGTACGCGGTGACGACAGGTGCTGCAGGTTGTACTTGAGCCTGCTGTGATGATGGTCAGCTTTAATCTGTTGTGGCGGTGACGTGTCGCCTCGTTCTCGTACAGGCCTGAAACGAGCGCTTTTGACTGCACTAAAGAGATCATAAAAAGTCTTGCATTGGTAAAGGTAAAAGTCTTCACGAGCCTAGTGCCCACAACTGCCAGAGCTTATCCCGGTTTCTGTAGCATGAAGCGACTAGGAGTATTGCTACTCCCCTAGAATAACTTCATCCTGGTTTGAATAAACTTCATTCAGTAGATATTTTTTATAGCTTACCTGTCGCTGTCTGTTCCAGCTTCAGCCTGTGGAAAATAAATCAAAGGGTTTCCCTTAGAACTTGACTAGAATGCGCACAAATCAAGACAACTACATACAGGCTTACGAGTTGCTCTTCCAGAAGATATGCGACATACAGTGGAACCCGGTTAATACGGACATCAAAGGGACATGAAAAAGTGTCCGTATTATCCGGTGTCCGTATTAAGCGGGCTGATATAAGAGAAAATATGTGTCGTCGGGACAAACAAAAGTGTCCGTAATAAGCGGGGTGTCCGTATTAACCAGTGTCCGTAAAGCGGGGTTCCACTGTACTTGGAGTAAAAAACGTCCATTAAAATCCTTCCCCACAAACAAAACTCACCTCTTGTCCAGGCAGTGGTGATGGCGTAGGAGTTTGAGTAGGTGAAGAGGATGCCGAGTCTGAAGCAACTTCACCTGCAAAAATATTGACATAATGTTAGTATTATTCGATAAGAAAAGAGCCCTACCCCCTCCCTGGGAACAATACTTAGCCTGACCCTTGTCCTCCCTACACCTTACCCTACCTTCACCTACACCCGACCCTCTCTCCCTACACCTTCAAACTCGTTCCCAGGTTGAAGGTAAAAGCCGTGGAATAGAGGTTGCTACACCGTATCACATCTTTTCTAGTTTATTGTTGGCTTCAGTTTAATTCATATTCTTTTACGCGTTCTCCCAAAGCCTCATATCAGACTCCTACACAGGTCCCTATTCTCTTTGATAAATGATGGGTGGACACTATAAACGAGCCCGCTGCATTCTGCATGCGAGGCAAGGGATGTTTATTCGAATGGATACAAATCGTGTTCGCCTGCTATCTTTCAACCCCCACCCCCCCCCCCCCCCCCCACACACAACTATTCGACGGTTCTCTGTAGCATAGTACTTTATTTTGCTTTTCCAACACGTTTTTTTTAATCTAAGTGCAACCTCGTTCCCAGGGTCTCCCAATCGCTTTTGGCGGGAAGAAGAGTGTCCCTGGGAACGAGGTTGATCTAAGTGAACCCAAAGATATACTGCTTCATTCCCCCCTCCCCCCGAACATACCTGTGGTTGCACTGGGTTCCTTTTCCTCTTTACTCTTACTCAGGAATGACCAGCCTCCTCCACCGCTGGCTCTTCGCTTGTGTTTAATCTTTGGACTTGCGCCCGCGATAGGACTAACCGCACCTGGCAGCTGTCTTGATGGAAAACCCATACCAGGCCTCTCGGTTCTCATGGAGCTCGCTCGGTTTATGTTATCTTTGTTTATGCTATCGGGCTTGAGTTTGCTGTCAAAGCCACTAAAAGTCTCGGCCCTCTTGGGTGCTCCCCCAGGAACAGCCAGGGACGAGGAGCTCCCTTGAGTATCACTTTGGGCCTCTTCTGACGAGGGCTCCTCGCTGGATACTGTGGCTTGCACCTGCTGTATAGCGGCCACTAAGGACTCCCTACGGACACAGACACGACAACCAAACCACAAATAAGTTCCCAGTAGTTTCGTTTAACTCCAAACAAGTTATTCATTTGCCATCAAGTTATCACAACTTCTCATTACCTTAGACAAGTCACGAGTTGATCAAAATCAAATTCTCCCAAAGTAATTAACTTTAATGCTGATACTCGATTATGTCCACTGAACGAAAAATCCAGGCGGCCGCTGACGAGAGGGGGCGTTATAGATAAGGCGGAGGTGGATAGTGGATAATGGAGGTTCGACTGTATATACGGAAAAATACATCTTCCTTGTGTACCGGTGACTTAATAACTCAGTTCTTAGCTCTTTCCTGTTACTAATGATGTCTCAAACAGTATGGAGGCGTTTCTAAAGGCTTGTAAGGGACTGTGCAATAATTATCAGGAGGGGGGGTTGGAAAATGGGCTTCATGTAGCCAAATATTAGGTAATACCCCCCATCTAAAGGAGTGAATTTAGTTATTGCCCCCCCTCTAATCAGTCAGAATTATGTACGACCCCCCCCCCCCCCCCCCCCCCCCCCTCAACAGTATACACACACCTTTATACAAGTACGCTGCTACATTTTCTCTACACGCACTAGTGTGGATTAAAATCTTATAACAGAAAGAAGAGCTCCTACTGCATGTTTAATTGTTGGACATCCGCGTCTGGAACAAACATCACCTCCGTAGCAATGTTCAACAGAACCATAGCAGAAGGAAAGGGCATGTGTGTTATTTCAGGTCCGGTGAAGGTTTTGCTAGGCCCGAGGGCCGGAAAATTTTTTCTGTCCCCACCTTATAAATAGGTATGGATTCGCCAATGTAATATGTACTTTAAATAAAATGTTAAGCCCCCCCCCCCCTTGAATGACTTATTTTACCTAGAGCCCCCCCCCCCCCCTCTCCTTGCTTTGATTTTACTTCATGCCCCCCCCCCTCTGGTTTTCCAACCCCCCCCTCCTGGTAATTATTGCACAGTCCCTAATGACAAATAATCTTGACTAAAAGTTATATATCAAAAGTGACATGCAGGCATAGCATTTTGTGAACGTTGTAGTTAACATACGATGGCTGGTCAACATACTTAGCCTTTGCCAGTTCTTTGCTTTTCTCGACATCCATTTTGGACTGAAAAGATAAATAAACTGATAAATAAAGTGGTAAAGTGTGACGTCACAAATTTTCAAATTATTTTTATCAAGCTTCAAAATCCCATCATTAGATAAAGATTGCTGTTGTATGATCAGCCATAAAATTTCAACTTGTTAGCACGAATAGAACAGAAGATATAGAGGTTCAAAGTTTGGTACCGTACCATACAAACCTCTCTAATTTTGCGCCGGTTCTAAACTGAAGGATAGGCGCAAAATTAGGGTTTGTATGGAGAAATTAAAACCTGAAGTGCCCACATCTCGGCCGCAAATTGAAATGGAGAGCTCATTTTTGAAAAGTGGACGTTTTTGGCATGCATCCTCCTAATGGTTGATCAAATTTCATAATTTCGCAAATTTAATTTTTGTGAGGCCATAACTGTAGTATTATTGATTGAAAAACTCAATAATGCGCAAGTATAAAACGTGACTTGGGTTGATATAAATCAACTTACCTTTTCCAGGGCTTCGATTTGAGAGACGAGTTCCTTTATAGAAGAGAGACAAAATTAAACGTTAGCAAAACCACTTTGAATAGAGCGGGTTTCAATTGAGTGTCAAAAGTAATCGCTGAAATGCTTTGGTTTTACTTTACTACGCTCTGATTGGTTTGAAAAACTCGCGCCACCTTCTCAACCAATCGGATGCAAAACCAAAACTAATGGCGACTTGGTCACATGCGTTTGTTTTCCCGCGCTTGGCGCCGATTACGTGTATTTGCTTTGAGTTCTCATTGGTTCATTGTATTGTTTACGTTTGTTATTATTGGCCATTGTAATTGCTTTGATTGTAGAAAATCAATCCCGTGACCCGTCCGTGAACGTGATGTGATATCTACGCGTGTCCACGCGTGATTGACTGCGTGCGTGCGCGCGGGTAAATGTATAACGTTCATACCTGCATCTCAGCTAAATGTTTTCCTCTGTCCACGTCTTCAAGCTCTTTGTTTTGAATTTGCTCTGCAACAAAAAGCAAAAAATCTCTTGACATGGGAAAAGCCTCAAAATCGATGCACAGCAAGGATCGTGAAAAAGGTTCAATTCCGCATCCCAGAACAATTGACCAAGGAAAACTGACCAATTAAAGGAGCTATGTCACGATATTTTATGTCATTTTTGCGAAGTGTAAAATCACCTTCAAATTACACAAAGCCTCAAAATAATAGTTTACTAAGGTTAGAAAAACACCAAAGAGGTGATAATAAACCAAACAGGAACAAGGATGGTTGAGGATGGAGAAGATTAAGACGGATTGCGAATGGGCGAACTGTCAATTTTTTTCAAGATGCGCCATCCGTTACGTAGCTCCTTTAACAACAAAAGAACAGAGAGGAAAGTTCTTACCGATAAGTACGGTTGCTCTACGGATTACGATCTTCCTTCGCTCGCCTTCAGCTGTGGTTTATAAGACCGTCATCTGGGTCCTAAGAAAAGAAAAAACAACATTTATTATCCGACTTATTAACATCCCTTCCTTTGACAGCAGTCTACTACGTTCTAATAACGTTCTTCCATCGCATCGTACAAGGGCTACCCACAAGTGGAATCCAACACAATATACTGGCATTGGCGGGGAAAGACTGGGTAAGAAGGAGAAAGATCGCCTATGTGGGACAGTAAACTGTAAGCTGGCTGTGAAGTAACACGTGACATGCTCCGTAACAGCATTGTATTGAGAAGTTCCTCTCGTCGATACTTGGGACACACTTTGAATGCAAATATTATCCAATACTGCGAGCAGATACTACTCGCAGTAAGTAAGTAAGTAGCGGAGAACTAGCCTGCGAATACAGCCGCCTTCCATCTCGTCCCGCTTGCAGCATCCCGCGAGAGAGCGCGTACGCGCGCGAGAAACAGAAATGGTCTCGTGGCCACGTTTTTACCCTCGCGCTTTTCACTTCTATGACTGAGAAGAAAGTAGTCTAACAACAACAAATAATCATGACTTACTTTCATCCACGGGGGCATTGGCCACGGCTTCACGAATGATCTCCATCCAACTAAAAACATACCACACAAGTAACGTTAAACATTTACCATATAAGAAACCAAGGACAGTACGTGATTAGAAACCGGGGCGTACACTGTCCATGAAAGATTAGCTTGACTGTTCTTTGTTTGTTTGCTTGTTTGTTGGCATGAGTAAACAGACCTTTCTTGGTTGTTACTCGGTTTGGAATTTTCACGCACAAGTAACAACAACCTGAGACACTGCACGGATCTCTGTAGAGCTACGTCATTAGTATGAGACGTCTTCCAAGCGGAGGAAGAATTGCGCGCGCGAAGAAACGGCGTCTGTTTATTTTGTTTTAAAATTTACTGGTACAGTAGAACCACGCCTATGAAACAAAGAACCTATTGTCCCGTCCACTACAAATAAATTGATTGATTGTTTGACTGACTGACTGACTGACTGACTGACGGACGGACGGACGGACGGACGGACGGACGGACGTACGTATTGTGGACGAGGTGTCTTTATAGAAGTTTCATATTAAACAAACACACTCACCGTTTCTTTTCGTTGGGTGATTCGCAAACTATCTCGTACATTTCAGGTCCTTGACTACTTGTGCTCACAAGAAAGATGGCCTTCCTGTCGGTAGCAACCTCTCGCACAATCAGCTTCTTGAGCCTGACTATCGGCGCCTGAAGGTGAACAACAGATGTGATAATAGGATTTATAGAACCTAAATAACGGAGATAGAGTGGTTTTCAATTGAGTGTTGAAAGTGAACATGCGTTTGTTTGGGTTTTGCTTTACTACGCTCTATGATTGGTTCGAAAAACTCGCGCCACTTTCTTAACCAATCAGATACTAAACACTAAAACCAATCGCGACTTGGTCACACGTGTTTTCCCGCGCTTAGCATCGGTTACGTGTATTTGCTTCGAGTTCTCATTGGTTTATTGCGTTTGTTTACGTTTGTTGTGATTGGTCATTGTAATTGCTTTGGTTTTGGTTTTGGTTTTACGACACTCAATTGAAAACAGCTCTATGCACACCCAAAGACAGCAAGGTGGGTTACACTCAAGAAGGCAACATGGCCTCCATCCTGCCACTAGCTGGATTTGTTCTCGGTAGTCCCAAGTTCAACTCCTCGGCCACGCTTTGTAAATAGCCAACTGGTCTGCCTCCTGCCAGATGGGATTCTTATCTATGTTAAGTTTATTTGAAATGTATAAAGAAACAGTGTCTGACCTTCTGGTCTAATGACAGCAAGCTGTACTTCTGATCTTTTTCCTGAAGGAAAACCAACATGTCTTCCATAATCAGCACGCGGGTTTCTGCAATGTGAAATGGATCATCATTTAAATACAAAGATGTTGATTACACCTTATACCACATCCAATTTCTTGTCCGTCAGGCTACAAGCCACCTGCCCCATACACCCCCAATGACAAGCCTCCCATCCCTCTTCAAAATGGAAATGGACTTACATTTTAACGTTACAAGTGAATGTCTCTTTCCTTGCACTACACGTATCTCTAGTTTATGTGCACAATTTACTTCTTAAAAGAGCTATGTCACGATAATTTTAGTCATTTTCGGCGAAGTGCAAAATCACCTTCAAATTGAAAAAAAGCCTCAAAATAATAGTTTTACTAAGGTAGAAAAACACCAAAGAGATGATAATAAACCAAACAGGAACAAGGATGGTTGAGGATGGAGAAGATTAAGACGGATTGCGAACGGCGAACTTGAAAAATTGGCCCAGTCAAGATGCGCCATCCGTGACGTAGCTCCTTTAAAGCGTCGTCAAATCAATAGATACTACATTACCATTTAGTTTTCCCCTGGCTGTTTTCCACAGTAACACACCATCATGGAGCAGTTTGCTCGTGTTAGATGCGAAGTCGATGTTCTACGAAAACAGAAAACGATCATGTACAGTTCACAGTTTAAAAAGTACTTCAAAGAAAGTAATGAGGGTTAATAGGCCCCGGGCGGTTAGGCAAGCAAAAATATCGAACAAAGGATACCTAACAGGTCTTCTAAGACTATTTTTACCTTGATTTTTCCATTCTTGAACGTCACAGTAACTTTCAAATCCAACTTCAATTTCATGTCTTGTAGTTGCTGGTGTACAAGAAGAAGTAAATGATTGATTTGTGTCATTTTCGAACATACTCCCACACATGTTAGATCCCATTTTCAAGGCCTATTTTTCTGTGGCAACCCAGGCTCCATTGTTGGCCGAAAAACTTTGGCTGCTAACACTTTGGTAGTTACAAGGTTGACGTCCTTCAGTCAGAGGACACAGAACCAGCATTGCCCAGTAGATAATGACATAGTTTATATAGTGCATTTCCCATGTGTATACATGTTCAAATGCGCTTTATAATTCAACTCAGAATACATGTGAACAGGTCAGGTCACAACACCGGGAACCTTCTCTTTTCAAACAGTGATGTGGTTCCGTAGTATAAGAAGGTGTAGCGGACAAGACACCCATCAGATCACTTTTAGACTGTTCACAGTCCCTCTATTTTTTGCGCTGAAATCGTCGCGCTGTCACTATCGATCGTGGAGCCGCCATCTTGGATTATTTGGCGAGCGAAATCTGGGGAGAGGAAATCTGGTGACAGCGCGACGATTTCAGCGCAAAAAATAGAGGGACTGTGAACAGTCTAGATCACTTTCAGTTCATTTCCCTCATAATTTTAATCAACCAGGCCGTTTGGTATCAAAATCTGAGTGTTTTCACCTTCCCGCTGCATGAGGTAGAACAACTACAGTTTCCTTAAAATCTAATCCTCTGAAACCCTTTCAGTTCCACACTCGAAATACTAATGTCAGTTTTGAGAATCAGGTGGTACATCAAGTCAATATCCCCTAGCTGATGATTTCTTCTCGTCTGCTTGAGAATGTATTGATATTGTAAGAAGAAATTAGATGATGATCACTTGATGCACACATACCTTCTGTTTTTCATAATCCTTTATCGTCTGATCGACACTTTGTAATATTTCCTGTCAAAACAGAGCAGATCATCTATCAACTCATCGGTTACTCACCAAGATAAACAAAGCTATTATTTCAGTAAGCAAAAGCAAAAACACAACAAAATTCGAGAATTAGCCCCCTGCGTCTAGACTACGAGCTTTCCCAGCTTTGTCCGTCGAGCGAGAAGCGATAAAAATTGGCGAGCAGAAAATGGCCCCGCGAAAACTGGGCGCTCGTCTCGCCACCAGTTTTTCGCGCGGCCATTTTCTGCTCGCCAATTTTTATCGTTTCTCGCTCGACGGACCAAGCTAGGAAAGAGGGACTGCAAGTAGTCTACCTATCGTCTGGCAAATGTGTGACAGTAAATAATGTAGCAACCTTACCTTAACAAGAGTGACGGAATTCTTGAGCGAGGTATAATCCGGTTTGGACCTCTAAAAGAAAAGAAATAATAGAACGAGATTTCTTTAAGTCGATCTCCTCAAAAGTATCAATTATCGAAAATAAACAATACAAACGATAAATTCATATGTGCCATTTAGGAATACGTTGGATCTATTAAACCGCGAGATATGTCCTTTTGAAAAACATCAAATTTAGCCACACAGCCATGCAAGCGTATATAAATATTGCAACTTTTGAATGCATTTGTACGGTTGTGTGGAAACTCTGGCAAGAGTTGCCACACAGCCGTACAAACGTCCGTTAACGTTGCAACGTTTGAATGCATCATTTGAAGCACATTTTGGACTCCGGTTGGAGTATGCTCGTTATACCGGCGTTGCACAGCATCCCGGATGTTTTTAATTTTAATGTTTAATTTATTTTTTAATTTTTATAATTTATAATTTATAATTTATATTTTTTTTATCCCGGATGTTATGACGTACCTTTAGTGGTTTTCACGATAGCTTCAATGAGTATTGGATATTTGGTGAGCCTATGGGTAACAAGTGTGATGTATTCTGGGATGGAGAGGCGTCGACAGAACTTGTTTCGTGTTGCATTTCTGTTCGAAATAAAAATAACGAGAACTGTTAAATCGTGCGCCAGGTTCCTGCTAGCTTTGAAAGTCAGCCGTCGCTTCTCCTTCATCGGGGGGCATTTGACATTTCACGCCCAAGGAAGACCTGGAAAAAGTTGCTGAAAGAGAGCTGCCTCTCTTTCGAAACAGCTGAGCCCGTTTTTGATAGGCGAGCGATGGATTATTTCGTTGAGTATTTAGCTGGCCATCTTGGATTTGCAAAATGTGGAGGGTCTTTTTGCTCACTCGCCCCAACCCTCCACTGTTTTCCTAATCCAAGATGGCACACTAAAGGATACCATTTCCTTGAACTACTTTAGATACGTACCGTAATGAAGTCTGCAAACTTCTTATCCGTTCTGAGTAATTTCTGCGTAAGAGAAAAATCGACTTGTGAGACATATTTCCTTAAGTCAACACGGGGCCTTTGATGGCTTGTTCTATCTTTAAAGGAGCTATGTCACAATATTTTAAGTCATTCTTACGAAGTGCAAAATCACCTCAAACTGAAGAAAGCCGCAAAATAATAGTTTACTATTAAGGTAGAAAAACACCAAAGAGGTGATAATAAACCAAACAGGAACAAGGATGGTTGAGGATGGAGAAGATCAAAACGGATTGGCGAACGGTGAACTTGAAAAAATATTGGCTATTTTTTTCAAGATGCGCCATCCGTGACATAGCTCCTTAACACTATCTATCTTCACCCACTCCTGCCCACACCCTTCCAAACCTCAAAGCCGAACAAGAACAGGCAAAGCCAACACCTAATGTACTTTTCACTCTACAATCAAGCAAACAGAAACGCCAACAAACTAAGAAGGCAGCACACTTTACCTTGTAAAGTTCAACACCTTCCATGTGATTGCTGCAGAACTCGCCATAAGCGCTCTTCATCTTTTCACTGGTTTCTCCACTGAACTGAAATGTGACGAGAAAAAAAAAACATGATTGACAAAACTCTGCTACTGAAATATACTCCACTGTTGATTCATATCTGTATTAAAAGTGAAGAAATGATTCTCGCAGTTGCGTTTGCAATGTAAGCAATTGCAAATAAGCCTGAAACATTTAGGGTTTCAAATTTAGGGCCTCAAGTCCACGAGAAGCGTGTTTCATCACATTTCCAAAACCGAGACGAGAGTTGAAAATACGACACGCAGCGGAGTATTTTTGACGAAATTCGAGGTGTTTGGATATCTGATGAAACACTGTCTCGAGGGTTTGATATCTTCTCAATCGAAACTGAAACTAAGGAGTAAACAGAGAATAAATCGTAAAAATCTATGCTACCTAATTAAAATCAGATATCCAAACCACCGTCACGGTTGTAATTTCCTTTGTTTTAACTCAATGATATATGAGTTTGAGAACGTGATTTGAAACCGTGGCCCCAGTGTTACCAGTGAAATGCTCTACCAACTGAGGTCATAATAATTGTGAGTCATATTTATATGCCATCTCGCTGTTTTTTTGTTGCTGTTGTTACCTGTTGTTCCAGCACATCTCCAATGCTATTTACTACAGTGTCATCGCCTTCACTTGCTTTCAGACGGTTTAGAAAGTCCCCTGTATTGAGAATTATGTAAAGAAAAATTAATACACACACTCAACGGTGTTCTTTACACAGTTTCTGTTATTGAATTTACTTATTTGGATCAAGCAATAAGTTAGATAAGCTGAACATACTTCTGACAAATCTACAAAGGGTCCAAATATATCAGTATCAATTCCTCGCCCCTTTTCATACATTTTGTCAACCTCGTTGCCAGGGTCTCTCATCTTCCCGCCACCTGGAGCGAGAAGATGAGAGACCCTGGGAACGAGGTTGACATTTTGTTTGATTCTCAACAACTCAATGAAAACCCTACGTTAGTTGTACTTTTGTTATTAAAGAACAAAGTTAAACTGCTTGGTTTCTCACCATTAATTTGAAGCAGATCATCGAGCCTTGGCATTATCTGATCTACAGTTTCCTGCGGCAAGTGATTCAACATTCCCTTGTAAAATATCTGTAAACAGAAAACAAGTTCGTAAGTCTGACCACACAAAATTACTTTCACATTGATGGAACCTCAAAAATAACAGTTGACCAAGGTGGCGAAACACTAAAGATGTAGTAAGAAACAAAAAAGAACGAGGTTGGTTAAAGGGACACTGTCCTCATTTTAGAATGATTTTGGGAGCTCAGAAACATATCTAGATCATAGGAAGTTGAACAATAATGGTTTGATTCTGTAGAATAGCACTCGACAAATGACAGGAACCCATTAGGAAGTGAGGATGACAAACGACAGCGAGGATGGAAATGGATTGCAATATGGATTTTTGAAAAACGTCAGGATTCAGTTTTTTCAAAGTTTCAAATTTGGCTCGGAAATCTTTGAAATTTTGCAAAGATTTTGTTACAGTATGGAATTTCTTGAAGAAATTGCTTTTATCATTTAGTTAGAGTTTATTAAGTTCTTATTTCATAGATTTAGGGACCATTTCATGCATTTATAACAGTTTTGAGCAGATACGCCGGGACAGTGTCCTGAATGCCATTTTTCCGCCACTTAACATGGTTAATGGAAATATCTCGTTCACGTTTCTAGCAATCCAAAACTCTATGCTCATCTCATGATCTATGTTATGGGGTGTTTTGTAATTTTTGGGCTGATTTTTGCGTATGTTTTGGAGGAAATAGTTTTTCTCAAATGATATGTAAATTTAGGGAATAAGAAATGTTGAAGATTTAATGTAGTTTTCAATCAGAATTTGAAGTTAAAAATTAGTAGATGGACACCAACAGACAGTTGATACCCACGCAAGAGCACCCGCGTGGGTATCAACTGTCTGTTGGTGTTCAAAAAATCATTTTCTTTCTTCTATCCCTTCTTTAATAAGTCCGCCTTAAGAATGGGGAAGATTAAGACGGATTACGAATTTATGGGAAAATAACGCATTCTGATTCTCAATAAAGCGTCAGCGATGAACAATCTCTTTCTAACCTTCTGCATGATTTTTAGAGTCCGTACATGATGGACTTCGGTCTGAATCAATTCTGAGAGAGATGAAAAATAACAACACAAGGTTAGTACCGAAAAGTTCCGAAAGTAACGACCCCCCGAATGTAATATAACGTCAAAACTTTGTCCTCCCCTCCTCCCCCCCCACCCACACATCCTCTTTCGTTATTTCTAATTAACAATTGATAGAATTGAGAGCGAATAATCTAATTGTTTTAGTAAAAATCATAACAATTGTCTAGTATTAACTCTATATCTTCTTCCGAAACTTCGAGAAACGAGAAGAAACCGCAATTTTGTAGACACCTCCAGCTACTGCATACTAATGGCTGATAGTATACGAGTAGCTCAGCCACAGATTGTCTCATCTGCATTAGTGTACTAGTAGATTTTACTAATTTATAGTAGAGTGTGCTTCAGTCTCACCATGAATCACATCTTGTCTCTTGATCTCCTTTGCAGTCATTTTTTTGTGAATCTAAAAAACAAAATTTGTGCATGGAGAAACATGAGTATCTATTGGCTTAAATATCATTTCTGTGCGAGTTTCCTGACAAAATAGTATTACAGTGAAGAGCTCCCTCCCGTTGCCATTCGACAAAGTTTTTGATTAATTTTTGACAACTTTTTGACATCTTTTTGAAAATATCTGAAGGCTTCCATTTAAACCAGCAAATCAAATTGCAAGAACTGTGAGAGACGGAGATGGACAACTCCGCCTCTCACAGTTCTTGCAATTTGATTGGCCGCCAGTTAAAACAAAGCCATCAGAAAGTTGTCAAAAAGAGTCAAAAGTTGTCAACAATTAATCAAAAACTTTGTTGAATGCAACGGTAGGGCGCTCTTCACAGTAAAAAGTGAAGAAAGCAGGTAGCACCAAATTAAGGAAAGAACAAAACACCAAGCACAAAATAATTCTCTTTGTGCACCTTCTTGTCGACTGTAACGCTCCACGCCTCTGGTTCATCCTTGATATCAAGATCAGGATCACCTTGAAACTGAATGAAGAGAATAACGCGAGACAATTAATGGACAATCCGTTACCGTGGAACACTAAAGGCTGAGTAAAGCCCAGTTCAGACGCCGTACTTCACATGAGCCGAATCGAATTCGAATTTAGGCCGACCCAAATTAATTTAGACCGGCTGAATTGATTCAGACGCCGAGCTTAATTCAGCCGAACTTAAATTAATAGGGGAAAATTGCTGTTATACGGAAAAATACATTATAATAATTCATGCATTTGTTTCGGCTCATGTGAAGTTCGGCGTCTGAATCAAAGCCGGTCCACAGCCGTTATTCCCGGCTGAGCCAGGGCTGAGCCGATCCGAATTCATTCAGCCGTTCTGAATTGATTCAGACGCCGTACCTCACATGAACTTAATTCATCGAATTCGATTCGGCTCATGTGAAGTACGGCGTCTGAACTGGGCCTTATACAGTTAAAAGCTTCTTGCAATGTTGCAATGTTGCGTTGCAAGCTGAAAAGCATTGTTGCGTGTTGCAAGTTGCGGAAACATGTTGCACGAATTGAAATATAAATGAGTTTAACTTTGTGCAACTTTCAACACGAGTGGTAATACGCTAAAAGACACTTTTCAACTTGCAATTCAACATTATCCGCGACAAGTTGCACAATGTTGCTCGTATTACTTGGTCTTAACTGAAAAAACACTGAGTGGAAAGTTATGGAACCAAATCAAAATAAATTACGGTGTTTGAATAAGACAACCTGTGTGTGTTCACTAAGTGTGTAATGAGACCAATAGCTCAGTAGTGCATCGAAATTCAATTCAAATTAATTATTATGCTTACCTCGTCGTTCATTTCTGGAAAGAAAGAAAAGACAATACATCAGTATAAAGCTAAAAAACAGAAGCATCAGGTTTGGCTTTTTATAATTCAGTCTACCAATCAATGCTAACTAGATGTAAATTGTGAAGCTTAACAGAAGAGAACCTTGTGTCTAAAACAGCCGACAGATACTTCCAAGCTTCAGTAGAGAAACACGAATGGGAGTCTGAGTGAACGAGAATACTTTACTACTCGTGTTTCTGTTTCTTTCAAAGTTTCGCGGCGAGTTCTTCTTCTTTCAAACAACACGAACAGAACGTTTAAACACTGATTTCGGTCAAAAATAACCCATAGAAACCCGCTCTTGTATGTATCTATAGCTTTAAGCCAATCGGAGCACGCATTTCATCAATCACATGCCCTGCTGCTCTGCCGCCACATTTTAGGAATTCCTGTTCAATTACCTTTCAAGGTAATTGAACAGGAAATTGGCCCTTGTCATTTTGGAAAAGGGCGCCGGAAATGATAGGAAATGAGGGGAACTAGTACAACATATAGTGCCCCCTCCACATGCGAAGCATAATAGGTTAGAAGACCACATATTATTACAGAGAACAGCAAAACATTCCTAGTATCGTTTTCGCTCGCCGACCGCTCCTTTCGCCTTTATTTATTTAATATTTATTTTCCGATATGACCACTTCCCTTTTGCATCATTAAAGAGCCTGTACGAAATTATACATTCAAATCAAAGGAAACCTGACAATAATAGGTTACTAAGGTAGAAAAACATCAAAGAGGTGATAATAAACCAAACAGGAACAAGGAAGGTTAAGGATGGAGAAGATTAAGACGGATTGCAAACAAAGAACTGAAACAACGATTCTTATTGTTTGTTTGTTTGTTTGTTTGATTGATTGACAGGACACCCACCTCCTTCATCGTCGTCCTCCTCATCTCCATTTACATCTCCAGACACATCTGTTGACAAACCAGTACTAGGAGAAAGAACAGGTCAACACCGTCAGTGACATACAAGACACAATATCTCTCGATGCGTGATGGGCTACGCTCGTTCCAGATCCTTTACGAGCCGACGCATTTCGCCAACAAACCCTGGCCTGATTCTCAGACGGGCCTAGGGATCGGTCGCTCTCACTCCCTTCCTCTCGGACCGTCTGAGAATCAAGTTAAACGAACCCACGCTAAAATACAGGCTGTTTTACAGTCTAACTCAAAATAGGCTCAAAATAGGTGCGTGACACAACGCTTCTCTGGAAGTATTACCAAAGCTCACAGGAGCATAGACACTTATCTCCTTTCATATACTTCACAGATGATTTAGATGCAAGTATCTACGTCTGAAATAAAACCCAACTATTGAAATAAGCTTACGTAGGTTTGTCTTTCCCTTTATCCTTGTCTTTGTTATCTTCGTCCATTGTGAAGCTCCTGCTTTAGAAACAACACAAAAGTTGATTACTGAGACATACTAACAACGCAGCCATTAGTTATCGACGAAAGATCATCAATCTTTTCGCGACGCTACTGTCTTAAATTCAAGGTTTACCTCCTAAATGGCAGAGGAGAAGTTGGTTTAGCGTGCAGGCCAGCTCTTGAAGAAACAGTGCCGCCTCGAACCGACCGTGTTAACAAGCCAGGGTTAGGAAGCATCGCCACCTGAAAGGTTACACAACTCATATTAATCTCAACATCAACTTCTGTAAACTGAAAACTCCGTCGAGCCTCAAACCTTCGTCATAGGCGAATGACGTTAACCAACTAAGCCAACTAAGAGTATTGCTAATCCCTGTGGGGTGGATGATAGACCATCGCAGGTTACCCCCCAGCAATTTGTCGCCAATACCCATTTACAATCCTCGGGTTGGAAATCCGTGAGCTTGGCACCAATTTCACTCTGATATGAAATTCCGGTGAAAACTGACAATATAGCGAGAAGCACGTGTATTGGGCGGTGAGGTTAAGCCGTTGGCCTTGTTTCCTACACCTTCTAATACTTAAATATGTATGGGACGTTAAAGAACCCGCATCATTGTTCGAAAAGAGTAAGGGACGTAGTCCCCGGTGTAGTGGTCTGGCCTGTTCGCATGTATTCATGAGTTGGGTAGGCGAGGGTGAGATCATGAATGGACTGATAGCGGCTGCCATAGGCGCGTTTACATGCTGACATCTGATCTCACCCCTGAGCGCATTTGAATATATACTATGGAAAATGCGTTATCACTAGTCTACCATTACCATTATAAGCTAGTTCACAGTTATATACCTGTTCTCCTGGTTTGGACAATTTGGGTTGTAACACCCGAGGCTCTCCGTCCCAGTGCAGTCTTGTGCACTTGTTCTTTACTATCCCCAGGCTCCTTCTTGTTGTCTTCACTGTCCTTGCCGCGCGCCGCTGTAGTAAACAAATCACAAATGGACATGACAGTACGATCATAGCATAAAGCAGCTGGCCCTCTTAATTTATTCAAGGCAGCAGTTGATTTGGGTCGTCACGCAACGCTTCTTCCCGCGTTAACCCCCGTTACCCAATGGTATTTCACGTAGCTCTAACCAGCAATGAGACCCTCCTTTCCCCTCCCTCCTGGAGAGGGACGGAAAATAAATTTCCCTCTCGTTTTATCTTCCCCACGAAGAAAAGTGAGACAAGAGTACCCGATGGCAGTTAGCTTAGGATTCCTGATCCGAAAATCCAGGGAAATCCCAAAACGTGTCCAATGGTTGTAAGAAAATGTCAGATCATTTCTACAATATACACAGAGAAACTTCACATTTCCGACCCTACTGCATGAACAGGCAAAGTAAGGGATTGCCAGGCAAGGGTGACGTATGGTGAGAGGTTAATCTTCCCGGGCCGCTACGGTAGCGATGCCGGAAGGCCTGCCTGGATCTAACCTGAAACGTGCTGGCTAACGGGGTACCCAAGATAAATGCAACTAGGCATGCACCCTGGTGAAGGCTGACTGGGCCAATTAGCCATCAGTAGACACGAATGGTTACAGAGACGAACGCCCTTTGTTCCACTAGAAACCTGAAGTTAGTTACTGCATGAATAATGTCCATAAGTGTGCAGTTAACTTACCGAAGCTCTTGTCTTTGCGTAAACTACTTCTGTTATTTCCCTTCTGAAGCTTTGGAAGTTCTCGTTTTAATTGCTGAAACGAAAACAACAAAGTCAAGATCATCCAGCATTGCTTGTCTGGGACATTGTACACAGATGAACATAATATTATGGCAACCTGAACATAAATTTGTTAAGAATTCCAGCTGGACGAAAGCCGACCAAGTGGCTGTTTAACATTGGAGCAACTGATTTAAAGGGACACTGTCCTGATTTTAGCATGATTTTGGGAAGCTCAGAAACATATCTAGATCATAGGAAGTTTGAACAATAATGGTTTTGATTCTGTAGAATAGCACTCAACAAATGACAGGAACCCATTAGGAAGTGAGGATGACAAACGACAGCGAGGATGGAAATGGATTGCAATATGGATTTTTGAAAAAAACGTCAGGATGTCAGTTTTTCAAAGTTTCAAATTTGGCTCGGAAATCTTGTTGCAGTATGGAATTTCTTGAAGAAATTTTTTATCATTTAGTCAGAGTTTACTAAGTTCTTATTTGATAGATTTAGGGACCATTTCGTGCATTTATAACAGTTTTGAGGCAAATACGCCGGGACAGTGTCCCTTTAAAATGAACAACAAGTGATCTAGTGATCAGAGAACGGGGTACGAATAACCGAAGTATCTATCAGGCTTTTCGGAGAGGATGTACCGAAGGGGGAAGGGTGTCCCCCCCCCCCCCCCCCCCGCTCCCCCCTAAGGATGGCCTGATACTCAGCGTTACTGCAAGGACTAAGCAAAAGAGATTTTTTAGTTATCTTCCGCATTCCATCGAAGTTAGTCCGCCAATATGAACAGTAAATTATTATTAAACTCTCTTTTATCCATCTCTATCATTGACATCTATAACTGACACGTTTGCCAAATAAGCTACCCTTGGGGTTATTCCTTCACCAAAAACACAATTACAGTAGCTACAGGTCATGTACCTTGGATGACGACTTAGTTCCGCCAAACAGCATGCTAAAGCGGCGAAGAGTCTTTCCACCAGCTTCAGGCTTTTTCCTGAAATGTGAAATGAGGCTGGTGAAATTCAGGCCAAGACAAGATTAATAAATAACAACATTAATTACGGGATGTTTAGCCTGTAGTTTGTCTGTAGTCGCGCGAGAAGAGAAAGCAAGACCTGTGAGCGAGGAGGGGGGGGGGGGGGGGGGGGGGGGGGGGGAGGAAAGGGAGGAGGGGGAACGGGATCCCCTCCCCTCGGATTGCTTCGCCTGCACCCTTTTCTTTTCGCCCCTACTCTTCCACCTAGGGCCTATTCATATGTTACGAAATGTTAAACTCATTATCCGACCAGTTGAGCGGATTGTCGGATAGTTGAACTTATGAAAACATGAACTATGCATGTAAAAAAATGTCGAAAGTGTACTAGAGCACTCAAGTTTAAAATTTGGAAAAA
Source organism: Desmophyllum pertusum (assembly GCA_029204205.1). NCBI lineage: Eukaryota > Metazoa > Cnidaria > Anthozoa > Scleractinia > Caryophylliidae > Desmophyllum > Desmophyllum pertusum. The sequence goes on from MU825881.1 coordinate 1,015,503, forward strand.
AAATGTGCCCAAATTATCAGTTGCAAAACCATCCTGCCGGCTCAACAGCTTTTTGTTTGAATGGTCACACACAAGGGTTTCATCCCGCACAGAATAAAAGTTAGAACCAAATTAATTCACTCGAGATAGTCAGTGACGACAATCAGAATGCTACTTCAGTTAAAGTGCATTGATTTACAAGAGAGATTCGTAAATGTAGAGGTTTATTTCAGAAATAACCAGGACCACAGTTCACTGTTTGCTTACAACAGGTGTTCATTTTGTTTGTCTCTTTGTAGATATGTTGGTGAACTGCACTAAGACCTCTCCACAGATCAAACATCATGATCTGATATTGCACGTACGTTTAAACAAATGCCGTATCACCATGAAAAAAAACTACATATTTCTACCTTTTCTGCTTTCTCTGAATCATCAGCACTGGCGTCCGGACCGCTGTAATACAAGCAACATAACATTACAAACATCGCAGTAATAGGTGGCAAAGTAAACTCCTCATTCATTACTATCGGCGAAGAATTCCGACAGTAACGACCTTGTTACTTTCGAGTCTGGCAGCCTACTGGGGTCGTAACTTTTAGATGGTCTAAAATACTATTAGTTACAAACTGTAGGCATTTTCATGTGGATTGAATCACGTGTAAATGGTGTCACAATAGTTCACCAGGGTGGTCACACCACTTGAGTTACTTTCGGAATTTATGTTTAGTTTCAATAAAAAGTATATTAAACTAAGTGGTTTAAGATAGTTTACCGTACAGACCAGCTTTAAAAAGGCGTTTTTTACTAGTTAAAAATGATTTGAGATAAACTGATTTAAATAAGAACTACTGCTATCAAAGATTCAAGCTGCATTGCTTTTCATAGTTCCAGTAGCGAGGCCACAAGCGGGAACTCATTTCAATCATGTGTTTTTGTAATGAATTACACTATTTGTTTTTTGTAAGATCTTCTTTCTAGTATAAGAATATCGAGGCTGAGATTGGCGAAATTTGGAGAATATGCTAAGAATATACCAAGGCTGAGATTTAGTTAAGAAACGTTTTTTGAATGTTGATAGAAAATAAAACACAATAAAATCACAATGTTTTAAATGAACTTTATTATACCATTGAAAAAGTATGATAAATATTCACCATTCTTTCCTTTTTCTTAAAGCCAAAATGGCCAAGTTTCGGCTAGCGTAACATCTTGAACTCGCCTGGCTCTAAGAACTGAGCTTATATATCGTAACATAGCTCCTTCAAATCTTCAGGACACTTACTTTTCGCCCAGAAACTCTTCCAGTGGACAGTCTGTTTGAGTTTGTCTTGTGGTTCCTAGTAAAAAGAACTTCTGCTATCAGTCTTGAACAAAACCATTTTTTTTCTTGTTTTATACACATCATTTCACTCCGAAACCATTTTATTCAAACATGAAAATAGTGTGTTTACGGTGGCGACACTCCAACGAGACATCAATTGTAAGCCGTAAGAAATTTTGAATTATTTTCATCAGAACACGAAACAATGTAGACTGAACGTCTCTTTTTCGGTTAAAATAGTTCAGTTATCTTTCACGAATAAAGAAGCTCTTACTTTTGCATTCATTTTGTGCCTTAAAAGGAGCTACATCACGGTTTGTGCAAGTTCTCCGTTCGTAATCCGTCTTAATCTTCTCCATCCTCAACCATCCTCGTTCCTGTTTGGTTTATTATTACCTCTTTGGTGTTTTTATACCTTAGTTAAACTTTTTTTTTTTTTTAGTAACTTTTATTTTGAGGCTTTCTTTAAGGTGATTTACGTATCGCAAAAATGATTTAAATATCGTGACATAGCTCCCTTTCAAACTATTATTCTTGCAGCAAACGCATTGATGAACATTGAGGAACTTTGGTATCTGATATTACACGAAGTGCATTTTGGAATGGGGTTATCTTCTGACTTCATTAAGTACATGTAGAGTGCAGATAATCCAGATATTTAACCGAAAAAAGATGTTCAATCCAGTTTGAAAAGGTTATCTATTTAGATTATTTCATTCTGATTCAAAGTCTTAGTTTAAATTAAGTACAATTCAAGTTAAATGTTAGAATTAAGTGTTGGCTTCTAATTACCTAGAGCAGTTTTTGCAATGACTGTTATAAAAATGAATTATCCAAATTATCCACAGAGCCAATCATCATGGCCAAAAAATAGTGACCAGGTGGCAAGGGTGGGAAAATTGCATTGTGGCATAAGCAAAATCCAATTGATTTTGGTTAGAATGTGATTGGGCTAATGGCAGCATCTTTGCTATGACTGGCTAAAGTTCATTGCACTTTTAACCAAGTTTATAATGCTCAGTACTATAGTTATTAATCTCAAAATGTCATTTTAAAACTGCTGTGCAACAAACTGTTATACATTACCTTATAGTGGCTAGAGCATGCAGGGAATACCACTTCTTTGCCGCTTTAGCGTTTATGTGCAGTTGACGTCTTTTTGGACTGAACAAGAGAATAGTGGCAAAGCAAGACAACATGCTGGTTATTTTTCGAGTTTTATTCTGAAGTTGAAATATTTATTGTGTGAGAAAATTATTACAAAAAAAAACAGTTTTTGATTTGTTAATAATATTCTAGGAAAAGGTGCTGTTTTAATTTACGTTTACTCAGACATTTAAGGGTTTTAAATTTAACATTCATCTAAACACTAAAATCTCAATAAGCAAAATTAATATTTTTTATTTAAAAAATAAATAATTATTTAAAATGTATCTTCTAGGTTAGCAAATGTAATAGAAATGTGTGGTAGTCACTGATTATTTATGATTAATGATTGATTAATGATTATGATTAATTTATTTCAAGCAAAAAATATAACTTTATAAAGTTCTACAGTATTTATGTACAAAATACTAACCAAGAAATTGTCATGTATATTCGATGAAGTAAAATGGATTTTAAAGCCCGGGCCAAACAAGGATGAGAGTTGTTGAGAGTTCAAACTCTCGCTCTCGTTTGGCCGAAACTCTCAGCGACTCTCATGCCTCCCATTGTTTGGCCCAGGCTTTAACATTCTGATGATTATTCAATAATGAAACATGGGTTCATTGAACTCATCTCTGAGCACTTAAAGCTAAGAAAATTAAGGGTGTTTTTGACATGTTATACTGTCACTATGTAACCTGTCATGTTAATAGATGATCATAACTTGTTCACCGATGATTGGGCATTCGCTTGATACCGTTATTTTAACATCAAACTGATATAGGGTGGTAGTGTCAATCCATCAAAGAGCGAGGGCTGTAGCCAGCCACCTTTACATTTATTTTCAACCAATAGATAACACAAAATATACAATAACTTACTCATCATTGAGAAAATCCAACAACGAAATCTGTGTTTCTGCCTTTGATAGGTTTCTTTTCTGAACCTCAGGGCTAAATTGAGATCTATAAACAAAAATAAATAAAATAAATGAAATAAACTTGAGACATCAAAACAAATACATGTACAGGATCAGATCAAATCTGATCAGAGACAAATTAGTATCCTAGAAGTTACAGTGTGACTATTCCAACCAAGGCACCCAAACAAATTCTTTGCAAATTATTGTCCAGTAGTGTTGGAGGGTTAAAACAATAAAAATAGCCACACATTTATAGCATGCAGCTTGCTTAGATTCATTATAATTTGTGGGAAAATCTATTGTTATTAAACATCCGAGGATTTCATTCGCTAATTTGTACAGAATTTTGCTGGGTGGCTTTGGTTGGAATAGTTGCACTGTAAGTATTTGCCACTGCAGGTTCTTCTTGTTAGTGTAAGGGATGGACCATTTTATTTTGAGGGGGGGGGGGGGGGGGAGGTTGGGCCAATTTTTCTGAGCTTGAATTTTTTTTTTCCGTCTTGAGTTTGTGCACAAATTTGTTTTCACCTTTTGCTTGTGAGTGAGTGAGTGAACTCGCTTTGCACGATTTTTTTTTCTCTACTTTTGCTGTGGCAGGAATTTTTTTTTGGTAATTGCCCAACCCCCCTCAAAATAATGGTGAGGTCAGATTACACCAACAGCTACCAACAATGAAAATTAAGTAATTGCACAATAAACAATCTTAAGTTAACTCTTAGAATACCATGTCCCCAACACTAAAAGAAAAGAAGTTACTATGCAAAAACTAAAATGAGACAAATATATACAAGTAAAAACAAAGAAAACTAGTGAATCAGAAAGTATAAATTTATTTACAATGTAAACAAAAATGGGCAAAAACAGCCAAGGAAAATTGAAATAAACTAAAAGCAACAAAGATACAAAGTGTAGGGATGACACATGAGGAATGAGGATGTCTAAAAGGAAGGATAAAAAATATAAACAATTTGAAAATTAAAATGTCATTTAATAAACTTGTAACTGTTAAAATCTAATAAATAACTTACCCTGTGCCAGATTTCTTATCATCAATGGGGTTTCCTGAGGAAAACAATTTTTAGTGTAAATAGTAGCACCACCCAAGAAGCACCATGTGGGTGTGAAAAATATAAAATAAATATATTTCATTCTTCTACATGTATGTAAGCTTAATGCTTCACCACACAAATTACAAAACAAACTGTGCTAATACAAAATTGATTGTTTCTGATTTCTGGTCTTTCAGAATAAGCCACTTCCGAGTTTTGTTTTTTGCTTCCGTTTCAAAATGAGTCCTGGTACACAACCTTTTCATAAGGAAATGAATTTGATTTGCAAGAGAATGAACGTGCATGTAAAACTCATTTCCATATGCTCCCCCGTCACTTTTATACGGAAGTCCCTCCCATGCACTGTGTAGGCTTGATTACCAGATGCTGTTCAAGAAATGAGCCCGGCGTGCTCCTACAAGCACGAGAAGTGACTCAAGGAGCGGCTGAAATCGAGCTACTGTGTTGCAACATTGGATGTTATAAAGTAAAAAACTCACCGTCTTCTCCAAGTTTAAGGTCAGCTAAACAGCTGTATGAGTAGGACTTGGTATGGAGATTACTTTTGTTCGGATTTTAAAAGCCCACCGTCTTTATGGTTCACATTTAGATCTACATCAGTCAGTGATGTTATCGACACATTGCTCGATGATTTGGCCATGTTTTGTTTTCCATCACTGGCCTTCCTTATAGAATCTAAAATATCCGCAAGTTTGTTTCCCTCTTCTTTGGGTGATTCGAGGTTTAACGAAACAGGTCTTTTGCTTTTGAGAGCTAGTAACCTGCTACGAGGTTTGTCGACTTTTTCTTCATCTTCAATTTCCTTTGTTAAGTCATCAAGGCTTGAGCTAACTCTCCTGTTCATTTCGGCTTTTCTTCATGTTTTCCCCAACTGTGTGTCCGCCGCACAACGTCACTTTTATTTTCAACAGAAAGAAGTTTATTTTTTGTTGTATCAGGGGTATCTTCTTGTCTTTGAAGCTATTTCCTTTGTTTTATCTGCAATATTCTCCTTAGCTGGAGAAGTTCTTAACTTATCAGTCAGTGGACTGAGTTTTTTCTCTTTTTGATCTGCAGTCCCATTCATGACTGGTTTGTCTTCTTTAGCTTTTATTCCTAAAGGACCACACAAGAAAAAGCAATATTATAATTTTCACTCCAAAAATATTTTTAATTAACAAAACATTAGTATGAAAGGATGAAAATGATAATGGACAATGTCAGAGCCAATGATATGACAATGGTGACAACAATGGTGGAAAAGATGAATATAAACTACATGAACTTCAAGTAATATATCAAACCCAAGAGAGGGTTTGATCACATTTCCAACACCCCGAGAAGAGAGTAGAAAATACGCACGCAGCGGAGTATTTTTAATGAAATTCAAGGGGTTTGGAAATGTGATCAAACACTGTCTCGAGGATTTGATATATCTTCTCAATCGAAACTAAAACTAAGGTGGAAACACAGTTAAATAAAATCGCAAAAATCTATGGATCTACCCTGTCACGAAATCTACCCTGTCACGGTTCATGATTTCCTTTGTTTTAACTTGATGAATTATTAATGAGTTCGAGAAACAAATATTGAGCGTTTTCACATGATGTCACAGCAGCCATATTGGTGTTTTCAAACAAAGAAATTTCTCTCTTATTTCTTTTCTCTCTCTTTCTTATGTGAAAAGTTCCTATTATTTGGGAACACCCAATATGGCCGCTGTGAAATACGCGATATAAATACTATTCACCTGCAATAACATGAGCCTGCTGAAGGTCCTGTCCACTTAATGACGGGCAGGACAAGCGACGTAAATGTCTCGCTTGCATTCCACCTCTACCAGCCTACAAATAAAATTGAGATTGTATCAATAATAAATAAAAGCTACAGTCGAACCTACGCTAACAGACACCTCCCACTGGAGGACACTTTTACTGGTCCCAAGGGTGTCTGCTTACAGGAGGTTCAAATGTACTAACATTATATACACTGGAGAAAAAGCAGGATAGCAAGCAATACATGTATAATTGTGTTGGGCTTTACTCTCCCATTTCATTTCTCCTTACTTCCCCCAATGCCCCCTCATTTCCCTTCCTTTCCCATTTACCTTGTTTTCCCAAGGACAGTGAGGGAACAAGTACATGTATCAGTTGATTCGAATTCCAGTCTCCGGGAACTGACTGAGCCTACAGTTTTTGTCCTAAAGTTGCTAAGCAACATTACATTGTATGTATTCTAATCCTGCCAAGATGGCAAGACAACTTCCATAAAGACGGCACTTGTTCCTCCAACTGAGGAGGGGAGAGCCAGATCACAGGTTGACGTAACTTGCAAAATGACTTAACTGCTCATGGCGTACTATTTTATGATCAATTTGGATTCAACTTGGAAACTGTACTTTTACAAGTATTTGCTGAAAAAGCAGTATTTATTCCCTTGTGGCCATGTCGTGCATTCCGGATGCTCCCCAGGTATCTGTGTGTGGAATACTTCAATAATTTATTATACTTTTCACAGTACCTCTCTAGAACCTCTCTGTGAATTAACCATCCGAAGCTTTTGTATTTCTTCATTGATATCTCTCAATCTCTTGAGGTTTTGTTCTGTAAGTAACAAGCAACAAAACAAACAAAATGTAATGAGGATATAATGTAATGTAATGAAAAAACCAGTGTGCTTTTGCAACTTTTCTGTTGTAATGATGAAATCAAAGCTTGTTTCCTATCCAAGGTGTAAGTTTTTAAGTTGACAGGGAGGGGTGAACGAAAGGGTAAGGAGAGTGGGAGGGAGAGGGGGGCAATTATTCAAGGGGAGGGGGGTGATTAATCGAGGGATGGCTATTATTCAAGGAAATATTGGTATAATTTTTTATTATTTTAATAATATACCTAACAGATGTCTGTTACCACCCCCAGCATTTCTTCCTGGAGACATGCTGTTCAACTGACTTGTGAACTTCTTTGATGAAAGCTCTCTGTTGATTTGCTTTAATTCTTCGTCACTGCTGGATGCATCTTCTGTGAAAAACAAATTATTTGAAAATCTGTTGTAAGACAAAGTGAACCTCCAGTGCTAGAAATCCCAAGAGTTATTTCCGGCTCAGATAATGAAAACAGAATAAAGATGACTGTCTTTCAGATCCAAGATTCCAAGTTCCTTTTGACCTCTATTTCATAACGAGACTTGGTGTGAAACCATTCATGTGAAATGTGACTTTTACTCGCAAGTTCATTTTCATGCAAATCAAACTCATTTTCATTTGAATGGTTTCGCACCAGGACTTGTTTTGGAATAGAGGCAAAAGGCAACTCCGAGATGGCCTACTGGAATTTAGAAGTGTTGGTTTTTGTGGAGAGAGGAAAACCGGGTAACTCTTTTAAAAAAATCAGAGCACCTGGTCTGGACTCTAGACAACAAAATTAAGCCTCGCACACATCAAGTTGTTAGGAAGAAGGTCAGTCTGTCATTGCTGGTAATTTACTCAGGTTTTTGTTCTGTAGCATGAAATGACTAGTAGCACTGCAAAACTGTATCACTCCCTCAGGGGAGGATACAGGAATTTTTGATAGGGAGGGTCCCAGGTTTTTCCTGAATGTAGAAGGAGAATTTTTGGAAGTAGACGCAGTACTGAGTTATTACTAAAAGGTGTGGAGGGGGTGTTTGGAGGCCTCACCCAGAAACATTTTGAGATTTCAGGCTCTGAAAAGTGCATTTTGGCGGATGACCTGGAGATGGTTTTGCTATGGATAATGGAGAAAGCAAAAAACCCTCTGGTCTGATAGAGGGGTCTGGACCCCCCACCCCTGACCCTCCCCCTGGATCCGCCACTGCTCCCTCCCTCCCTCTGGATGGGTAGTCCTTCACAACTCCCCCAGCATTTGTCAGGTTTCCCCAACAATATTTGTTGGTACCTTTTGGGCACTGTGAAAGTAATGTTCCTTACTCAAGAAAACAACTCTATTACATGAGGTAGAGTACCTGCTGTGTCCTTAGCTTTCTTCTGACCGGCCATGAGTGACGGTACTTTGGCATTCTCTTTTTGATCTGATGGTAGGATGAAAAGACAACCATTAATTCAAATTAATGAAATGGTCTTCTACATGTATGTATTAGTGCAACTACCCATGCTTCGGCTTTTTTAATCTTTAAGTTGATGTTTGTACACTTACTTCCTCTTCAACCAGTGAGTTGATATCTTGGAGCATTTCAATGTCCTTTGCTGAAAAGAAAAATGGTGCAAAGTTAGAGAATCTACATGTAGCAGCCATACTCAACTGGTCAGTGGTCATGTAATCTATAAAGTTACTAGCAATCAGATACACATGTTGTTGGAACACAAACCCCCCCCCCCTCCTCCCCATATCTGAGGGGGAACTCCCACATAAAAGTGGCAAGGTGATTCTCTGAAATGTTGATTAATTTTTTACCCTAAAAGGTACCAGAACCTTGTTTTGAGGGCATGACGTTTTTTCAAAAATCCATATTGCAATCCATTTCCATCCTCGCTGTCGTTAGTCATCCTCACTTCCTAATGGGTTCCTGTCATTTGTCGAGTGTTATTCTACAGAATCAAACCATTATTGATCAACTTCCTATGATCTAGATATGTTTCTGAGCTTCCCAAAATCATGCTAAAATCAGGACAGTGTCCCTTTAAGTACATTAAGAAGAGGAAGGGGGAGCAGTGTTCCAACAGACTGTCTGAGCCTATACATGTAGCTTTAGTCACTAACCAAGAGAGTTTTGTTGTTGAGATGTGTAACTGGATATCGTAGTGGTTCCCAATTCACTTTTCTTGACTTGTGGTTTAGTGGTGTCTTTAGGTGTCCTCTTTTCACAATCACCGGGACCCCTAAATAAAATAACGGTGTGTGGTTAATACATGCAGTACTATTACCAACTTTTTCTAGGCCCAATAAATGAGATTGGAAAAGATAATAATGGCTACATAGCCTCTAATATCTTGCAATTCAAATGTCTTCGGTCCTCTATTTTTGAGCAATAATTATTGGTAAAGGTTGTGACACAGTTGCATTTCTTTGGATCAGGAGTTAACACAAGATAATGTTGGTCTTTGTCTCCTTCTCAGGGTTGTGGCGAAAATTAACTCAGCCTGCTAATAAATTGTTAAGTATGCACGTGCAGTAAAGGCCTTTGTTTGTTGGGCTACAAGCCAGGCAGAAATCAGGTCTTTCTCAGCCACCAGCCAGAGCTTCGCTAAATACACTTTGAAAAAAAGAAAGACAATACCTGCTTCTCGTACATTTTACCCTTAGTTTCAGCCCCTTCCAATAGCGGCTCCCGCCTCTTTGTGCTTTTTCTATTGCAAAATGTTACGTAATGTTGCAAAAATGTTTTCCTATTTCTCCCACCACCACCAGGTTCATGCCCCCTCCCTACTAAAGAAAACCAACCATACATGTACCTTGAAAACATATCTGCAAGTAACTTCATCCCCTTTTCCCGTGCGATATCCTCAGGTACTTTTCCTGACTTGTCCTGCATGTGAAGAGCCTCAACTGATCCAGGCTGATCCAGCAGGTAGGTTGCCAACTGAGTGAAACCCAATCGCACTGAAAGATGGAGTAATGTTTCCTGGCCTAGGACAAAAGAGGATATCTAGTAATTAAGAAATTGCCTGAAAGACATGGAAACAATCCATTTCAAATGGCTTGGTGACCTGTTTCTCGCCCGTTCAATAGCCATGCATTTCACCCGTTCGAACAGATAGCCGTGCAACGTTTTTGCATGAGAGGTCACATTTAAATCAGCTTAATTCATTATATCTGATAAATGCAATTCAATACATTCACTTGACAAAAGAATATGATGATCATGTAATTACTTACCATTTGCGTTCTGATAATAATCATCTACTCCATTTTCGCCGACTAATGACCAAGAAGGAGACAAATCCAGAACTTCAAATGCATTTGTTATTCTGGAGTCTAACGTGTCTTTAAGTTCTTTAGATATGCTATTTGACAACACTGACAAAGATGCCAGGCATTCGTAAAGCTTGCTGTCTGACGCACAGTCTGCCAAAAGTTGTGCAATGACTTGCTCTGTTTCCAGCAAGTATAAAAATTTGTGCGACGAAAGAGATCCCAATTTTTGTTGTTGGGCGCAGTAAACAGTAAGCGAGACTCTCTCTGCTTGGTCATGATCTAAAACAGCCAAAAAAACAAATATGATAAGATTGGCCAGATGTTCCCAGTCCCCTTGTCTAGACAAAAATAAATTTAGCACTTACATGTAAAGTACATGTACAATCATGTATACATGTACAGTGGAACCCCGCCTTACGGCCACCCCGTTAATACGGCCACCCGTTATTACGGCCACCACTTTTTGGCCCGGCGAAATTGCACTTAATCTTTTGTATAAAAACCCCTTTAATACGGCCACCTCGTAATATGGCCAACGGCCAGATTTTGCGATCCCTGTGCGCCTATTTTCTTTGTAATTTTACCCCACATTACGGCCACAAACTCAGCGATGGATTGAATATTGCAAATCATTGACCCAATGACTCCGTATGAGCAGGTTTTCATTTAGCAAGTTTTCATTGTTTTGACGAATTTGCGTCTGTTTTCGGATCTCCTTGTAAATTGGTTCAGGTTGCCTTTAGTACTCGTTCAGCATCTACATTTACGATGACCCCACAATTACCCCGTATTACGGCCACCCCGTTATTACGGCCAGCTTTTTTTGGCACATAGGTGTCCGTATTAACGGGGTTCCACTGTATGATGTTCATACAACCCAACTCACATATATTAAGATTTAAATGAATCACAGATTGGTTTAGCATGACACTGTTCATAAATAAATATTCTTACTAGAAATTTCCACAAATATCCTCAAACTACTGATGTGTTCTCCAAGAGACTTACTATACAGTAGAACCTCCGCTAACGGAGACCTCTCATAGGCGGACACCTCTCATAAGCGGACACTTGGTCATGTACCCAGCTACATACAAACACTGCAGAGGGTGTCCACTTACGGCAGGTTTGACTGTATGTCATAGAAATGAACTTCTGGGAAATGAACTTCGGCAATTCATTGTATGCTGTTGGCTGATTGTCAGCCAACTGTCGGCCAACAGATTACCGACGGTTGGCCGACAGTTTACTGAGAATGTAACACCTAGGAAATTAATGTGTATTTTGGCCGACTGTCAGCCAACTGCAGACTGTTAGCCAACAGTTGGCCATCTGTTGACCGACTGTCAGCCAATTGCTTTATAATAATATTATTATAGACTTATACATGAACAATACCACGCAATAGCCATTGAGAACATGCACATAGTACTGTAGTATGAATTATTTACCTGGTACAACAGCACGCAGAGTATATGTATTTATTTGTTGTGCTGTAGTTACATGCCGCTGACTCTTTCCTTCAAATACTATGTAAAAATCTCCATTATCTGGTAGCGGGAAATCATCCGAGTATGTAATAAATATCACCTCCCCACCCTGGAATAAGAAAAAAAAATCAATGAAAAAGCATAAATACATGTAATACATGTACTTAGTTGATTATCAACTCGAAGTTGATAAAGGTAAATTAACCACCGTAGTGAATTTCTAGAATCTGACATTTCGTTCGTTAGCCCTTTGTCGGAGCAAAGTTTTATGAAATATTCTTTTGTGCGCTAAAAATAATCAGATACATGTACAAACATTTTTCCATAATATCTCCCTCCAAAAATAAGCCTTCCAAAGAAGCTCACCAAAAAAGGCTTTTGAACAAAATTAATATAAGTGATATTGTCAGACAGTAGTCTGTTGCTTAAACTCCCAAAAGAATAATATATTTCTGAATTCCAAAGAAAAAAACTTTAGCTTAATAAATTATTTATCTAATCCTGTTCATCGAATCTATGACTAACTAACTAGAAAGGATTAGGAAAAACAACAAGGGAAATAAAATAATTTGTCAAAGGAAAGAAACTTATAAGGTTATGTTTACATTTCAACAACGCAGTGACCAAAACAATCTGAGATAAATAGCAAAACGTGCTGCCATGATCACAAATGTTTTGAATGTGTAGTAAGATCATGATGGTATGTATAAGTTATGAAATGAAAAATTAAACAAAGACAGATGATGACAGGACATATTGCATTACCAAAATTTAAGATCGTGGAAGGATAAAAACTAATTGGAAAATTAGGATTTTATTTCAAAGTTTGCTGATATATAAACAGTCCAAACAAACAAAGATAGAGAGAGGCGTTTGTAAAGATAAGATCCGAGTTTACCAAAACAACAGCGCTTCCCATATCGACACGCCAACGAACTTTATTTACAAACTTGAGCCAAACAAATCGTAAGTCGTTAATCAGACCAGAAGTGTATAAATATGCAGCAGACAGCTGGCTTTCAGCTCGAAAAGGTTTGAATTTTTCTGGACTGAGCTCATTGATGAATGATTCGAAAGTTCTCGTTCGATAGATTCGATCGCGTGACACGGATAGTGCGATACGTTCCACGCTTTGGAAATCGACAAAGTCAACTTAACATCGAGCGATCGAATCTTGCAACTTGTGTAAACAAATCTTCCGAACTTGTGTGAGATTCGAAATTAATTTACGCTACTCTCTCTAACATCACGTTCTAGCTAGCGATTTTCCAATTATCGAAATGATCTGACAATGGCAAGGTCATGAACAAGACTTGGACAATTCACGTCATTAAAACGATGACCTACATTAATCACTGTGAGCATGGATCCAATAAATTCCATTGACTCCAAATAGAAGATTTTGGAGGGTGCATGCAACAGACACGTTAGAAACTGCCAGTACATCGCGAATGTAATATAGTTTGTTGCGAAGCTTTGAAGTGGTGAAATAGATAACATCAGAGAGAGTACTTACACGGGTTGGGGCGCTCTGTGGAGTGAAGGCCATACAACATGCCTCTGTGAAAAGAAAAGAATATCATAGAATGAGAAATCCGAGTTCCAAAATGTAACGTCGGGCCCTGGAACTTTGTGTACCATTGAAACCATTCAAATGCAAATTTCGACCTTAGCACAAGCATAATATGACAAAAGCGTAACAATCTCGTATAAAGAAATGATTATTTCAAAACAAAACAAAACCAGTCAATGTTATGAATGTCACCGAAACTTACGACAGAACAATTTAGTTATCATTAAATTGGAAAATGCCAAGATCTTGGACGTCCTTCCTTACAGCTATGATGACTTTGTTTATTTGCTGTATGACTCGTCTACGATACATTTCACTCTGGAGTTATTTTGAGATCTTCAAATCAGTCAATTAATTTGAAGACTGGGAGGTAGAAAATAATAAAATCCACACAACATATTCCACTGAACGGATAGTAAAATAATACATACAACCTGATTGAGACGCGCTCTATAGAATGAATCGCCTCCTACAAAGCGTTCGATTAGCAAAAATTATTCATTGATTTCCTTCGTCATTTGACGGTAAAAAAATAATCGTTATTCTTGTGGCAATGTCAATTATTTTTCCCAGTTAACACGGCTGTAAATGTACGCGTAAACGTTTATCATAAAACAACAAACATTGCGATCAAATCTGAGCTAATGTTAACAGGAAAACATGAAGACCGTAAAAAAGTTCGGTGAATTAATCCTGCGACTCGATCATCACATAAACGCGTTGACCTTACTTTTAAAATATTATTTCTCGTTGCCCAAAAAGATTCCAGAAAAATAATTAACTAGTTAGCTGATCGAATTGTCTGTTTATGGATTTTTTCGTAAAACCAATTTGGCTAAAATGTAATGTGTGTTCGAGATGATGGATTTGGCTCAATAAGTGTGCTCAAGTACCACGGTGACTCGAAACCGCGTCTCGCAAAACACTCCTGAATAATTAAGTTTAAAATCATTTCATTTTCTATAACATCCAAGGAGGAGAATCATTATGTAATTCTACGCAGAAAATCACAGAAAACAGAGGTCCTTTCCTGCGTAGCACTTCATCAGTAGCTATCAGTGAGTTAATTAATATCCAACAAGTAAGGTACAAGACTTAGAAGCTTACCAGCTTTTTTCAAATCCACATCATTGATTTTGGCATCAATGAAATGGAAAATTGTTGAGCTCGGAAACGCTCATAAGTTAAAATATAAAGTGATTAATCTCACCTGAAGCCTTGTCAGAGTCTTTAGCCTTTGTAGCGTTCATCATAAATGTATTATGATACAACTTCCCCTGGTAAGGACTTGTTGAACAACCACCGAATTCAATGAAATGAGGCGACTTATTCACTAGCAAAACCACGACAATCTTAATGCAACAACAGTCATGTTATACGTTGGGCAGCTAAAGATGCACACACAAAACCAACATATCGCCTTCTTGTCGGGAAATCACGGCCAACGAAACGGTCTATCGTTGCCTAGTACCATCAGATCTTCATTTTGTACTCGCCGCCATTTTCATTTCGGCCGCCATCCGGTAATTTTCCTCATTTACAAACGGTCTCGTTGCATTCCACCAGAAGTTACACCTTGAAGTAGTGAAGACTTATCTATTTTACGGTAAAATGATTTCACGTGGATGAAAAGTCACCAGTCTTCCAGTTAAAACAAGCCTATCCTTCTAAACAATTCACATAGGAATCCCAAAACCAAGGGCTCCAACAGCGGGTGACGTCACATATCGTCCCCCCTCCCCCCATCCCAGGGGAAAACAATTGCTCAGAGGTGATGACAGAAAGGGCGGACTGACCAGTACCAGCTAACGGACTGACTAAAAATAGCTTATTTATATTTCCGGTTTGGTTTCCATTAATTTATCTAATGAGGCTATTATTTCTTCATTTTTCTGCACTGCTCTCTTGTAAAACCATGAGAAAAGAAGTCCCCTTATTTTTCTCTTTATAACTGACAGTTTTGAGAAAACCAGTGATGTGTAGCTTTCAATGCTCTCTTGGGTGGGGACGGAATGATACTGTGTTTTTTTTTCCTGTCTTTCGCCCACTCGCCTCATCCGTTAATCTCGTCCTGTTTGTTCGCAGACTATGAAACCTATGAAAGCGTGACAGCCATGACAGCGTTGGAGGGAAGTTTTGCTCTACAGCATTTTCAAGGACATACCATACGTTGCTTTATGTGCAGATCTAAATATTGATGAGTTTATATAATCAGAGGGATATATTTTTGTAGACTACGAACAGTCCCTCATTTTTTCAGGGATACATGTACACAATGTAGCCGAGAGCTCGGAGCCGCGGGTCTCCTCGTGGGAGGTAATTTTCGCGCGCGTTCGCGGTGATCTCGCGTGCTCTCCCACTCGACAAGCCATGAGAAAATTTTAATCGTGTTCCAGCAGGACACTGGAACACGATTAGGAACGCGGTTTCGCAGACGACCCTTTTGCCGCGTGAAGCAAGGAAATAGGAGTCGTCTGCACGCAGGCTAGGGCCGGACTACTGGTGGTCTATATTTTTGCGTCTAAGAAGTGGAGAGGAAGTTTTATTCTTTCATCTGGCGTACTTTAATTATATGTGTTATGAATTGACTTGAGGAAAATAAACAGGCGAAAAAATGAATGAAGAAAGAAGTAAACTCACAACTAAACATTTTAAACTGACTATCCCGAACAAGAACGTGCTGAAATGCAGTCGTAGCAAAGTTATAAGCTGTTTATTATCATTTTCCAAACATAGCAAGCTTGACAAAGATGTCTAGTTACATGTAATGCCCAGTCTGGGTCAGTGGGCATTATATCAGAAGCGATATGCGATATTGATAATCGATTTTGTATTCGTTATGTTTATCTGGTGTAACCGCAGAGAGGATGGGGTTTAGTCGGTATTTCCGCTCAGGGGCCCGGTCTTTCCCGTCTAGACCATTAACAAGCTTAACTTTTGTACAGTTTGATTTTTTAATTTTATTGCTACAAGAAAACATTATAAAATGCCCTTAACTGGATTCGCGCTATTTTTAATATGGTCTGCATCGAACGTGTGAGAGACTTTTGAAAAATACTTTGCAAAAGTTGGGGTGAGCGGATTGGGACCCGGATTACTGTTAATAACGTGACGTAATGGCTTGCGAAGTGATTGATTAACGTGAAGTGGAGCTTGTTGTAGCTTTGTCTATGAAAACAGTTTTTGTTTGTGTTAGAATCTAAAAATAAGGATTTGGTAGTTTTTTGAGCACGTCTTTGTATATGGACATATAAATATCACCTTTTACAGAGAATATGTTCGATTTATTTTCCCTATAACTTCTCGATTCAATTCTTGGGTTTGAAGTTCTTCTTTGTGATGGAATTGTAATTGAGAACGGACCGTTTTCAAGGTTTCCTCTTTTCTGATTTGCGTGACAGAAATAACACGAATAACAAAGACATCAGGGTGAGCCGTTTGAAAAAGATCGGCTGAACTAAAAACTTTAAGGCTTAATTAAGATGCGACACCAATGTCTGGCCTACAGACACGAGTTTCAAGTTCTAGAAAAAAACTAAAAAACAAAGTTATTTGAAGCATGTATAATTTAAACGGTCAAGTTGCCTTTCCGTTTTACCCATGTATGTGTGGGTATGCGGCCTTATGCGCTTACTGGTGGTACGACGAGCGATGGTGATGATGCGAGTGATGAAACGTGGGTATTTATATTTGGGATTTCGTCCAAGACAATCCCGATAAATGTTTGGTTTTGCGCAGCTGGCGGTGCCAAAACCAACCTCGTTCCCAGGGTCTCGACGAGGTTGTGCCAAAACCTGAGTAGTGGAGGAATGGGAAGGAGCAGGAGCCTTGTCTCTTCCCCCCCCCCCCCCCCCCCCCCCCCCCCCCCCCTCCCCCTATCGTTTACGAGGCTTTTGGCACCGCATGAGAGAAATCATCTCCTTCTCTCTCGTGATCCTGTGAGTCGGCGGATGGGAGAAAAATGAATATTGAGAAAAGAAATACCTTTTTTTCTTGATAATCCACCCTTATGATCATGACCTCAAATAATCGCCTCGCTGACACGATGGAATAATCACTCCCACCAACCCTTCCCAACCAGTTCTAAAACATTTACGCCGCGTTGACAAAAGCATAGTTACGGGAAACACATTTTTTCTTTTTTGAGAATAATTACATGTGATGTCCATGTATTTGATTTGATATTTGATATTTTCCTCTCTTCCTTTGAGGATATCACAAATGTTTTAAATTTGTTCGCACGAACTGACGGAACCAAACTAGACTGTGAGTGAAATTAGCACCCACAACTGACTCACGCTTTACCACTCACCGCTCGCTAATAACTTGTTCGCACCGCTTGGTCTCAGTGGAAGAACACTAGAGACTGCTCGCAGTCTAGGATCATTGAGGCAAGTTGGCGCGCAGGATAATTATAGTCACCATAACAACGGACTAATGGTAATTATGCTAAATGAGCTCCCGGTGCATAATCAGATCAAGTGCGCGCGCGGTTGATAATCGAGTCAAGTACGCGCGGTGTATAATCAAGTCAGTGCGCGCGCGGTGTATAATCAAGTCAAGTGCGCGCGCGGTGCGTAATCAAGTCAAGTTCGCGCGCGGTGTATAATCAAGTCAAGTGCGCGCGCGGTGTATAATCAAGTCAAGTGCGCGCACGGTGCGTAATCGAGTCAAGTGCGCGTGCGGGGATAATCAAGTCAAGTGCGCGCGCGGTGTATAATCAAGTCAAGTGCGCGCGCGGTGCGTAATCAAGTCAAGTTGCGCGCGCGGTGTATAATCAAGTCAAGTGCGCGCGTGGTGTATAATCAAGTCAAGTGCGCGCGCGGTGTATAATCAAGTCAAGTGCGCGCGCGGTGCGTAATCAAGTCAAGTGCGCGCGCGGTGCGTAATCAAGTCAAGTACGCGCGCGGTGGGTAATCAAGTCAAGTGCGCGCGCGGTGTATAATCAAGTCAAGTGCACGCGTGCGTATATCTACAATACAGAAACAATTGGACGGACGGTCGAACGAACGAATGAACGAACGAACGAACTAATGAATAATGGAAGGGAAGAATGACTGACTGACTGACTGACAGACTAACTAACTTCTTGCCTGCCTCCCTGGCTGACTGACTGAACTAACTGACTGACAGACAGACAGACAGACAGACAGACAGACAGGACAGACGACAGACTGACAGACTGACAGACTGACAGACTGACTGACTTACCGACTGACTGACTGAATTCAATGAATGAATTAAATAAACGAATAGAAAATATAATGTAACTTATAGTTAGAAAACATCCCTGGTGATGGTGAGCATAAGTGACAAAATATGCTCAAATTGCATACCATAAATATCCCAAAATATATCCATTCCGATTGAAAATGACGTTATGTTGCAAAATATAAAAATAGATCACATTAATAATAGTATAAATGCTGATAACAAAATGGGACGGACGGATGTGACGGTATAAAATCGAAATAACAGACAACTGTGTTATCTATGCAGCCTTTGATCATAGCCAGATTCCTCTTCCCGCCCAAAATGTTCTGTTCTTAGACGTTTTCTGTATTGCAGTTCACTAAAATCGACTTGAAAATCAACCAGTAATGAACACAGCATGCACTGCCATGCGCCATGCATTTGTCATCATTCAGAATATGTGTTAATTTGGGAAATAAACAAGGGGAAATTACTGAACAAATATTTATGCAAAAGTAAAACCATATATATGATACCACACTGAACGTGTTATTTGTATGAAGATAATGAATTTTGGATGGCAATCTGTTAGTAAGAATTTGTGAAATGTTCCAATCCCTCAAAATGTATCGCATGAAGCTCTTTATTTCGTTTGAATGCGGAAAGATCAGATAAAGAGTGTATCCAAGTATGTCATTTTCACATTCGGTACTGTGGAATATTTCATTTTAATCCTCTTTCAGACGGAAAAGAGTTTCCTGTTTTTGTTATTAAAAACAAATCAAAATAGCATTAGGGTTTTCATATCCGACCTTGTACTTTAAGACTCGCTATCTATGTACATTGATAAACCTTTATTTATGCGTTCGAAATACCTCTAGCTGTACTAGCTGGTGTACAACTTAAGTGTTTGGAGCTCACATTATTTATTGCATGTTTTTTTTCTCGTGTTTTGTTTCGTACGCAGAATAGATGAGGTTTTCACTTCTCTAGAATATTTTGACGTTACTTTGGCCAACCCTTTCAACGTCTAACTCACAGTTAATTACACTATTTTTGGTGGGAAAATGAAACAGTGTCTTGTTGCATTGTTTTATTTTATACTGCGTAACAGATACGAAGATCTCTTAAATTCGGTTTGACCCCGAGTCAAATCCACAAGTAAGTCGACCTTTATGAAAAGGAATGCCATGAACATAATATAAACGATTTGAAATTATCTGTGCAAGAATTACTTTGCCAGTCTCTTGCTGTCATCAAAAGTTATTACTGGTTTTAATTTACCCTCTAAATTAGAACGATACATAACAGAAATAAGTAAGTTAAGGGTTGTGCATGAAGATATGATTTCGGTATTTACTCCCACAGATCCAGACCGGTCAATAACCTTGAAATCTTTCGTGATGTCCGACATCTACCAATCACAATGCGAGCGTGCGGATGAATAGCAAGGGAGGGAAATTCAATAATTCAATTGCCAGACGAGCGTGCACGAGCAACATTCAATAGCTTCGTGTCTCTGATAGGTCTTCAAAAGGTGGCATATACCTCAACAGCTCGAAAGGTAAATTTAATTATAACTAAATCCAGCATTTCTAGTCTCGCAATTAACTTACGTCAACGCTTTATCTCATGAAATGTGTTATTTACAAGGTCACGTATTTTTTGCCAGTAGTGATTTCAACAACGATCCCAATTTCGAAATTTTTGGCGGGATAATTTCACGCGCGACGTAAAACCGCAATACTCGTCCAATGTTATTAATTTCTGCGTTGGCTAACGTAAATCGCTTGCGGCAACGTCTTGTCTAAATCAGAAAACTGCGTAGAAAACGACTTGTATTTGCCTCGGTACTTGTAATTAAAGAAAACAACCATGCTTGTTATTCTATAGATTATACGGTCAATAAGTTTCGGTAATCACTCTATGTCGGCGGTCTTGCTATCTATTTTTGCTTTGCTATTTAATCTCGATATAATTTGTAAAGATACATTTCACAAGCTAATACTATAAAGGCATTGCATCAATTCAAAACACTCGAAAGCACTATGTAGTATTGCTATTTCTGTCTCGATGCACGGCAGCCGTTGGCCGTTGGGGGCCATTATAAAGGCAAATCTTAATTATCATCGACGCGTTGAAACAAAAGATATGGTGCAAAAAAGTTACTATAGCCTTGACAATAAAACTCGACCGCAATAAACGCAATCTTTATTTCAATCAAAAATCGTTTATCTGTTGTTAAACATCAATTATGTTTCATAATGACACCATTGCGCTTGTAAAATGCAGATAACAAGAGGCTTAGATAATAACTTCTGTTTTATAAGTGTTGTGAATTTGTAAAATATCTCGTAAGAGATAGAACGGCCTCTTATTAGAGGCATGACTTGGCTTGGAAATTAAAACTTCAAGTTAATGATTTTGCCGCCACAGGGGAAAAAACGAGAATCGAACCCTGTCAGTTTACCCCAGAAAGATTATTTTATGAAGGTTTTGTTCCGTTTTCGTGAGTAGTGGTGAGCACACCATTTGAAATATTAAAACTATGTTGTTTTTAGAGCAATTAAGTTGGAATGTGACTTTTCACCTCTTAAACCAGTGGTTGCGGAATTGTTTTTTTAGACCATTCAAGATTTTTATTTGTTTTAACCTGATGTCCAAGCGTAAAACTATGACATTATGGGTGTGATATTTTGATCGGCCAAAACCAAGAGAGCATGATCTAAGAAAAGGATTCACCGTGCCCCATGATAATTTTTGAAAATCTATTAATAGTTTCGCGCTATGCTGCGAACGTTATTTTTATTTCCTTCTGATCAAGGCTCCGACATCAAGTTACTCGAACTGATCAATCAGGTAGCGCTTTTAAAATAGCTTAGCTATGGACTGAAAATTAAAAACAGATTTCAAAAACATTATCATTGGAAGAGACCCATGTATGGAGGAATGCTTTCTCCTAGATAATCCTCTCTTGTCAAAACGCAAAAATAAAACTACAGCCTGACAGCGCGCACAGTCCACCGCGTCTTTGAAAAATGGCGCGAAAAGAGAACTTCGTCGCCAGGGTGCCAGGCCGTAACGCAGGCTCAGCTCAGGTTATGAAACACCACCTAGTTTCACCGCCAAGTAAAAACGTTAAGATATAATTTTGAAATCCTAGTCCAGTCTTGGCAAAGTACGAGGCGTCAAAACTGATGATAACAAAAGTAGTATATTTTCCTGACAAATTTTGTGCACAAAGCTTTACTTTACAACATAGTTAATAGAGGAGAATGGTTATGAAGGCCGGAAAACTTCAAAGAAGCAAACAAAGATGCCAAGATTTATGCTGGAAGGTCCACGACCGTGCACATCTTAATTTTTTTGTGTGCTCACAGTCTCACATACTGTATTTGAATTACGTAACCGAAACATTTCTATTGGTTAGTTACTCGGACACAACTCAAAACCTATTGTGTTTTGTGCACGGTCAAGGCCAAAAAAGCGAACGAAAACATGGAACAAAGAACTTTGCTGGGCTTTATAACCATTTCCATTTATCAAGTTTGCTTTACAATAAATGCCTTTGATGTTTGGCTTTAGACTACGAGCAGTCCCTCATTTTTCTCAGGGATAGTCGAGTGGGAGAGCACGCGAGCGCGCGCGAAAATCGCGTCGCGTCTTCTCGAGGTGATTTTCGCGCGCGCTCTCGTGATCTCCCACTCGACTATCCCTGAGAAAAATGAGGGACTGCTCGTAGTCTAGTTTGGCTTGAAAGTAGAGGATTTCATAAATTTGAGACCGGCCATGGTAAGATGACGTAAAATTATGTCAGTCAGGGAAGACTGAGACAATTTCTGCTTGACGATAAGAGTAATAAATTCGTTATTTCTTCTCTTGTTAAAGATGTTTCGCAGAGCATTCCAGTTTGTGTTACTCGTGTTGCTGGCTGTGCTGGTCACAGATGAAGTACAAGCAATTTATTTGTTCAAACAAGCGCCAGGTCAATTCAGGAAAAGGGTGTTCAGGTACGACAGGCAGTCTACTGTGGTCTTCGGGTGGGTAAGTGGATAATCTATTGAATAAGAGAAGTACAGTCGAACCTCTATTAAGCGGCCAGTTATCAAAGTCCCGAAACTATTTTCAGTATAATACTGTAAATAAAACCCCTATTAAGCGACCACCTCTATTAAGCGGTCGCGACCACCTTTTGGCCGTCCCGATGAGGGTTCTTCTATTTTTTTTACCCTATTAAGCGGCCACCAAGAATTTAATACGCGTAATTTGGCCTTGTTTTGGAAAAGCTGATGACAAATAAGAGTCCAAAATAGAAGGTGACGAATGAAAAACACAACATTCAAATAAACACACGTTTATTATCATCTTGATGTGATTCAGTTGTCAATAGTCTTGATTTTCTACCGCACCTTATGCTAATTTATGACGAACCCCTATTAAGAGGCCACTTGCCATTTCCCCGAGGGTGGCCGTTTAATAGGGGTTCGATACATTTTTCTGCCTAGTCTGGTCTAGATAGTCTCCTTCGCAGCCGTCACGCAACGCTTCTCCCCACTAACGTGACGAACAAAAAAACAAGACGTTCTTATACAAAGTATAATTTTTCATTTGATTTTCCACAGTGCGCCTCTGATTGTGATGGAGAAATATGCCGAGTGGTGAACGTATATCGCAATAATGACAAAGTCTATAATGATTGTGAATGCGGACTGGACTGCTATTGCCTATATAGTGAAAGACGTCGCGATAGCCACTTCTACAGATGTATGCCAGTATAAACAGTCAGTGGAAACTACAATTTGAACCTTAGTCAGAGCGGTTTTCAATCGACTGTCGAAAGAAATTGTGTGTTTTGCGTCTGCTGAGCTTTATTATATAATTGGCTAAAAATTCAGCCAATCAGAGCAAACACACTGTTTTGTTTCAGCCAGCGGCGTTTTCCCGCGCTTGGCGCCCGTTGAATGTTTTTCTTCAAGCTCTGATTGGTTCATTGTGTTATTGTGTATGTTATGATTGGTCAGATGTCATTATCTTGGTTTTGACTTTTTTTACAGTCATAAGAAAACCACCATGTTCTTCTCTAGCATCATTAGACAGTAGAGAAGTCGGTACGTCTCCATTTAGACACCGTAAAATCTCGGTTTTTAGCCCCTCCGCATACCAGTCCCCCACTTAGCTTATAGGCCCATCTATACTCTAACACAAAAATATTTCGGTTATACGCCCCTCCGCCCCCATCCTTTTCCTTATTTCTTTACTAACATCCTCATAGAACATTGTACGACTTCAAACAGAAAATTAGAAAATAATTTATCGATTTACTCAAGTTATCGATTTAACGTTACGTAATCTAAAGGCCAGTAAATGGACAACGTATATCTTAACAACTCCGCATGCAAAATAAGCCTTAGTTCCTTTCTTATCATTCATTCCGAAACATGTATTTTTCCCCTTATAGGCCCTCGGATATAACTCAGTTCGAGTAACGTGAAGTCGGAGCCTCGATCAGAAGGAAATAAAAATAACTTTGACAGCATGGCGCAAAACTATTAATAGATTTAAAAAATATCATGATGCCCGGAAATCCTTCTCTTATATCATCCTCTCTTACACTAAAGTGGACTAATCTTAATTGTGCATATTTTTGCACCAGCCTATGTGCCTAAATTTTCTGTAATATCTAGTTAGAAAAATAAAAATACTGAATATATCTGTTGTTAAGGAGTTCATTGTTTATTTGGTCAGTTCTATCGCCTGTTAGGGGCTTTAAAAGAAGAGAAAACAACCTCGGGTCGCGCATGCCGTCTCAGAACTGAATGGCGGCTCTCTCCTTCACAGACTTCTTGGGATATCGGGGATTGGGTTTCACCGCGGTCAAACGTCTGAGCATGCAAACAAAAATAAACTACGCCGACAAACCTCAACATTACACCGTGTTTCAAACACGTCTAACTTTTTTGGTAAACGTAAAAAAAAGGTAAATCAACAGAATGCCGGAAATATCCTGAACTTTGTGTTTCCTTTCGCAAATTACTATCAAGGTTTCGATTTTTCTCGTAAATTTTGAGTGACACCGGATTGTTGCAATGGTTTTCCTTTAACATTTTGCGCGGGAAATTTGCGCGCGGGCAACCAGAATTTACGCCTTTGCGCATGTTCGAGCATTTGACCGCGGTGAAGGGATATAGAAGATTGGGGAGAGGCACCAGAACAGTCTGATACGCTGATATATTTTAATTGACATTTTCACTGTAACTCTAGCCTGCACGGAATCTTATATTAAAGAAAATGCCAAGTGAATTCCAGACGAGTTAGGGTAATCGATAAGTAAAAACAAGGGGCTTGGCAGGGGAGGGCTGGGTACTAAAATAACTCAACTCCGTTTGCGTGACCAATTTTATTACAAAACGGCTGGCTGACAAATTTGGGGTGGAGTTTATAGGGAAAGGTACAGAAGCCTTCTCCCACCGGCTCTCGGTCAATTGCACTCGCAATTTGTATCCTCTTTAGGAAAAACAAATCCAGACAACCTGTCAACTAGCAAATGCAATTTCGTGAAGCAAGCCTGATTCTTGACAAGTGTAAATATTTCACGAGACAACATAAAAAGATCACGTTGTGTTTAGTAAAGTACAAAAATTACTAGTTTAACGTTCACCAGGTTGAAATCCGGTTCTAATTGATGTTTTCGGGAGTTTATTCTATACAAGAAAAAAAGAAAGCCTTTTTGGTACATTCATTGTCAATGACTTGACGCAAACACACTGTTTCTGACGGCAAGTTGACGATCATTCTTCTAGAATACATGTTGTTTCTAGGGTTACTGATATATTTCTGAAATTAAAATTATTGTTATTTCTTCGGTTAGTGTTTTGTTTGAAGTAATGGTAATGATTCAGCCATGATTTTTGGTAATAATCGTCGATTTTTAAACCAATTGTTTCCTAGCCAAAAAAAATCGATTTCTGATTTGATTTATTTCAAGTTTTTTTGTTCCAGTATCAATTAGCCGCTGAAATCATAGATCTTTAGTGAAGAAATCCCGGAGAAACCTAAAGCTGAATAATACGCTGGATTTTCCACTCATCACCCATAGAAGAGGCTAAGCAAAGTCGAAATAACGAACTGGTTTGTATATCTCTGTCTCTGTTCTAGTGCTTGGTCGTAACTCAACCGTATTCATCAAAACTTCAGATTTGCAA
Source organism: Desmophyllum pertusum (assembly GCA_029204205.1). NCBI lineage: Eukaryota > Metazoa > Cnidaria > Anthozoa > Scleractinia > Caryophylliidae > Desmophyllum > Desmophyllum pertusum. The sequence goes on from MU825881.1 coordinate 1,041,269, forward strand.
ACTTAACAATGGCAATATTTTAATTATTTACTGAACAGAAACGATTTTCTCAGAACAAACCTCTGTTAAAAATGGACCGCACCTGGAAATGGTTCCTGGTTGTGATTGTTGTGCTGTTGTTACAATCACCGCTGTGTTGTTCCTGGAGAAGACGTAGAAGCGCTCCACCTCCGCCAACTCCGCCGGTAAGTCATGAAAATAAAACGTACTATACTTCCCAGTTGAACGGATCCCAGCCACATAAACGTTACCAGTGAGAAAGATCTTCGCCGTGTTATACTGGCGATATCGAATAAAATGTGTATTCCAAACGCCATTTCTTAAAACCTGATTTTAAATTGGACATCTCAATCTACGAGACGGGTTTTTGACAGACCTCTCTTTAAAAAATATCCATAATGACCCATGTACGACGAGTGCGGCAACCGAATGGTACCGTATTCATGTTGTGTACTCTTTGTGCTGTATGCGTTTGTTTATTTGTGTTGGCTGTTTTACAGTAAATCGCTATTTCTTTGATTTCTAATTGAACTGGAACTGAGTGAAGTCGAATTCTTCCAAGTTCGAAAATAAAATAAAAGAAGGAATATAAATTATTTTTCAATTGACTATTTTTCACTATCTGATTTTTCTTGAGAAAAAAAAAAAAAAGGCTCACGCTCGACCGATTTGGAATCATGAGCACAACTGCCACTAAATGCTGCGACACAAATTTACTATTAATATCATATCAATGATAAAATTCACATCAGTGTTAAAATTCAAGGAAAACAACTTTTTAGTACAGTTGAACCTCGCTATCTCGAACTCGGTTATCTCGAACACCCCGCTATCTCGAACTCAAACCCATTCCCTTTGCCCTTGTTTTTCAATCATTTACTATCGGCTATCTCGAACTGCTTTTCGTTTCCCTTGAGAGTTCGAGATAGTGGGGTTTAACTATAGTAGTTATACGGCCTAAGCTCGGCCTACGAGTCTCCTGTAGCTCAGTGGTATATGTAGAGAGTCCGACCGTTGTGCGGAAGGTCATTGGTTCGACTCCTGTTGAAAACTTGGAATTTTTTTTTCGAGTAGCTTGTGTCACTGACTGAATAATATTTCTCATAAAAATACAGATGTTTCTATGTACCAAAAACACTCATGATCTGATTATGGTTCTTGTATTTGTACGTGGCAAATTGTTGTAATCTATGCAGTGACAGTTTTCTCCATTAAGTCTACCACGCTTTTTCACTTTTTCGACATAATCATTTCTACTGTTGGCTTGTCTTCTGCTAAGTGTTTTATTGATGCGTTTAAACTTTAGCTCTCAGATAGTTGTTCAATATTATTTAAAATCTAATCATTTTGTTATGAACTATGACAAATTAAAGGTCTATCGTACCAAATACTTATTTCCAATTCTTTATATTATTTTCTAACGTAAGCTGCAATCATGCAGGCTAATTTTCCCACGCTCCACGTAAATCGTCGAGTTTCTGAAGTACCAAACAAACAGTGCACGCAGTGCACGTACAATTGAACCTCTCTAATACGGACACCGGAGGGACGGATGTCATATTCTAATACGTACACTTTGTTCACTTTACTGAAGGCTTCACTGACGATAGAAATGTCGATGATAAATGGAGATAAAATGTCGAGAAACTGATCGAAAATAAATGCTACTTTTATTGTATGGCCAATGGAACTATTGATTAACTTTGATCTGTAACAGTTCATGTAACCACAAACAAAATTTATATTGAATACGAACTGTTATCACTGGAGTGTCCGTAATAAAGAGGTTAAGTTTATATGAATTATAGTGTCCTTTGTCCGTATTAGAGAGTTTTCTTTATAGAGAATATATGGGCTTTTTCCGGGACCAAGGGAACTGTCCGTAATAGAGAGGTGTCCGTATTAGAGAGGTGTCCGCAAGGAAAGGTACGACTGCACCTTGTGTCCACTCCGAAAAAGTTGCACGCAACATTACGCGTAATGTTACACAAGTAAAATCACTTTCTACTTTTGCATCATTGCGCGCGAAACAATTGTAGTGTGCTGTAAGTAAAGGTTAGTTTACACGACGCAAGCATAAGCATACGCGCAAGGGTGTTCACGCGCGACATACGCAGGTGCAGTGCCTTTCAATTTTGATCACATGACATTGTGAGCATCCAATATGGCTGACGCTGAAGGTTTCCGCTGACAAGTTGTGACTTCTTTTCAATTTTCTTGTGTTTGCGCTTGCGTTATCTTGATTTAGACGGGCGACGCAACGACGCAAGCATAAACGTAAGCACAAGGAAAAGGAAAAAAATTTCCTTTTAGCCTAGAAACGTACTTGTAAACCAGGGTGATGCAAGCGCAAGCACAAGAAAAGGAAAATCTTTCCTTTTCTTGTGCTTGCGCTTTTGCTTGCGTCGTTGTGTCGCTCGTGTAAACCGGGATAACGCAAGCAGGGAAGCACAAGAAAGCGCACGCGCGTGATCCGCCATATTGGACGATACATACATATACTTTATTTATCCTCGAGACAATTGAGGCTTGATCAAATGATGCAATGTTGCTCAAAATTTAAAGGCACTGCGCCTGCGTATGTCACCTTGTGCTTGTGCTTATCGCACGTGTGAACACTCTTGTGCTTATGCTTGCGCTTATGTTTGCGCCGTACGTGTAAATCAGGCTTTTCTTGTGCTTTCGTTTATGCTTGCGCTTGTACTTGCGTTGTCCTGGTTTGCACGTACGTGTCTTGTGCGCTTATGCTTATATTGCGTCATACGTGTAAACAACCCAACGACTGCTTCCAGTTCAAAATCAACACTGACTGAATTAAATGGGCATGCATTGCCTATGATCTTTTGCGAGAAACATGCAGAATTCTTGGAAGGTTCTCGAGGATATTTTCCCCTAATATAATACTTCGTACAAATACAAGAACCATAATCATATCAAATACAAGGAAAACGACAACCTCGTTCCCAGGGTCTCTCATCTTCCCGCCCCCTGGAGCGAGAGAAGGGAAGATGAGAGACCCTGGGAACGAGGTTGGGAAAACGAATACAATGAACGCCCGGGCGCTTATTCGAGGAAATACGGTATACTGTACATACAACTGTCATTAATCTTAGCACTCTGCGATTCTTGTTGTGTTTCAGTGTAAATGCCGATCACAAAAGACAACATGTAGACAAACATGGGAATTGGCGTATGGTAGAGAACAAATACTGCAAGACCTTCCCTGCTCATCGATTTGTGAATCACACTGTCCTAAGTTGTACTGCGTGCGCGACTCTAAACTAGGTAGCTTGATAACATATATATGTAAATAGTCATAGAGCGATTTTCAATTGAGTGTCGAAAGCTTTGGTTTTGCTTTATGCCTCTAGTTAATGTAAATATATCCGCCCCTCCCCCCCGGGGATTAGATTAGCAGGATATTTGGCCGATATACATAGTTCATGCCTCGGTACTGGGTTCGAGCACGGGTCAGGGTGATTGTGTTGTGTTCTTGCACTTCTTGGGCAAGACACTAAACTCTCATAGTGCCTCTCTCCACCCAGGAGTATAAATGGGTACTAGCGACAAAATACTGGGGGGGGGGGGGGGGTAACCTGCGATAGACTAGCATCCCATCCAGGGGGGTAGCAATACTCCAAGTCGGCTTCATGCTACAGAAACCGGGATAAGCTCCGGCAGTGTGGGCCAGATGTTGGCCGAGTGCGGCCCCCGGGGATTAGTGGGACAACTTAGTTCGTGCCTCGATGAGGGGCATTGGGAGGAGTTTGCATTGACTGGTTTTTACTTCGCTTTGTGATTGGTTTAAAAAATTCGCGCCAATCAGACACAAAACCAAAATAAATTGCTACTTGGTCGCACGCGTTTTCCCGCGCTTAGCGCCGGTTACGTGTATTTGCTTCGAGTTCTCATTAGTTCGTTTTGTTGTCTACGTTTGCTGTAATTTAATTGTTTTGGTTTTTTTTTTCGACACTCAATTGAAACCCGCTCTAAAACAGTAGAAAATTATTACATATATCATGACTTGTGAAGTAAGGTTAAGAAAATCAGCTAAATTGAGGAGGTAATAAGTTAAAAGTAAGGTAGAACTTTGTTAGGTCGAAGAAAGACCCTGTACGTAGTATAGTCATTAAAACTCCTATTCGGTGCCTAAATGTATTTTGTTTAATAAACAAACAGTTAAATGAACGATTTCAAAGAATTGCTATAAATAAACAATGGCAAAGCTGGATAAATACCGTGCCTGTCCCATCCACCCCGAGTATGGTTGTCGTCTTCCCAGTTTTCGCGCGCCACGATGGAAACAAAGGGACTGTTGCACAGTTTAGCTAAGATTTTATAACCAAGACTGCGCATTCGTCTTGAAATTGTTAAACGGAGAAATTTTGGCGAAAAAAGTTTTAAGAAAACATCGCACTGTATCAATAAATCGTTCAGAAAACGAAACCTTGCCGGCCACGTGACCTTAAAAAAGGCGGCAAACGAATGGTCTTTACAAATATTCCACGGTACAGTAAAAAAGAAGACAAATTATTTACCTCTGGGCTCATCCAAAAGTTTTAGGTAAAAAAAAAAAACCCACAAGGACATCAAATGCCCCGGGGTAGACTAATGCATGTGATTCAAGAGAGGAAGGAGTCCCCGTGCCCTGTGATATTTTTTTCAAATCTATTAAGGACATTAAGGCGGGATTCTACCTGAATTTCAATGAAATTTTAAGAGGTTTAAAGAAGGGATAGAAGGGAAAAAAAACAGTTGATACCCACGCGGGTGCTCTTGCGTGGTTATCAACTGTCGTCAATGTCAATCTACTAACTTTTAACTTCAAATTCTAATTTTAAAACTACATTAAATCTTCAATATTTCTTATTTCCCTAAATTTTACAACTCCTTTGAGAAAAACTATTTCCTCCCCAAAATACCCCAAAATCACCCAAAAATTTACAAAACACCCCATAACATAGATTCATGGGATGAGCTAAGAGTTTTTGGATTGCTTGAAACGCGAATGAGATATTCCCATTAAACCCATGTTAAGTGGCGGAAAAATGGCATTCAGGTGGACCCCGCATTAAGCGACTTTTAAAGCGAGAAACCAAAATAATTCGGAAATAATTCTAACTTTCCACATGCATTTCACGAGTATCGCATAATTTCAAGAAATCTGGGTCAATTCCGTAATTTTGCAAAGCTCTAAAGAGAAAACAAGATTAACGCCAAAACGAGGCTAAAGTACGCGTAGCGTACTATACGCCTCCCACATGGGAGGGAAAAGCCAAGACGGCACATATATATATGTAAATGAACACAAAGAGTGTTCATGAGCCACCATGCGGGAGGACCGGTATGGGTGGGAACTCTGCAGAGACTCTGCTCCGTAGGGATAGGGAGAGCAGAGATGGGGCACATTTTTGCGAAATTTTGTTCGCATTTTTCTATGTTTATAACTATAGTGAAATCAGCGCATTTTCACTTGATTTGATTTCTTATGAATCAAGGTTGGTTATGTATTTTAGGTTTAAATCTAGTATATTCTGATAAATACATGTCCTTAAGGCGGGAGTTAACCTGAATGCCATTTTCCGTTCCAAAATTTTTTTTTCTTCTATCCCTTCTTTAAACCTCTTAAAATTTCATTGAAATTCAGGTTAACTCCCGCCTTAATAGTTTCGCGCCTCGCTATAAAAGTTATTTTTATTTCCGATTGAGGCTTCGTTACTCGTTACTTGAACTGACCAATCAAGTAGCGCTCTTAAAATAGCTCAGCTATGGAGAATTAACTGATGCACAATGTTTATTTTAACAAAGCTAGATTCATCCCTCGATCAGTCACACTCTATCTTACTCCTGCGCCCCATGTTAAGTCGACTGCACACAGAATTTGTGGATTATCTGATTGCGCGAAAGCTCGAAGAACTGTCAATTCCGAATCTAAACGGGAATCTACGGCAAATCTGCATCAATTTTCCTGGCGTCTAATTTTATTTGTCTATCACAAACATATAGAAGTGAAAATTAGCAATATATATCATTGTTTTTCAGGTTAAATTTTCCAGCTTCCAGAAGCTAACACAAGCCCAAGAATAATGAAAACAATGAGAACAATGTCGATTTTCTTTAATATAACGATTCCAGCGCAGAAAACTCAGGCTAACAATGGTCGAAATTAAAAACAAATAGCATAAATTACTACTGCGATAGTCAAACAATGATTTTAATATTTAATATGAGCAGGCTAACGAGGATTTTCCGGCTTAAATTTGCACGAATTACCTTACAAAAAATAATCTGTAACAAGACAGTTTTTAATTTGCTATTGTTGGTTCTAATCAATTGAATTTTTTCTCCTTTCCCGCCCTTCTCTTTTTGTTGTAATAAATTAAAGTTACATTTGTCGAAAGAGATTTGCTGGCGAGCTTCGTTGTAATATTTCCCTGCGTTTTCTTCTTCTTCTTCCGAATCACTTTCTTCTGCCAAAGTTTGAAGCTTAGATAATAGTTTATCCGTAGTAACAGAAATCGCAGGTGTAGGCGCAGGAACTACGTTGTTTTTGGCGTCCGTTTTGTCTTTGTTTACGGTTAGCGTCGCGTCCGTTTTGTCTTTGTTTACGGCTAGCGTCGCAACTTTTGTGATTTTACTCATGACGTTCATTGAACCTCTTCGAACTCTCGGTGACACTGGCATTGATTGAGAACTGGGTCTTCGTCCGGTCGCGCCGAACGATTGTGATCCTCGCCTCTGTAGCGGTTTACTTGCTGTAGTTGTTGTTGTTGACGCGGTTGCTAAGGAAGCCCGTCTGAAAGCGCTATTTGTGGCGAAGGCTAGTTTGCCCGCTCTGCTGATACTAAAGCGGCGGGAGATTTGCCAAGAAACCGGCGAGACCGCCGGTGTAGGAAGCTCGCATATATCATCTCCAAGCTCATTGTCTTGAGACATGGTCTCGGCGAGACTGCAAATTGACTCTGTGATCACAATTGGTCTCGGTTTGACGCCGCGGCGAAACGCGCTAGAGACATGCCCTTCGTACACGCGAAAAAGATCTCTGAGATTTTCACGGTGACTTTTCTCGCTGGCTTGGCTTAATAGGTTCCCCGGAGCGGTGTTGGGCCTATTATTGCTCTGTTTTGATAAATGATCATTCAGCGATCCTCGGCTCGGAGAATCTATCGAAGAACGAGGTGGAAGTTGCATGACTCGGAAAAGCGGCGACTTCGACGCCGATCGAAGACTTTCTTTTGTCCTTCCCCATTCGTCAGCAGTCTTGAATTCCACGTAATCTCTGGCTCCTTTTGAAGCCTTACCTTCTGAAACGAGAATTCGAGAGCAGAAAAAATTCCCCATCTTCGACGCAACAATAAGGGGAGTTTCTCCCTTTTTGTTCAACTTGTCGACATTCAATTTGAATCTTTTCAACTTGTTCAGCAGAAGATTCAAGACCACGAAGTTGCCCGACATTGCGGCGTAATGTAGTGCTGTATTTCCTTGCTTGTCTTGTGAATTTAGATCAAAATCACTTAATGCTTCTTCTAACATAGTCGAAACTAACTGTTCTTGTCCGAGCTTACAAGCGTGCGATAGAGCAGTGAGTCCATGCTTGTCTTTTAAACCAACTTTTGCACCACGCTGAAGGAATATTTTCGCGTACTTTGCCGCTTTCGTTTCGTCCTCGAGAAAGCAAAGCTGCATCAGAGCCGTCCTCATCTCAGAATCCTTCTTGTTAACATCAACTCCGATATCAAGAAGCAACTTCACTTGTGTAAACCGTTTTTCTCTGATAGCTACATTAAGCGCCGCCATTTTAGCACAAGCGTGATAAAATTATGGCTATTTTTTTGAGCTGGGCAAACAGGATGGCCAACGCGTTATATTTCCATGTCGTAGCAAATCTCTTGTACGGCAGGTGTATTTTTTTAGGTTAACTTATTTTGCATTTTCTATTTCCGCTCAGATAGAGTGTTCCATTGTTTGCTTTTCCATTAGGAACAGGAATTAGGAACAGTTTCCATGCCAACACCTATATCTACCAAATGAAATCATCAAAGGTAAACGGACCGATTTGCTCCATTTAAACTCATTTCTGAAAAGCGTCGGGCGCCACACATTAAATGAATTAGTATTGAGTCGACCATATAATGGAGTTAAACGAAAACAAGCTAAGCTAGAGCGTAGATTGGAAGACGAGGCTGTCAATGCGCTTCAGTTTAGGCAAGAGAAATTATGACAAAGTTTTTTCTATTGTTATGTCTTTGAGTTCGCATTGTCGATTGAAAAATAGTGTTAGCCGAAAAACTAATTGTTTATTTATTTTACCGAATTTCACATCGTGAATGGTTTAACGGCATAAAATTAAAAGAATTATCTGCGGCGGGTATTTTGTCCGAGCATATTGTCAATATTGATCATGAAATGCAAATTTGCAGACGAAACGATCAGTCGCAAATATACTTTTTGTTTTTACTAAATATTAGGCTTCAAAACTTTCCCCAAAGCGAGAGGTATTTTTTACAATTTTTGCCGTGTATGCATAGCCTTAAAACACATAGAACTACACGAGAGAAAGCTGAATATGCGAGGCAATTGCAAATGTAAATCTCTTAGCTTTGTTTGGTTTTGCTAAGCTTCCGCAAGCCGTTAAGGCTGGGGCGACCGCAACTGAACACGTTTCTAAACCAAGCATCCACCGACAATTATATATCTATTTTTGTTATTTAGGACAAACTGAAATAAATTTTGTTTTGTTTATCAAAACACGGAACATTAAACGCCAACCTGTGTTTTCCTGCCGATGATTTTTGGGGTTGTCAGCGAAACAGACGGTGCTGTTTTCTGATTGGATAGAATGGATCGGAAAGTCTTCGGTAGTACTCGGTAACCACGACGATTATTTTGCTTTTTTCCCGATTTTCAGCTGTTGTTTTATTATAGAGTGGTTCTCTAATTGACTTGAAATCGTGTTAATGCTTTGGTTAATCGTTTCTAGCCACTTCGGGGACAACACCGCTGGCTCAATCTTGGGACAGAGCAAGTTGCACGTGATTACATTTGTTTAGCCAGCTACAGATCTTAGAAAACAAAAAAAAAAACTAAACACATTACTTTTCAGTGACAGTTAGGCCCGGTTCAAACGTCGCGCTCGCGGCTATCGTACACAAGCGCGACTGCAGCCTAGTCCCTAGTCGTTCTCTTCTCTCTCTCGAGCGAGCGCGAAGTCCACGTAAGAACCTGGGAACGGGTTTGCGTGCTCAGTGTCATTCGGTGACGTCATGAAATTTCGCGCCAAATCCCAAATCGAGTAAGCGGGAAGGGAACGCCTGGGTACTAGGCTGGCGCGACTGTACATATAGCGCGACTGTAGCTCGACGTTTGAATCAACGTCGCGCCAGAGTCGCGTAGCGCGACAAGCCTTGAGCCTTGAGGTCGTATTAGCGGAGTGTTCAGTGAAATTATGATACTGCAATCTCTTTTAAATGATGTCTTAATTTGACTCCGCCGTCAACGACTCCTGCTCGCACTACAGTGAACACAACTGTCGCATTTTACTGTAAATTTAACAAAACATTTTATTTATTTTCATTTTGATCTCATCAGCCATTTCGAGTGGCAACCTCGTTCTCAGGGTCTCTCTTCTTTCAATCGCTTTTGGCGGGAAGAAGAGAGACCCTGGGAACGAGGTTGTTCGAGTGGTCGTATTACCAGGGTAAATTTATAAAGAAAATAAAGGTTGGGTACAAAACTGGTCGTTGGTCCAAGTAAAGAGGGTCTCCCGGGATTAAAGGGGTTCTCTGAGAGGAAACTGACTGAGCTTTTGTTCGGGACAAAAACGTGGCCATTTTAACGAGGTGGTTGTATTTTAAAACGGGGTGTTCGTAAGGTGTGCTTTCACTCCCAGATTTCACTATATATATGGGTTATTGGCCAAGCGTAAGGTCAAGATGGCAAGTTCAATGATTTGTTTATTCTCTTCAAGACATTCTATTTCCTTGTTTTTGGGCTCCATCGATAGAAAGAGACAGAAAATCTTTGGGTTGACTCGGAAAATATTTTTTTCTTCGTGCAAATTACAAACGAAAAGCTTCAGTTGAACCGGCGTCAGTACTGAAAACGTTTTCTTGCGGGAATATAGCGGGCCATCCCGGGCGGTCAAGATGGCTCCATCTTGACTGCGCGGGTAGCCAATCAGAGCACAGGATTTGCTCATCTTGTCCGCTCAGTGGGCAATGCAATCATTAGTAAACAGCTCTCATTCTTGGTTTGCACTGACGTCATCAAAATTCTAAAATCTAAACTGTTAATTCTACAAAGCTATTCTTTTCACATATTCTACACATACAAAACATTAATCTCTATGCAAAGTTTGGTATCGATTCAGTGCTTTGTTTCGAAAATAAAGCCTTTTGAAATTTGCGATGTCCCGGATGAACGTGTTTTTGAACTGTCACAAAAAACGGATATTTTTATGTCATTTTTTAATTTTTTTATACATGATAATAATTTAGAAATGATACTTAAAGAGTTTTGAAGTGAAAGCTAATGATATTGATGGTAGAATCTACTCTACTTCTTGTACAGTTTTATGGCCGCCATATTGGTGTCCCTAAATACTGTAATTTTCTGAATATTATTTTCGTAATAACTCGGTTATAAAAAACGCTACAAAGCTATAATTTGGACAGAACGTTTCCTTCTGCTTGCTCTATAACTTGTTAATTTCCGATATTGTTCATGCAAGCGAACAGTTTTGATAACATTGATGCAAACCACCAATACCGCGATGATTACAGTCAAAGTAATAAAAGCGTGAACGACAAAAATTATGTCTGGAATGTTGTCTTGTGACCAATCACATGCGAGAAACCACAGAAACCACAGAAACCACAGAAACCACAGAAACCACAGAAACCACAGACATCAGTGAATGGGTTTGATCAGCCACGGAACAATTTTGGTTCTCGTTTCGTTTCAAAATACATCCTCTGTCTTGTCTTACAGGAATTTACTACATAAATAATTGCTATTCCTTCCTATTTGAGAGGCACTACGCAAGCAAAGAATAGGTTTGAGCAATTTTAGAGAATTTTTTACAAGCCGACGCGACGGTTCGACGAATCGGCAGTTGCTACAATATGTTGTAAGGTAAGTTTTCTCATAGCTAGTGAAGTAAATGCCATTATAAAGTGGCGCTTTTTTGCAATATATCTTTTGGTGAGGGAAACTGTTTGATTTATTTTACCGGAAAATAATTTTTTGGCTAAGACGATGCTATCAGACTGCGGCGCCGAATGTTCATTTTCCGTTATTTTGCGATGACTCGTTACAAATAATTTTATTGGGATTTTTAGCAGAGAAAAGCTACAGTATAGATACAGTGTAGTTCTGGTCTAAGATGGTAACATCTGAAATTACTATTCTCTTTTCCGGAGTTTCGTGACCTTTCGTGTATCTCCTTGAACTGATGGTAATTAGACTAATTAACGTGGTGGCTTGCGGTTTATTCTTGCGGGTTTCATCTCACCTCTGATTGGTTGCAACACAATAAACATTATATTATAGGAGGGAATTTGCGTTTCAAAATCGGCTGGGCTTATAATAGCCCTTTTCACGGTTAACTTGTGATATTTGCATAACAATACACTTGAACATAGAAGCGAGGCAATTTCGGGCACAAGCTACAAAACATCGTGTTTTTTCTTGAGCTCCTTCAACTCTTTTAGTATAAAAACAGTTTTAAAATGCAGAAGAACTACAATTCTTTTAGTTTACGTTGTTTTTAGAAAAAATTGTAAAACGACTTGTCTCTATTAATAAATAGTAGATTCGCATAAGCAACAGGGAGATTGGATTACGATCTTTACGGCAAATTTTAACTAAAAGAGTTGTATATTTAGTTCCTCTCCGTTTTAAAACTATTTTTATACTAACATAGTTCAAGGAGCACAAGAAAATCACGATGTTTTGCAGCTTGTGCCCGAAATTGCCTCGCTTCTATGTTTAGCTGTATTGTTATGCAAATATTTCAGGTTAACTGTGAAAAGGGCTATTGGAGGGAAATTTGTGTCGGCAATTTTTCAATGTACAAATGATAATATTTGGGAGTTAACTAGAAATTCGTGACAACGTAATCCCTCTGAACATGCCAACTTCAAACACAACAGCAATAAACTTTATTGAAAATGGAATACCGTACATCATACCAGTTTATAGTTCATACGGTAGTTTATAGTTCATACCGTAGTTTATACTGTAGTTCATACGGTAGCTCAAAGTTTATTTTACACAAATATACTAAAAGAATTGTGCAGTTCTTCTACATTTAAAAGAGTTTAACTGGAGCTCGAGGGAAACGCAAAGTTTTGCAGCTTATGCCCGAAATTGCCTTGCTTCTATGTCCGACTGTAGTGTTATGCAAATATGGCAATGATTTCATTCGTGTATATTCATTATCACATTCATTCCTATCACGGGTCTATAAACTCACAATTGACCTGCTCCCAACGTGTGGCTTCATAGCTCAGTTGGTACAGTATCGCACGGGTAACGCGGAGGTCACGGGTTCAAATCCCGTTCAGAAGCCAGAATTTTTTTTCTGGCTTATATTGCAATTGCAAAAATTGCATTCATAACTGCGATGATCACTTATTCATTTAAATATAGCAAGTCAACCGGTCACCGTGGAAAGGGGCTATTGTTCGACTATAAGTACAATTTGGGATACTAATTGAACTGATCTGTTTTTGACCAATCAAATGCGAGTATTTATGGTAGCAGTAGTGTCATTAAAATTTGACTGCTGTCTCATAAAATTTACTTTAATCCTGGATTAGAGTTTGAATTAATAGAATACCTTACCGAAAGTGCGTCAGCTCGCTAAATCCTGCATGCGGTACTGCTCACAGGCTGAAAACGACGTTTTAGCCCGATTTGAAGCGATTGAGCGCACAATCATTATATTGACCGATAGTTCGTCAGCATGTCATTAATTATGGTCAATGCTTACTAGGCATTTTTTTGTAATCCAGTATTTAAAAAAAATTAATGCATCGATCTACTCTTGTGTTTTTTGGCAGATAATACAATCCCCATTTCCCCGTCAAACTCTCTGTTTTGACCACAGACACACTAATAAAAGCTATTTGTAATAAATTTGTTTTTACGTTGCTCATTCTTAGAAGAAACTGTTTATTCTGGAGAGAGAGACACGTGAATTTAATACAAAAGGAGATTGTTTTGCCATTTTATGTTAGCCTGTTCCAAGCGTTCGTATAGTGGGGGAGCGACGCGAAAGGACGCACGAAGCGCGAAGAGCGGCGAGGAGATATTCACTCGCCGTCCTTCGCACTTCGCGCGTCTTTTCGCGTCGCTTCCCTACCATCCGAACGCCTGGAACAAGCTGGTTTTATGTGTGCGCCGTTTTTTTTCTGTTTTCATTTGGCCAATTTGTTTTATTTCGCTGCATTAAAAAACAACATTTAAAACAAACATCTGGCAAGGCAGAGGCGAACAAAATAGTCTGATGACGTACGCCGAAATAACTATTAAATCGAAAAGAAAACAATATATATGATTCAGCAATTTTCAATTGTGGCTTTACTGGCGGCGTTTGAAGTGGACCCCATTAAAATAACAACTCAATTCAACGAAATTATTAAAAAAAACTTTAAACGACCTATATGCACTAATTTCGATGTCGTTTGCGTCATTTGATGTCCGATATCATACCCTGAAAACGCATTTAGTAGTTCTCATGTCCAAAGGTAGCCCAGGAACCCGTCCGGCGAATTTACATAGGGACAGAATTATTGAGCCGAAGGTGAAATGATAAGAAATAATATCTATAGGAAAGTGCCAATAATTTTAGCCATATGCAATGCGATAAAGGCGATATTACCCTTGTCTCAATCCAATGACAGCAGGTGTCATAACTTTTTCATTATTGGGACGAGGCTATCACTCTTATTAACCAATCAAACGTGCAATAATTTATTATATTAGCTCATCTGGCGCAATGTAGTAATATTACCAGTAAAATTGACAGCTTGGACACGTATAATATTGCCGGCAACTGTTTGTTTTTCCTCTGAACCTGAGCGCGGGACAGAACTGACAAGAAATACAAGGTGAGTACTATAGTGCTTAACGAATTGTGTTAAAAGAACGTTTATCCGTCAAAAGTTGTTTGTCGGTCGATAAAACTTAATTTCAAAGATATTTATTTTCTTTTTAACTAAACGCTTTTAGAATTGACCGATGCGTCGCTTAATGAATACACTCTTTACACTCTGAATACACTCAGTATAGAACAGGAGGACGTTTTAGGAATGAGAACATTGAAGGGGGTTTAAAGTGCCACCAATTGTAAGGTTGTGAGAACGCGCATTGACTCGTGAAATATCTACAATATAATAACCTACAATGCAAAATGACTTGTATTATGTATAATAATTAGACACTAACTTCCATTGCTTGACAACAGCCTTTTAAAGTCACTTTGTCACTCAGTTTTAAGGTTGTGAGAACGCGCTTTGACTCGTGCCGGAATATCTACAATCACAGTCGTATTCAGTAACCGCCTACCTTGCAAAACTTACTTGTGTTAGGTATAATAATTATACAACAATTTCCACTGCTTGACAACAGCCTTAATTAACCTACTTTGCAGCAACATTTCGTACTATCGGGCCGTTTTTATACTAGAGACACATAATCCTAGTCTGCCGTTCACAGACCTTCTCTCTGATTTTCTCTTACGATCGTCCAGCGCGAGCGAAATAAGAGCCGCGGGGGATTTAACGAACGCGAACGCAAGGGGGTAGAGAGTGAATAAAGAGCTCCACGGTCACTCTCGCGCTTTGCGCTCTCTCGTTTAACGATAAAAAAAAAGAAAACGGCTGTGGACATAATCCGTTTAGACGAAATTGAGCAAGACATTTTAGTGCGTCTGGTTATTCCACTCAGTATAGAGACATGCAGGCACAAAATGGATTGTGCGTCAAGACGAACTATCTGCTTCTTGAACGACCAACTAAGAGACGAGCTTGGCTAAGACTGATAATCCGTTTGTGTGTGTAAAGACGGGCATCAGACGAATTATAAAGACGGGCAAGAGACGGATAATGGGTCAACTGAAGACGAACTCACTAGTTTTTGTGTTTTTTGAACGCGACCAACTCAAGGGCTTAGTGCATCTGATAGCTCGTACCGTCTTTATATTAGACACTAAGATTAAAAGTGCCAATGCAACGAACACTTTTCTCCGAAAACATGCCATAAAAGAATCGGAACATATTTGCACCTGGCTAGCTAGACTTTCTCAAAGTCGTTCGCGCTCCCGGCACTCTCGACTTGTAGCACATACTGTGTTTGGCGCGAGTTTTATGTCCGGTTTCGCCAGTTGGGTCAGAACATACTCTGACCAACAGGATAAACAAATACTTTTTTTATTTATTTATTTATATTTATATTTTATTTTTTTATTTTTTATTTTCAAATACACTGAACAAATATACTGAATCTCGATTATTTCTCTCCGTTATTAAGAATCATCATTTTTTTCCAACTTTAATCGTGGCCTTCATTATGCATGCACAAGTTTCCGAATTTAATGAAAAATATCAAACGACCATAAATTATATATACTTTAAAAGTCTTAAAAGCTTTCCGACCTTTAATTATGAGAGAATATTGTGCCGACAAAATTCTTCAGTACTGCAAATTCATTAACTTCATTTAGTGGATTCATTAAATTTTTGTTCGATTTCAGCTGTTTCGATTTGTTAACTTGAATTGAATGATTTGAAAACTATGTCAGTCAGTACCTTAGACTGCGACAGTTACATATTGAGATATTACAATGAACTGCAGTTCAGGAGAATGAAGGACACGGATACAATGTACATCCCATTGTTTGTCGACTCCAGTTAAAATTGGAGTCTCGCTCTGAAGCAAACCAGTAAAAACATTGCAACAAGCAGGGTGCAGTTAATCCCGGGAGTTAATTGAGCCTCCCCTCATGGGGCGCAATTAACTGGCCGTTGTAAGGAATAAGAGTAGTAACGGATCGGCGCACGGTCGGACGAAAAAACCCCCCTGGCCGTTGAAGAGAGGTGGTCGGCATTATAGAGAGCGCTACATAGTCGTTAGGGTGGTTCGACTGTAGTCTCGCTGCAACTACTGCTACGTTCTCGGTAAGTTGAAGTTATTCACGAAAAAGTTAATTGATTCATATATGCACCCATGACATTATATAACAGCTGGAAACAGCCGGCCAAAAGATTGCAGTTTTCACTGAATAAATATAAGCGCCAAAGAATAAAAATGCAAAACACAGGTTCAGCTAATCACAATTTTTAAAGACACTACTTCCTCTCAAAGTCACCCCGAGAAGTTTTCCGTCTTCACAGCAGCATAGTAACGGTTATTTGCATGCTAATTTAAGATTGATATTTTCTATCTGAGCATGCGGGGAGGAACGTAACATCCGAAGGCTCGATGCTGGCTCTATAAAAAAATCGTTGTATGTTCACTTAGCTATAAAATATCGCTGCCACAGAACTAGTTGTATGGCCGGATTCAACGCAATGATGGTACGACCTTTCTAATGCATCTATAGATTATAGCTTTTCCGAACGAAAAATTTAAATCAGGCTTTTGTTCTGAGAAGGGCAGGTGTTATTTTATTGCGATGAGTTTTGAAACTGTATTAAACGGCTTCAAATTAGTGCTTATTTGCTTTGCCATATAGCCAGTGCAGACAGCAAAATTGAGAATACGGACAGAGGTGGGGATTATAACAATCAAAAAGGTTTTATCGATAAGGATAACGGCTATGGACAGAGGCGTCTCGCTTATTTGCATAGTGATGGCCGTGAGCAAAAAAATAAATTCATCAAGAATCATCCAGAACGCAAAGACAGTAACAGAAGTATCTCGGGAGTTGGTCGTTGTCGTGAATTGCCCTCCGTTGTTCGAATTCTTGCATGTTTATTTTTATTTTTCCTGTGTGCATTCACCGCCTATTCGGTCTTGTTCCACAAGATTCTGGAGGCTGAAAGAGGCAGGTCGTTTCTGTGAATACTGTCAATAACGTTTTGTTGAATCCACATGAGAGACTCACAAGAGTGGGTTGAAGAAAAGTGTAGATTGTTCATATTCACCGAAATGAAAACATCCGGTTTAATTTTATGACCTATTCAAATGAATAGCATCTATAAATGCTTCTGAAAAAACAATCACATCGCGCCAAAAATTGAAGTCAGACAAATGGTCGGTGCCTTTTTGTCTGTATTGAACTGGTTTTAACAAGGATTAGTTTTGGTCTTATTCTGCTATCGCTGAATAATCTGCTACAAGATGTATTTCAAGTTAAAAAGAGTAGGAATATTTATTGTAATATTTGTTTTGCGATGTTTTGCATGCATTTCAAATATGACGTTATGTGCACAAGGGCGGGGGGTTTCATTGATTCTTCAATGTGTTTCCATTATTTCTACTAATTAAATGAGTTTCAAGCGATTCTTATTCAAAACAGCGGCTACACTGTGCGCATATTTACTTTGCCATTCGTTTCAAGAAAAGCTGTTTTTCGGACGCAGGACACTGATACCACACAGCAAGTTGTATAGAAACTGTATGGAGCGAAAACACTGGTATTTTCACTGCTGCGAGCACAAAGGCTTGAAATGGCTGACCTTGACTGAGAATTCAACACGGTAAATAATGTCACTAGTAATATAGTTTGAGTTATCAGGTATGAAAAAAATATTTTTTAGTACATGATTGATAATCGCCAAGAAAATGTGTCCAAGGTACAACGAAGGCTCAATTTGCTTTTTCATTTTCGAGGCAGTCAATTTGTAGCCGGATGTACAGTCATGTACATAGTTAGATGCTGAAGGTCTCAGTGGCCTAGACGTGTCACAAGTCGACCTTCGACGCTCGAGGGCGACCTTCTGGAAAGAAACTAACATATGGAGAAAATAATATTGGAAAGGACATAATCTATAGGTCTGGCCAGGAGTGAAGCGGCTACTGTGTCAAGACAGATACTCTCTCGATATAGGAGAAGCCCACTCGGTGAATCCGCCATAATCCGCCATAGTGTGGGCGATTAAGGCGCGTTAGTTGGCGATCAATATTAGTTGAACCTTCATCACACCTTGCAATCAGGACTGAATCAGTCGGTAAAAATTCCCTGGCGCTTTTAACAATAGAAGTGAAACCCACTCTAAATACGCCGGCATGGCAAGACCAGCAGACTCCACGTTATTCCCCATCTTGTTTTGAGAAACGAGCACACATTTGGGAGCGAATCCGCGGCATAATCATGTATAATCATTTTGAACAATGAATGTAGGTGAATGAATCTACTCGGCGATCAACCGATCAGTTGGGCCTTCGTCCGGCACCTTGCAATCAGTAGCCTGGCGCTTATAACAATAGCAGGTTTTAGCAATTTTACTAAAACTTTTGCAAGATTGGGGATTTTCTTCAACCATTTAGCCAAAGGTCGAAAGATCTGTCGAAGGGACGATGATCGTGCGAAGATCTGGCCTAGCTAGATCGGTCCCGAAAAACACTCAGTTTGAAATGTGCGGTTTTATGGCAGCACTACACTAAACTGTACCCCAGTACAATGTAGATGAACCGAGAAACAAACGTTTAATAGATAAAATGGTTGCCCCGGATGCAATGGCAAACATTGAAGTGAATTCGGTATACTGAGTTGTGGTGTAAGCTGAAATTCAATCGGCCAGAAGACGTTTTCATTATTTACTGCAGTGGCTTGAAAATTTATTCTAAGTCCAACATTGGACTTTGCAACCTTTTAGTTGAATTTGTTTAGCTTGCATTTAATTTTGACACATCGAACATGCTGTTTTCAGGCTTTAATAGTTTATCTTCACAAAGTGAACATAATTAGCTAGGAGGGCACACAAAAACCGACATATTTTAAAACTTTATCAAGAAAAATGTCTAAATAGTTTGATGCTATCCTATGACACTAATTCGATTTTCATTGTATAACGTCAATCTCGAAATATTGGAATATATGATTGCACGTTTCCCGCCGTTCAGTGCTTGGATTTTCATATTCTCGGGATCGGCTCCCCGTATCGCGTGAACGCGATGACAAAAAATGACTGGAAACAGGACTGAAAAATTTGTATATGTAATAGGACTACGAACTGTCCAATTGGGAAATAATTGGACAATAAAAATTCCGAGGACTGTTAAATTGGACGAGGCCGTAGGCCGAGTCTAATGTGGCAGTCAGAGAAATTTTTTGAATTAAAAACATAACTTCCATAATCACAGCCTGACTTTCAGACGGTCTTAGGATCGGTTGCTCTGACATCTTTGTGAGAATCAGGCTACTATATATATATATATATATATATATCAAGGCGAAAAGGTTTTATTCGAAAGGAGTCGTTTTGTTACATGTAGTTGGGCACGTGTCATTTGTTTGACTCGTTGAAGTCGGCATCTGTAGTCCTTGTCCTGTTTTTTATTTATTTTAAGACAAAATTGTCTTTATAATCGTGTTGATTCATGGTACCTGTATTTGTTTTAAAAGCTAAAACGCTTAAAATCGATTTACTTTGCGGCATATTGGCACGTCCCCTTCCCCTGTATTTACTCATGGACAAACACCTGTCACCAGTAAAAACGTGCAACCCGGCGTTTTACCATCATCTCCGGCTGTGTTCGATCGCTGTACGATTCTGCTTCTGTGTCAAAAGGATGGTCTTGATCTACACACGTTTTTAACTACAGAGGCACGCAGTGATATTATAAGAAAGAATCGATTCGCGGCCATCGAGGACAATGGACTAATTTCAATCTTTGTTTTGTTTCCCGGCAGTCGCAGCACAACAAACTGGCAGAATAATTTTCAAGACTGAATGGTGATGTCTTCGTGCCTGATGGTCACCTTTCTCGCCATGTTCTTGTCGTGTAATGGAAGCCATCATGTTCCACGAAGGACTGCTTACAGAGAAGGTGACATCATGTTAGGGGGCCTATTTGACCTCCATCAGAGTGCAGGCGACAACGGCACTTGCCGTGACCTGCACGCTACTAACCTGGGCTACGCAGAGGCAATGATATTTGCTATTGAGAGTATCAACGACAACAACACGCTCTTGCCAAATGTCACCCTCGGGTTTGACATACAGGATTACTGTCTCAGTCCTGCTATAGCTGTGGAATCCGCTTACGAGCTAGTAGTGAAAAGTGATCATCGTTTTTTCACTCGAAAACTGCACAAGCTCGAAAGAGGCCAACGTGTCGGGCAGATTTAAAGAGATAACAGGGGTTGTTGGGCCAATGGATTCCTCAAGTGGCATAATGGTGTCAAGCTTGTTTGAGATCGCGCACATCCCATCCATTAGCCCTTTGGCAACAAGCGTAGAGTTAAGTACCACTCTGTACAGCCACTTTTATCGAACGATTGCTCCGGACAACTGGCGGGCCAGTCTATTAGCCGACATGGCGCAGTTCTTCAATTGGACATACGTCGCCGCAGTAGCCCTTGACGACTCGTTTGGCCGTTACGGAGTTTGGGGAATAGAAAAGGAAGTCAACACAAGAGACAATCTTTGTCTTGCCTTGACAAGGTTCGTTCCACGCGTTGACCATTTCCAGATGGTTCAAAAAATTGTACTCGAACTTAAGAGTAACGAGAAAGTTAAAGTTGTATTCGTTTGGCTTTATGGACAGTATGCGCGGGTTTTCATGGAAGAGGCCGTCAAACAAGATGTTAAAGGAAGAACATGGATCTTCACTGATGGATCAACCCCAGCAGCTCCATTCTTCAGAGATGCACGTTTTGCTGACATTTTGAATGGATCGTTTGGTATTTTGCCCAAGGCTCAATGTAGTGAGCCATTCAAAAAGTACCTGGCCAATCTGGCAAAAAGGAATTTTACGGGTAGCACCAATCCGTGGTGGACGGAGTATTGGAATCACTTAGATAATAAATCACTGGATTCGTTACGTCAGTCTTTTCCAAATAATAACCCCTTGGCAAACAGTCCTTACATTTCTTACACCATCGATGCCGTTTACGCGTTTGCCCATGCCTTGCACAACATGTACTCATGCAAAGAGCCACATGGTTTGCTGGAGGGCGGTAAATGCCCACCAGTTCGGGAGAAGAAGGTAATGGGGAAAAAGCTGCACGTTTACTTAAAGAATGTGAGTTTCCAAGGATTGACAGGAACAATACAATTTGACAAAAACGGCGATCCGTTTGAGGCGTTTCTACGACATTGTGAACTTCAAGAGTAGTGGCGGAAGCCTTGCGCCGGAAGTTCTTGTTGGCTGGTGGGCAAGGAAAACAAGTCCAAGACTTAACATAAATGTTTTCAATAATAACTTGGAAGAATCCGAATGGATTCAACGGTGTACCTTTGTCCGTATGCTCGCACGATTGCAAGCCTGGCGAGAGGAGAGTAACAAAGTCCCCTTGCTGTTGGGAATGCGTTAGTTGCCCTCTTGGTACAATAAACTCCAATGGCATTTCCTCTAACTGTTCCGAATGTCCTGAGAGGCAAAAACCCAATGAGAAGAGGACACAATGCGTCGACCTTCCACTAAACAACTTGAGCTGGAGAAATATTTCGGCCATAGCGGTGACCTCCACAGCAGCTTCTGGTCTGCTTTTGACTATTCTGTGCTTTGTTGTGTTCATCAGGCATCGGAATTCGCCGATAGTAAAGGCCTCAAACAAGGAACTTAGCTTTCTTTTATTGTCTGTGGTGGCCTCGTTTTTCATTTTGGCCTTTCTAAATCTGTTGACTCCCACGGATCTTTTGTGCCGCGCTATAAACATCTGGCGATACACCGTTTACACTTTATGCGTATCCTATACTTCTACTGAAATCAAGAAAAATCGTCGAGGCCTTTCGGTTTCAGAGTCCGACACCAGACAGTCTCACTTCCAGGCCTAAGAAAACAAAGAAGTTCTTCCTTTTCAAAGGACAAAGACTTCATTTAATTTTCTTGCTGTCAGCACAGGTCATATTGAGCGTGGTTTGGCTTATTTGCGATCCACCTTCTAAGGAAACGATCGTTCGTCAACTTCAGTACGTATTCGTCGTTTGCAAACCTTTCAGATCCATCACGGGTCACGTGCTTTTAGCCATGATTATAAGCACTATCCTTCTCCTTACATTTGCGTGCATCTATTACGCTTTTAAAGGAAGGAAAATTCCCGAGAATTTCAACGAGGCAAGGTACATCAGTTTTTTCCATGTACATTGTGCTTCTGTCCTCGGCTGCGTATTACCCTGTGGAATTTGGCATGGAGGGTTGGTACGTGGGCGTCATCGGCGGTGTAACGGCTCTTGTCAGTTCATATGCTCTTCTAGGTTGTATGTTCGGACCGAAGGTTTATGTCATTTTTTTCAGTCCTGAGCAGAATACACGCGAAGCAATAAGCACAGAAATTGCCAAATATTCATTGTCAACCTCAGCTGCAATAGCTAGCAAGGCACGCATAGCTCCTAGTCCCGAGTCTTCACTCGAATTGAAGTAGCCATGGCAACAACTGGGACACTCTGACACGTCAGCTTTGTCGTAGTGTTGCTAAGCAACCACCTGTCCTTTCGAGTGTTCTCACGTCCTTGATTGTCAAACAATGAGTACGTCACCAAAAAAAGGATTAGCCGCGAGCAAGCTCTCTGGTTTTTGGGGGGGGGAAAGGAGAAAGAGCGGGGGAAAGAGAGCTTGCACGGATGTCTCAGAATTCTGAATTCCGCCCCCAAGACCCCCGCCGCTTCCGGCTGCCCGAGCTGTCAAAATTTTGGCCAATCAGCGCAAACCGGAAATGAGCTTCATGTAAACAGACAGTGTAACTCGCGCGAGAAAATATAACTTTCCGCGCTAGTCGTCTCGCGCTAGCATGGCTGATGGAGATACTCCGAAAAAAAAGTGTTTAGGTAGAAAACCGAATGCCGAAAACCCAAGCGACTATTGTAGGTGTTGTAAATGTTCCTTGAAAGTGCGTTATGGTGACTCGTGGAAGTCAATTTATTCCGAGAACTTGTTCGCTCCGTCGAAGAAGAAAGGTTTGAAGGTACCGTTTTATCACAAGTGCTGAATGTGACGGGAATCCACGTTGAAAAAAACTCTTGTCTTTTGCTACAAAAATACGGAGGACCAGTGAGGGATTTGCCTTCATTTCGAACGGGGTAAACGCGATAAATCCAAAGTTTATGCCACTTGGCACGGAGGTTTTTTCGGAGGTCGAGGTCACAGAAGGACCAGAAGTCACCGGACGAGAAAAGAGATCCTTGCCGACTACTGTTTCAACACCAGAAAGAAGTCCTGGTCAGAAGAAAGCGCCCAAAACTGGAAAAAGTCCGAGACATCGTTGCAAGCTCTCTTTCACTTTCCCACCTCCCCACCCCCCACCCCCCCCAAAAACGCCAAGAGAGCTTGCTCGCAGGCTAAAAAAGGATTAATGAACAGTATACAATGAATCTGCACGTGCTTTATACGTTTTGGTACATTTCTTAGCCGTCCTCTGCAACAACGCGAAACTGCGTTTTTCAGAGAACGTGAATCACGATGGTGAATTTTACAGGTTTCTGTTTGAATTGAACGATGCCTTGACATATTTTTAAACATAGTTGACACCGATAGAGTGACATTGAATACTTTATTATAGGAAATTAACACTTGTGTTTATTAACGTATTTTAAATTAACAAATTATAATTGAAAAGGCAAAATCGTTCAAAATAAAATAAATTAACGCCAATGAGAAGGTTATGTTTCCTGGTAAAGGAAATTAATGCGAATGGTACAAAGATAAAACTTTTTGTGATGACGGCAGAAACGAAATAAGGAACAAACCAAATAGAAAAGGATTAGTATACAGTCAACTCTCTCTAATGCGTTTTCGTTTGGCTCCAACACCGGGTGTCCGCCTTATGAGGCATCCATTATGAGAGAGCTGACTGTAGCATATCAAACAGAGAACGCTGTTGTTAATGATTGTTCAAGTGCCTATACCTACAAGGGCATGATTGAGAATGTTGAATTGAGTCAAAATAATTGTCGCTACTTTATTAAGGTCGCTGAAATTAACGCTCCATGAAATTAACACGATTGGCGAATTTTTGAAATTTGCGTTAATTCCATGGAGCCACTGTATTTCTAGTAAAGGTCAAATTGTATTACTGGTTTTGATGTAAAGTAAAGTAAGTAAACTGTAGCCTGCGTGCAGACGTCTCCTATTTCCTTGCTTCACGTAGCCTGTTCCAGGCTCTCGGATAGTGGGGACGAAGCGAAAAAGCGAACGGCCGCGCGAAGGTAGTCTGGGAGAGAGTTTAGGCGTGAAGCAAGCTAGGAAATAGGAGACGTCTGCACGCAGGCTAGTAAACTGTGAAGTGATTGAAGTGAGTGAAGTGAAGTAAAGTACAGTGAAGTGAAGTGAAGTAAAATGCAATGAATTGAAGTGAATTGAAGTAAAAATGAAGTAAAGTGAAGTACAAGCTCTATTTATCTGGTAAACGAAACAAAGGAGTTCACAAAATGTTATTCCAGCTGTCTGAGTAGCCTCAGCTAATGATTAAGAAATAATGGTTTAGAAAGTAACCACTCTGTGCATATTTCGCAAATTAAACAAGCCACAAATAAATGGTTTCAGTTCATGCATCGGATTGTCACCTCGCAGTAAGGTCTGGCTTCCTTGGCTCCTTTTCATTTTCATCGTGCATCATGCCTTGTGCTTGAACAGTCGAATCATTCTTGAACTTTTTCTTGCAGAAGAACCTCGTCAGGTCAAATAGCAACTTGCAAAACTCCAGTAAGGTTAAAATAGAGATACCAGTGAAAAGACCCAGTGAACCTCCAATGCTGCTGAGAAGGTCTTCAGGCTCAATAAAATAAAGAAAAATTAATTAATTAGTACGCAGAATAGAAGGAATATTAAACATTTACCGTATTTACTCGAAAAAGCGCCTCCTCCAATTTAAAAGCACCGCCCCCGAATAAGCGCTATAAATAACAGAAAATACTAATATAAAGCGCTGCTCTCGAACTAAGCGCCGCACCCCTCAACAACAACGCGGCGCTTATCTTTACAGCGGCTTTACAGCTTATCTTTACAGCTTGCAGAGCTAAGCTGCGAGGAGAATGGAGAAAGGCGCCTCTCCCCATTCTCACGCTCGCGAGCTCGGATTGTTTGTCCCGCGAAAGAGAGCACTAAACTGGCTTACCTTATACCTTTGTTCTTGTGCAATGATCTCCACTGTCATGCTCTTGTAGTAGATATCAACGCGCGCCAAATTCCTTCTGTTAAAACAAAATGAACTTACAGCTACGAATCAGTTTGACACTAGTAATACCAGCCTATTACGGCAAAAATCACGAGAGGAAAGGAGGAGGTATGGGGAGAGGGACTGTGCAGTCCAAGTAAGGAACTACCGGAAAGTTCCTCGAACTCCCGCCGAAACTAGCGGTATAATTTCACGGTTGTGAGTAAATCCTGAAAGGAATGACTTCAAACGTAATTGACATAGACTGCGAGCAGTCCCTCTTTCTTTCTGATATCGAGCGCGAAGCGCGAGTGAGCGGAAATCGAGCGCGAAGCGCGAGCGAGCGGGAGATGGGCCGAGCGGAAGTGAGTCACGAAGTGAAAAGAGCGAAAGATATATCTTTCGCTCTTCTCACTTCGTGACTCACTTCCGCTCGGCCCATCTCCCGCTCGCTCGCGCTTCGCGCTCGATATCAGAAAGAAAGAGGAACTGCTCGCAGTCTATAATTGACATTTTAGTGTTCAGTTCTTAACAAAAAAAAAAGGTGTGTATGATTTCACATTTAATTTGTTATGATTTTATTGGCTTGGATTGGTCCATATACTGTAAACGTTTTAGCTACAAGAGACGAAAGTTGTTTTCTCATGAAAGTAGCGAATCCGCATAGGATCCTACCAAAGTAGCGATGAAAAGGCGACTAAATCCGAAAATAAGAAGGTTTGTTACTTTCGGAACTTTACGGCATGGTACAAAAAGCACTCGTAATCGTAATGAGAACGAAAGCTGAACTAACCTGGCTTCTGCGTGATTGTTTGTTACATTTGAAGCTTTGTTCCCCAACATGTGACGTAGAAGTACCTGGTTTTACACAAAAAGAAAATACATTGTCTGTGTCATCACCGCTGCTGCTTGTATATGGCTTATCCCATAGTATGAATCGCCTAGGAGTATCGCTACCCCCCTGGATGGGATGTTAGTCTACGGCAGGTTACTCCCCAGTATCTTTGTAATATATAGGTTACCAGCACACAGCGGTCAAACGTGACGTGCCTGCGCAGTTCCCGCCAAAACCCCACTGCGAAAATGTCCTAAATTTACGAAGTCCTCCACGTTTCGTCACTTTAAAGCTCAAACTTAAGAAATGTACTGAAAACTTAAGCTTTGTACTCGGAGTATGCATAGATAATGTAATAATTGTTATCCACCAAGTGTCTCAGCTCGTATTTTGGTTTACCACTACATGTTCTATAACGTTTCCTTACAAACTTCGCGGCCATTACGCCGCCATTACGCTTCAATCTCTTGCAAAATCAAGGCAGCGAAAACCGGAAGTGGCGCCGGATTTTTGCGTTTGACCGCTGTGTGGGTTACCAGTCCAACACGCTAACCATTTAGCCACCTCATCTCCCACACTGAAAGCTGAGAAGAAAAGGTTAACTCGTATTTGCTGGAAGGAACCGAATAACTCACCAGATATGCTTCTGTCGGCCATATGGCAGATGATGTTGTAGCCGGATACTCATACTGCCTAACAAATAAACAACAAACAAACAAACAAAATTAAAAAATTAAAAATCCCAACAACATTTGTAAACCATTATCACAGTTAGTTGAATTTACGGGTTTCCGTGACCCGCTCACACTTATATTAAAATATATACATTGAAAATAGCCGTGCCACTTAGGGCCTGTTTATATGGAGAAAAGTTGTCCCTGGTAGGCCGGAGGGTCAGCCTCCATACCGAGCAACCCCGGGCGAGATAACTTTTCATACATTTCTTTATAAATAGCAGTGAACCGTTTACATGAGAAATCGAAAAGTTGGCTCGGGGGGCAGGGTAACCCTGGGTGTAGGGTTACTCGCTTTGAAGGTAGGGTGACCCTGGGGGGCGGCCAACGTTTTTTCATATAAACACTTTGGCTATTGTTGTTTCACCTACCAGGGACAAGTCGGGACATATAGAGCATGCGCGAGCGCGAGAGGCCAAGTTTTGGCTCGGTTCCCCCGACTACAGCCCGTAGCGCGGGCGTTTCTCAGACAAGCGATTACTATTTCAGGGACCAGAAAGCTAACCAGTTGGCTATTTAAAGAGTGGCCGAGGAGTTGACTTCGGAACTACCGCTAGTGGCAGGGTGGGGATCCCGAGCTTTTTCGTTGATTGGTGCCCAAAAGAATCAAATTCAATCTTAAACTAAACTAATAAAACAAATATTTTTCATTGCTTGTACTGAAGTTGATAACTACCTGCAGTCTTCATTACAATTGCACGTGAGATTTGACAATCTAAGCCGGTCGTTCACGACCTTGATGCAACGACCTGGACATACATAGGGAAAGTAAAGTCATACCATACATAATCAGTTTGTTATTTAGAGCGGTTTTCAATTGAGTGTAGTAAAACCAAAGCCAAAGTAATCACTCTGGCCAATCACAACAGAAGACAAGAAAACAAGGAACCAATCAGAACTCGAAGCAAATACATGTGACCCGCGATAAGCGCGGGAAAACGCGTGCGACCAAGCCGCGATTGGTTTAAGTTTGGCATCTGATTGGTTAAGAAAGTGGCGCGAGTTTTTCAAACCAAAAAGAGGGCATAGAAAAGCATAACCAAAGAAAATTAATATTACTTTCGACACTCAATTGAAAACTCCTCTATTAAACCAGTTAACGTTATTGTACGTTATTATCGTCACTTCTCAAGACCCCAGAAATGTCACCAGTCAAACATGTACAGATATTGTAAAATGCCAGTATTCCTGTTGAATCAGTTTTACGCGCACTTGCGACAAATAATTGTTTTGTAGGCCAGGGTCTAGTTAATTGTTCGAAAGCTGATTAACACTAAAACAGGATTATAATTTAACCCAGGCTTAATCTTCTCGATTTTAAGTTACAGTTTGAGAATAATAGTCAAAGTAACAAGTGAAGAACGAAAAATACAAAAAACACTCTTGAAAACTAGTTACTCAAACCCACTGACGCTAATCCTAGATTATTTTAATCATACTTTGACCAACCGGGCCCCTACAGGTTATGTTCTAACGTCTTTAACAATCATCTGTCACCCACCTTGCGTTAAATTTAACGGATCGCAGTTTGGTTTGACTTGATACGCAATTTCAACGCATCCACATTCTCTCAACTGATGCTGTGCGGTGCAAGCCTTCCTGCACGCCTGAAAAACGCAATTTACCAAATCGTACAGAATACTTTTAACTCCTAGAGCTGCATGAGTCCCGAGGGGGGGGGGGGGGTTTACAAAACCCACGTTTGAGTAGGGGTGTTCCGCCCAGGCAATTGCTCACTTCCCCTACCCTGTTTTTACATGTTTTACTGAAGTAGGTGTTTATTTGAGGACTTAATTCCTGACAATAATCTGTTGTCGGACGCCAGGTCGGACAGCAGCCAGGCCTGCAGAAAATGTCGGGGAAATAATTCCGGCCACCCATGTACCCTATGAGGCGAGGGGACGGCTGACACACTAGTGACTGAGTGACATGGATCCCCAAATCATGCTAATACAGTCAACTATCTCAAAGCGGACACCACTGTAAGGCGGACACTTCTCTAGGCAGACATGGTTGGCTACTGGTCCCGCTCCCTAGCCGAGAATGTTAGCCGTCAGAGAGAGTTCACTGTATATCGTTCCACGTTTCACGACATAAAACCCGCCCTAGCGTGCTCTGTGAGGCCGTGACTTACCATGTGTGAGTACCTGTGCGTGACACAGTTTTTAATGCGTGACTTATTATCTGTGAGTATCTGTGTTGTGTGACGCAGTTTTTAATGCGTGACTTATCATCTGTGAGTACCTGTGTTGTGTGACGCAGTTTTTTAATGCGTGACTTACCATCTGTGAGTACCTGTCGGAATGGTAAGGTAGATCATCAGGAGTATTCGCGGGCCATCCACAGTATTTCCCCTCATACGGAAAGTCAAGACGGGTGACTACTCTCTATAATTAAACGCGTTTTATTAAAATAAATCAAGTTCATTAGAGTACTAAAGCAAGAGAATATGAAGGTTACCCTTCATATTCTCTTGACTAAAGTCATGACGTCACAAAAATTAAATTTGCGAAATTATGGAATTTGATCAGCTATTCAGAGGAAGCATGCCAAAAAACGTCCACTTACCAAACATTAGCTCTCCATTGCAATTTGCGGCTGAGATATGGGCACTTCAGGTTTTAATTTCTCCATCAGAAACCCTTCTAATTTTGCGTCTGTTCCTTCAGTTTAGAACAGGCGCAAAATTAGAGAGCCAACCAAACTTTGAACCTCTATATCTCGGCCGCAAATTGCAATGGAGAGCTAATTTTTGGCAAGTGGACGTTTTTTGGCACGCTTCCTCTGAAGAGCTGATCAAATTTCATAATTTCGCAAATTTGAAAATTTGTGACGTCACACTTTACTACTCTATGCAGTAACCAATCAGAACAAGAAGTAAACCTTGTAACCGGCGACAATAAGCGCGGGAAAAGTCTTGTACGTCAAATCACGATAAGCAGTGTCTTTGCGTTTCATTGGATAAAAAGAAACTATCTTTGCTCTGATTGGCTATGACATAATACATGATTTTCTTGAAGGCTCAGAGAACGTAAAAACCAAGATTACACATTATTACTTTCGAAAGTAATACTCACTTGGCTGAAACCAATGTTAGTGATTTGTCCTGGTGCCACAAGATATCCGTTCTCCTCTGGAAAGTACTTTACTTTTGAACTCGTTATGTCGATTACAGCGCCATAAGATTCAGAGAAGTCTCCCAAGTATTCGTCGGCTTCGATGTTTAAGATCAGCGACAAACCTGTAAGATACAAACAAAGGTGAATACAACTTATCACAAATAACTGGGAATTTGCGTTACGCAAAAATGGTACGTCTTGAGGGAGACGCGGTAACCTATAATGGTTAACGCGTTGGACTTCAGATCGAGCGATCCGGGTTCGAGCGCCGGCCGGGGCGAAATTTTTTTTTACGCCCACTTCAAGATGGCGGCCATTTACATTTTGTATATTTTTAAGCGCCGGCCGGGTCAGTGTGTTGTAATCTCGGACAAGACACTTTACTCTCACAGTAGCTCTCTCTACCTAGGAGTATGAATGGGTACCGGTGAATTGAGATTTTTCTTTGAGCGAATATTCAACGAGGCGCAATCGCTCATAGAATACTTTAAGCAGCGAAGCTCGAGGAAACCTGTGAGCTTTGAGGAAGATGATGTCCAAGGAATTTTCTATTGAAGCCGTATCGCATTTGAAAGGAACATCAAATCGACAAAGTAAAATTGTGTTGACCTTCAAAAATCTTCCAAGTCCCCTTAAAACATCTCAGTTCTATTTAATGTAACAATTTATTTAGGTCGGATTTACTACTGTACAATAAAACGCGGTAAGTGTCTACTAATCTGAGGTAGCAAGTGATTGTGAATGATCACCATTTTCATTTCCTGGTACGCTAACGTTCTGCGTCATATTCTCGCCAGCAAACACGTAACAGTTTCCATACACAAAGTTGTATAACAATGTGAAGTTCCTGGAAAGAAAAGAGATAAACGAAAGAAAGGCTAAAACAAAAAGTGCCCATTTATATGAATACTTCAGTTCTGTTCCCGGATTCTCACTTTCTTTATGTACTGTAAGTCTGATACTCAGTCAGTCAATTGTTTCCGTCCTTAATTCCGTCCGTCAGAGTCAGTCAGTCAGTCAGTCAGTCAGTCAGTCAGTCAGTCAGTCAGTCAGTCAGTCAGTCAGTCAGTCAGTCAGTCAGTCAGTCAGTCAGTCAGTCAGTCAGTCAGTCAGTCAGTCAGTCAGTCAGTCCACCCGTTCGTCCGTTCGTCCGTTCGTCCGTTCGTCCGTTCGTCCGTTCGTCCGTTCGTCCGTTCGTCCGTTCGTCCGTTCGTCCGTTCGTCCGTTCGTCCGTTCGTCCGTTCGTCCGTTCGTCCGATGGTCATACATTATAATTTTGATCAGGTATAACTATTGGATATAACTGCAGCTTACTCTGGACCGCAAACTTCGCCTTTCCAGATGCATTGCAGTATAAAATCATCTACTTGATGTCCAACCGACTGTTTAACGCTGTCATCAAGTGATGCTATGAAGGCGTATTTGTAAGAACTCATGAGAAGCCTGGATCCTACAATGGCAATAAACAATGAAAAGCTGTAGCAAAATCAGTGATCAGTGTTTCTATGCACTTCCAGAAACATGGAACATTCAAAGACGTTGCATGCTAACTGATCTATCAAGCAAGAAACTAGAAATTTCTACGGTTCTTTTACCCTTATTTAATGCAGACTGTATATTTCAAAAAGCTAGCTCTTACCATTTTGTTTGAATTGTGCCCATTTTGGGTGTGGGTCCTGTAAGGTTATTAAAAAAGATAAAAAATGATGAATATCATGGAGTAGACTACGAGTAGTCCCTCATTTTTCTCAGGGATCGAGCGCGCGCACAGCGCGTGGAAATTATCTCCCGCGAGAAGACGCGACGCGAGGCCGCGCCCGCTCGATCCCTGAGAAAAATGAGGGACTATTCGTAGTCTAATCATGGGGTAGAATCATGCATTTGCGTTTCTGTGTACGAAATGACAAGTCGTTTAAGTAGTCTGACTGTTAAAAATGAGCTCAGATCAGTGAAGGTTTGAGATCTTTGTTCCGTTGATTTCTGTAGCTAAGAAAGTTCAGTATTGTTATTTATCAATATCAGATATAACTAGAAGGATGAATGAACAAGATCTAGAAAGTAATTAGTTTTTCTTTCGTAATTAGAAAGAGTTTCGCTCATTGTAATCATTTCTCTATTTTTAGCCATAACATGCTCTCTGGACAGGCATTGGATCACATTTTTTCATTATTTTTACCCACCTAAACAAATCACATTCAAATCAAGTGTAAACAAAGGCCTGTTTTTTTATTTTATAAAAGCGGTGATGCCTTGTTTTAGTGGATTTAATAAAGTACGCGCACTTGAGTAACTGAATAATAATAACTATAACAATAACAGTGGAAAAAATATAATGTAGTCACCTTGCGGCAGTCAGAGGCTATAATTAAAATAAATACTAACCGTTAAACCCTCTCGTATGGCTCTCTTCAAACCGTTTTTCTAACCGCGTTCATGTTACATACGACAATGGCGGGAAACTCAAGATCTTCGACATGCTTCATCTCGACTTTAACATCGACCGGGTACAAAAAAAAGGCCGACACGAGATTGAATCCCTGGTAAGCTGTATACACCAGTGCACTAAGTAAACACACGGACCAAATAAGTCTTTCTGGTATAGATTTAGAAGACGCCAGTCTACCGAACCCATGAGCGGTAGTTTCCGAGCAAAACTCATGAAGTTTTCCAACTGCTTCGTGACTTTTGCTCTGTGCCGTCTTTAAGTTGGCTTCAGTCATTTCGTGAACCCTGAAGTTGCAAAATAATTATGTTCGTAGAAAATCCTTTAATTATCAATTAATTTTTGCACCGCAAAAAATAAAAACTGAAGTGGAAATTATTAAGAAAAAAAGGTAATAAAAAATGCTGTCAAAATTACAAGAATTACCTGTCCATTCGGTACCGTACAGATTGAGTCACATCTTAATTTGAACGGGGGCTTCTATGTGTTACTGCTTCATCGGCACACGGTCGACAGTGAGGGATTTTCTTATTTGCATAACTTTTTATTTCATACATTTATGAACATCGTTAACTACTGGACGGCCGCTGACATTTTCTTTAATCCTTTTGTTCTGCCCAAGGTGATGCGCCGAAAAGTAAACATCATCTATTTTATGACTTTGCTGTTAAAAGAACATGTCTTTTCGGCATTGTTTTGGGGAGACCTTTAAGGTTGCAATTATCATATGTCTGGCTACCAATTAATTTTTTATAACATCGCAGGAATTAAATTCAATCGAGGAAGACTAACTTACGAAGGCCACCTTTTCTTTCATGGGTCCGTTGAAAACGAAAAATGTGGTGACGCGAAATCTGGAGTTCAAGGCACTTCAAGGCTTCAATGCAGACCGCTCAGTTCTCTCGCGTTTGGCGATTCTTTAGGAAACGTGGGTGGGGCTCGCAGTCTAATTGAAAATTTGCGCTAACTGGGGCTTGTTTGTTTTTTCAAAAAGCCTTTCTCTGGCTTGCTGCTCAATAATTGAGCAACTTTCAATAGTTTTAACTTTCTATATAACATGACAGTTAAGATTGAAATCGCTGCATGTAATCTCTTTCGGCATTATTATATAATATCAAGGATTGCTCATGGGAAAGATATTGGATAAATTAAATTTTTTGAAAGACAACGGTCAGATAAAAAAAAAAAATAGCTTACCGTATGTGTAAATAAAATCATTTTTTTATTGGGCATGAAGGTAACCAGAGGACAAATACCTTCACCAAAAAAGTAACATAAATTTCGGAGACCCTATTGCAAATTTACAAGTAAAAACGTCACGCTAAGCCAGCGGATTTCAAGCTTGCTCTTTCATAAAATGCCAAGCTTGCATGCAAAGACTATAAGGCAAATATCACTGTGTGTGGTTCATTGTTTGTTGCGCACAAAAATTAACCGCATCGAGGCACAGTTTGGATGTCCACAAGTAAAAAAATATCTCCCCCAAACAAACAGAATTACGCAACAAACTGTAATGTACAAATTGCAATGCATTCTGGTGTTCTTTCGCTCTATGATATTAATTGATTTTTTTCCTTTCCTGTATATCTACATTCTAAACATTTTTTAGCCTACAAGCAAGCTCTCTTCCTCGCAGGCAAAAACAACTTCCGATTATATGCACTCTGTAGTCCAAAAGGATTGTTTCATTTTCAGTAATTTCTTCGGCTCGGTAGCTAGTTTGTTTTTATACACAGAATTTGACTCAGGGCCTCACTCTAAAAATATTATAACCATACTAAGAACGGCGTTTTCCGGTGAACAGACGGAAACATACTGAACTACAGTCTTTTAAAGATAAACTAATAATTAAAAAAAAATATATGTTTTAAGATATAAATTAAAGTCTTTCACTGAAACAGGCGTTTCATGGAAGTAGTTTGTTTGGAAAAGTCCACAGCCCTCTAAATTAAGATATATTTGAGAATGATATCTATGAAGATGTCCTCATTGTGTTAGTTACTAAGGATTTTATTATATAATCATATTATGACTATTATATTAAACGTGGGAGACTCTTTTCCTGAAACCACAGGAAGTATTCTGTTTGTTTTGTTTTGTTTTATTTTGCTTTCCAATGAATAATTTTTTACTTACTTATAGTTTGTTAGTACTTGGTTTTCTGAGGGAGTAATCACAATGAATATCACAATGCTTTTCCTGCCTCGTCCCCAGGCGCCGTTGCATTTTCGTTGGCAAAAGGCGGGAAAACAGGGAGCGCGGGGCTTGATGGTTAGGAGGCGAAACCACTCCTGGGCATAAGTACACGCGCACCGCGCGCAAGGAGCAACGCCTGGGGACGAGGCAGATACTTTTACTTAGGGGAGAGGTTCAGTTAGAGGTCCAGCGGGTCTGAGCCTCCTTTTGTTGAAAGAATGTAAGACTCGAAGGTCTGAAAATTTCCTATCGTCGCCCTGCTCACCGGGACAAGCACATGCCCTCCTGCTAAAGGCCGGGGAGAAGAGAGTCTCTGGATCAACAGACCCATGGACTCTGGCTCTCTGGGTCTCTGGATCCACAGACCAAGAGACCCTGGCTGGGTCTCTGTATCCACAGACCCACCGATCCTGGGTCTCTGGGTCTCTGGTTCCACAGACCCACGAACCCTGGGGGCATGGGTGACACTTCAGACTGGTCCCCGCGCGTGAGCCGTCTCCTCTGTCACTTACTCCCGAGAGAGATTGACAGAAAATGACAGCCCCTCCAAAACTATTCATAATTAGACATAATTATGTGGATGTTTTAAAAATCAACCAATCAAAATCACTACCCGGTTTTCGGGTAGTGACGTTCAGAGAGGTCTCTCTCGGGAGGAGACAGCTAATATTCAGGCCATACAGGTAGGTTTGTGATTGTCTCGCGTGGACTTTTTTTAAATTTGTTTTCCCCTGAACTTGTTATTACAGTCATGTCGAACTCTATAGACGTTCGCATCATTACCAGGTCAAACTTTATAGACTACGAGCAGTCCTTCATTTTTCTCAGCATACAGGGAGAGCACAAGTCTCCTACGCAGCCGTTATTTGTGTCGTCACGACACAAATAACGGCTGCGGAGACTAGGAGACAGCTAGGAGAGCACGCGAGCTTAACACGCGAGCGCGCGCGAAAAAGTGGTGATTTTCGCGCGCTCGCGTGCTCTCCCACTCGCCGCGACTATCCCCTATCCCTGAGAAAAATGAGGGACTAATTGCAATTTTTCTCAAAAAACGTGATTGTATATGTTTCTTCTTTTCTTTTATTGTTCCATTGTATTTATATCCCTTTGTTCCGCCTCCAAACAGCACCTGCAGACAGCACCATAGCAACTGTAATTAATATTGACATTCTGTCTTCATTCGTCCGCCATCTTGAAAATTTTGGGGCGTCCCTTTGTTCGCGTTACATTTTCAACGAAGAAACGGCACATTGGCGTTCTTGGTCAGCAAGAAAATCCTAAGGTGAGTATTGAAAACGAAGCAAAAGCTGTTGTGACTTTCCTCTGATGAATTTTACATGAAGGTTTTTATGCTAATTGAGTAAATCCAGCGGTGTCAATCATTCTGCGTTCTTCTCACGCACCAAAAGATATTGACACGTCTGTGCTTCAAATTCAACAGATAGTTGAGTGGCAGATTGGAAATTCGACCGCCAACCGTGCGTAACACTCCGTGAAATATAACAGCTATCATAAAAGTGTTGTTGCTTTGAAACTCCGAGGTCGAAAAGTGACAAGAATAGAGCTGTATTTTGGCCGGCAGTTGCAGTGCAGCGGGCATTCCTAATTCGTCACAACCTCGAGCGCGCGGACATCTTGGATCTTGGTTTATTTGCGAACAACCAAATCTTTGCCGGGCTATGGAAGGAAATGTGATGAATTCGGTGCAAGTTCCCATGCTATCGGGTCAGCAAGCTGCCTTGGAGCAGATGAAACCTCCTGAAGAAGGACCGGACGGTCGAAAGCAGGACATCGGTGATATTTTACAGCAAATTATGAACATCACTGATCAGTCTCTGGACGAAGCGCAAGCGAGGTGAGTGGATGAAATCGAATACGTTGTCGATTTCGCGTTGTCTCTTCCCGCCGCTTCCTATGCTTGAGTTTGTAGTGACATAAACTTGTTCAGTTTGCTCTTATGTATACTATTAACTGTCGATCTTTTGACTGCACGCCTTATGGCTTATCATATGATAATGCATTGTTTTCCCATCACACATCCATTTAGGAAACACGCTCTGAACTGCCATCGCATGAAGCCCGCCCTTTTCAACGTCCTCTGTGAGATCAAGGAAAAAACAGGCGAGTAAATGACAGCTTTACTAGCTGGCACGTGTTTATTTTTCTCCAGAAGCTTGATGTATGTAGTGCACTCATATTTCTCACTTTAATCCAGTGGTATTCAATAAATCCTTCGACTGTTTGCACCGGACCTCGAATCGTTCGATCGAATGCCTTTAAAATCACTTGATTTTTTCCTGTTTTCATAACATCAAACGTTTACATTTTGATATCATTAAACATAGATTTTTCATCGAAATAATAGGTATTTAGGGCCTTATTTAACCTAACTTCATGTTTCTTTAGCACGAAAGATCGGCGATCGTAAATTATTATCAGCAGAAATTGATTACGCATTTAACCTCTCGTTTAAACATGTTTTATTTCGAAGGGAAGACCTCTATCAATTTATTTTGTTTTTGTTGATAACACAGATAAATTTGCTCGGTACTTTGGAGGTAGTTTGGTATCGTATTTTTCACTTGATTGCGCGTTTGTACTACTTTGTAGCGATTAAAGTGAAAGGTGGCAATTATGGATAGTGCTGTGTGTTATTTTTGGTGTCAGCATAATGGATTGTTGGTGAATGTTTATTGTTTGTCCACAGCGTTC
This sequence comes from Desmophyllum pertusum, assembly GCA_029204205.1. Taxonomy (NCBI): domain Eukaryota; kingdom Metazoa; phylum Cnidaria; class Anthozoa; order Scleractinia; family Caryophylliidae; genus Desmophyllum; species Desmophyllum pertusum. The sequence goes on from MU825881.1 coordinate 1,078,572, forward strand.
CTTTGGGCAAACAATGGACTCCCAGCTACCCAAAGAAAATACTTTTGTTTTGATCCTTTAATAAATATCTTCTATAACAATACCGATTAAGGATTGTCTATTTTTTTCAAAGGGCATAAAATAGCCATCAATATCATCTCAAGCATATCTTGCAATAATTATTATTTTCTTTAATTTAAAGTTATAATTATCAATATTTTAGGTCAAAGTTAAATAATTATGCACTTGAAGCTATAATTTTTTTTCAGTAGGAAAAAATATTTATAAAAACAATAAATTGCAGTCAAAGGGGACAAAATAATATAATTTACAGAGTGATGTGTCAGTGATGCTATATCCAAAACTGTTATCAACCTTTGTGGATTGATGGCACAATTTGTTGAAAAGCTAACAAGCTGTTTGCGCAGTACTGTGAGCTGACAAACTTCAAACTGAAATTATGGAGAATCATTCTGAATATTTCCCATATCCCAGACCATTCTAAGAATTATCACAATAAGCAGTTCTGATTGTAGTTTGCATTACTGCTGATCTACAGAGTTGTTACCAAGCCAACAAGTGCAGATGTTTTCCAAACAGGCAGTCTAAGGGCAAATTTTTACGAAGTCAAGGAAAGCATATTAATTTTATTCCATCTTACTAACATGATCCCAGTGTATCCTTGTCAGTATGGAGTTACTGATTCAGATATTGACAACCTTTTTTCTGGTCCCACAAAAATAATCTGGTGTTTTTCCCCTTCCTTAAAACATCCTGGAAACATGTAGTTGAGATCCCTCCGGAAACATGAAGTTCCTGTATGACAGTGTCTTAAGTCTGGTTTCCATATATCATTTCTATAATCACCAAAATCACTGTCAAAAACAAATGAGTGATTATCAGTAGCTACCCTGCCAGCAGAGTTGTTTGATCTTTTCTAGGAAAGATCAAAGCGACTCTGCTAGCCGAGTAGCAAAATTTGATCGATTTGGTCAGTAGCAAATTTGATCGCTGAACTGTTTCCAAAATTTCAAAGCAAAAAAAAAAAAATTAAACCACAATATACTTGTGCGAGATGCAGTGGCCTAATGGTTAGCGCGTTGGACTCGGGATCGAGTGGTCTGGGTTTGAGCCCTGGCCGGGGTCACTGTGTTGTGTTCTGTGGCAAGACACTTAATTCTCACAGTGTCTCTCTCTACCCAGGAGTATAAAATGGTACCGGCGACTGTTAGGGCATCCTAACAAAATGGTGGGGTTGGGGGGGGGGGGGGGGGTAACCTGCGATGGACAAGCAACCCACCCAGGGGGAGTAGCAATATCCCTAGTGGGCTTCATGCTACGGAAACCGGGATAAGCTCCAGCATTGTGGGCCAGTTTGGTCCTGAAGGGCTTTAGTTACCTACGTGTATACTTGCATCCACAATATTGCTGTTCCACTTTGGTTTATCAAATGGCGCCCATAAAAGTACACAAGAAGTATTAATAATAAGTTTATTTTCATTTTTATGAGTCTCCTGAAAGTCACCATTCCAGAGAGTAGTGTCCTCATTAAATTCTGTTAAAGATTCAGAAGCATACCTAATAACATTTTCTTTCTTTTAACAGTTCTCAGTATTCGTGGATCTCAAGAAGATGAACCACCTGATCCACAGCTTATGAGGCTAGATAACATGCTCCTTGCCGAGGGTGTGGCAGGCCCTGAAAAGGGAGGAGGATCTGCAGCAGCAGGCAGCAGCTGCAGCTGGGGTTCACGAGAATCAAGCTGAGCATACGGAATATCGAGCCAAGTTAAACCAGATAAGACAGATCTATCACACAGAACTGGAAAAATATGAACAGGTATATACATGTACATGTACCACACAAAAATATTTACATGGCACATGATGTGCATGTGAACATATTTATAGGCAATGTTTCACAAGTGATTATTCTTTGAAACTACAGTAGCTGGCCAACTCGCACTCATTGTATCTAAAAATTGAAGCCTGGAGGGCTGTCCACCTCATGTGACTTTTTACACGTCTGTTTTTTATTATTTTCTTCAGAGAATGAAATGAAAATATGAACTCATTATTTATAATTAATTGCTTCTTTTGTTAGTATTTTAACAAAGGATTTACAGAAGAGGTGACCGCATTGTCAGGAAAAATATGCCAGTAACCATGTGATTTTTCTTGAAAACGGAAGTGGAAAAAAATGACCCAAGCAATGTTTATGACGCAGACAGTCAATTATACTATAGAGTCTTGAGTTCTCCATCAGTTCCTGGGAAAGCCTAGCATCTGATCATCCTGCATGACTTCTCACATTCTCATCACACGTCTCACATGCCGGACATGTGGTAGAGACTTCTGTGCCCAGATAGGCCTCGTCAGCCACCTCTGCACGTGTACACGTAAACCATCCCTTACAAACTTATAGAATGTTATGGTCGCCATTGATGTCGCTGGACGAACAACATTATAAGCAAATAATAAAAAAAGCCTAAAAAGTCACATGAGGTGAATACAGCATGCCACCAGCCCTTCAATTAAGTGGCGGTAACTACATGTAGAATTTCACACTAAGTTTTGATCAGCGGGTGACTTTTGTTTCTGGGGAAATCCTGTAATTACAGTACTGGTAACTGCAAATAATTTGTTTATGTTAACTGAAATGTGTTCATGAAAGAAAGTAAAGTACCGGAAATGTTTTATTGTAATAGGGCACATGTTTTGGCAGTATTTACACATGTACCTGTACATCCAAAACAATTACTGTTTACATGTATCTCTGATTGGTGTAAGATGCACAAAGACACTCTGGCAAATATTTGCCAAAAACCGACACTTGTTTAATTCCTTCTCTGTCAACATTATTAGCTAAAACTGAATGATGTACAGTGAAAAACCAAGCACGAGGGCCTTCTATTTAACAATTAGACAGCAAGCTTGAGGTTTCTATCAGCTGATAGTTGGCGAACGAGCCAACTATCAAAGTTGATAGAAACCGAGAGCAAGCCGTCCAAATTAGCATAACCCAGTGGCTGATCTATTAAACATACATGTACTTGTAGAATATCGATAAAACTGATTTATTGCTGATTTTGTTTAATACTTTTTGGCCGTAATGCATGAAAAACTGTGTGCACGTTCTGAGAGCCATCTATCGATCGATAGTAGGTGCCTTTGTAGCCAATCAGATTGCGAGTTTGCCAATAGTCAGCCACTGGGTAATCCTATTTATACCTCTTTTACTGTAGGCATGCAACGAATTTACAACCCATGTGATGAATCTGCTGAGAGAACAGTCAAGAACACGACCCATCTCTACCAAGGAAATTGAGCGAATGGTGAACATCATTCACCGCAAGTTCAGCGCCATTCAGATGCAGCTGAAGCAGAGTACATGTGAAGCTGTCATGATTTTAAGATCAAGATTCCTGGATGCAAGGTATCCTATTAAGTGATCAATTTACTGTACAACTGTAAGTTATTTTTTTCTGAAAAAAAGTTTCACTCCCAAGAATGACCAGCCTCCAGGTTCTCCTTACAATTTAAATACATTGTCAACTAGGCAGGTGACAAGAATAAAGAAAATCATCAGCTACACGATATTGTCTTGATGTACCACCAGATTCTGAGAACCATTGAAATTTATGGAAAAATTGTGTCATGGAACTCATCCTTGGAGACCCATCCGGGTAAAAATGTAACTTTCACAGTGCAGATTTTTGCCCAGTTTACTTCATCTTGCACCAACTTATACTGCCCCTGGGTCTCCAAGGATGAATGGAACTGAGATCATAAGGGTAATTTCCACTGGCTGAGTGAAACGAAATAAGTGGAAAATATTTTTCTCACACACCGCTGGGGCCTGGGTATAGGTCATGTGACCGGTCAGGCGGGCAGTTGTTTTTGTTGCATCCGCCATTCTGACCTTCCCACCCACCCACCCAAAGATTTTCAGTTGTAAGCACAATGTACAAAACCTTGTAATTTTTTGAGGCGTCCATTTTTTAGCATGTCATGTGTACAGTTTTTGATTTTATAATAAAGGTCAGGCTTGCGGCGGTCGGCTTGACATGGCTACCAGTGGTGTGTGAGAATAATTATTTGATTTTGTCTTTAGGAGGAAACGGAGAAACTTCAGTAAGCAGGCCACAGAAATCTTGAATGAATATTTTTATTCACATCTGAGTAATCCTTACCCGAGCGAGGAGGCTAAGGAAGAACTGGCAAGGAAATGCGGCATCAGTGTTGCACAGGTACTGCACATGCAGCGACTGTAATACATGTAGCTGTTATTACAGTTGAGCCCGCAGTCAAATATTCTTTTGTTTTTAAAAAGTATGCAAACGAGTTAGGCTCGATTTCTGCCGCTCTCTCTCGAGTCCAGTCTTCATTCTGGCTCATTTTCCTGAACAGCGGCTGGAAATCGAGCCTACAAATGAGGCTAATAGGCCAATACAATGCCAGATTGACCCTTTCGCCTCATTTGCATGTCTGTAATAACTGTTATTATTTTACAGAGAGTTGTAAAGAAAACCAAAGCAATCTGAATTACTTTCAACACTCAATTGAAAGCTGCTCTAAACATTGCACTGTCTCTTTCTCATCTGTATAGATATCGAATTGGTTTGGCAATAAGAGAATTAGATACAAGAAAAACATTGGAAAAGCTCAAGAAGAGGCAAACATGTATGCTGCTAAAGCTGCCACAGGTGGACCAGCAGGGCCAGGTCAGGGTCAGCAAGGAGTTCCATCCTCTGGTCAAGGTATGCACGGCTTTGACATGAAATTTACCCGCAAGATATCACTAAGGTTGTCTACATTGTGGCCTGTTCTTTATGCACAGTGTACATAAACAGTGGGAGATGCGGTGGCCTAATGGTTAGCACGCTGGACTCCGGATCAAGTGTCCCAGGTTCAAATCCTGGCCGGGGTCACTGTATTGTGTTCTTGGGCAAGACATTTAACTCTCACAGTGCCTCTCTCATAACCCAGGAGTATAAATGAATACCAGCAAACTGTCAGGGCAACCTTACAAAATGCTGGGGTAACCTGATGTTGGACTAGCATCCCACCCAGGGGAGTAGCAATACTCTTAGTTGGCTTCATGCTACGGAATGCTTCATGCTTCATGCTACGGCAGTGCGGGCCAGTTTGGCCCCGAATGGCTTGACCATACCACACACAAACAAGTGCAAAGTGAGAGTTACTAGTATTTATCAAGTCTAGTGACTCATTGGGCTTGGGGTGTACCTTTGGTTTCTATAGCATGAATTGATCAGATGAAGGGGTGCAGTAAACACCCGCTTATAAGAACCAGTGGATTAAGAACCTACAGGCTGACTTGTAAAAATGCAGGTTCTTATAAGCGGGTGTTTACTGTATTGCTACTCCACTTTGATGGGATTATTAACTGCGATGTTTATGCTCAACTTGCATGACCAATTTCCACTCATTGGGGCAGTTCTGTCTTTATGCTATTGAAAAAACCTAACTATATTTGTTAGGACAATATCCGGCTGGTGCAGTAGCAGGAAGTCCAACGGGTGTGGTCCCATCATCACAACATCAGATGCCAATCACCAGTCAGCCCCAGCCTGACATGTATGGAGTGCAGATGAATGGGAGTGGCATGGGTGCAGAATACCAACCAGGGTCTAATGTTGGTGCTAATGTCCAGTCACAGGTCAGTAGTACTTGGAAACGTATTTAACAGTAGTGTAGGGTTAGAAATTTTGATGGTACAGTACTTGCCATCTGGGAGAGTGAGTTTAAGAATTGCACCACAAAAATCTACAATAAATTCTACTTGCCTGAAAGGGTCGAGACCCAAACAAGTACTGGCCGGGCTTTATGGATTTCAAACTTTCACTAAGGCTGTTTCTTCAAGCACAGCCAGGCTTTCTTCAAATGGGAAGTTGTGCCACCATTCAGTTGATACAACCAAAATTAAAGCCACATGCTATAGTACAAAATGTACATTGTCCTCCCATATATATGTGTACAGTATGGAATCCTGATTTCTCGAACATGCCTCCAAGGAAAACACAAATTGTTCGAGGAATCAGGAGTTTGAAATATCGGGGTAAAATTACAGCGAAACAAATCCAATGGAAACGACTTTTGGTTCAAGTTATTTGAGAAATTGAGGGTTCGGGAAATCGGGATTCCTCTGAATTATGAACTGTTTGTGATCAGCTTCATAAACAGTTCTCGTCATACTACATGTACTTCAGGTACCAGGATTGCGGCATGTGATTTCCCAGGCTGCCACAGGTTATATTGATCCAGCAACAGGACACATGCAGCCGCCTCACGGACAGGGTCAGGTGTATCATGAGCCGCATCACCTTCACCATCAAGTAAGTCAACAACTAAAACAACAACAACAAAAATGGAGCAGCTAAAGGAAGTGTTTCACGGTTCAGTGCATGTTCAGGCTTATCAACTTTATCCGTTTATAAAAACCACTCACAAAAAAAAAAAAACCCCACTCACATGTACTTCTCGTACTTCAGTAATCATATACAGTACTATATTAGTCCAAGCAAAACGATGAATGACCAAAATTCCCAAATTATTTCAACGGATTACACCAAGAATATCAACATTGAATACCAGAATAAATTACCAGAATAAAGTGTTGGCCCGAAGGTAATTTATTCTGGTATTCAAATGTCGACATTCTCAGTGTAATCCGTTGAAATGTTTTGTGAATTTTGGTCATTCGTCGTTTTTCTTGGACTAATTATAGTATGTGATTACTGAAGTATCGAGAACTAGTGGGTTTTTTTAAACGGATAAAGTTGATGAGCCGGCACATGCACTGAACCGTGAAACACTCCCTTTAAGCCTGAAATGTGTGACATTACATATAGTTTAAAAAACAAGGAGCAGTGTTTTATCAGGTATAATTCGCCTCTTGTCTTATACCTGATAACACACTACTGTGAGTTTTTTTAAACGGCTTCAAAAACAAAAATAAAATATATTTTGAAACTTCTCAACTCTCATTGTGAAATAAACAAATAAAATAACAATCCAATGTGTCTTTGACGGGATGTTTGAGGTTAAAATATCTTTTAAAAGCGACGTTTCAAATAGTTTGACTATTCTTCTTCAGGCTGTTTGGTTGCATTCAAGAACTTCCATTTAAATCTGAATTAAATCTGATTAAATCTGATCCTAATCTTGAAATTTTAGTTTGTTTTAGACAGGAAATATTGAGCTGAAAGTTCAGCCGTACATATCTTTATCAATTAATATAAAGACATTCATTATAAAACATTCATTTCTTTTGTATTTTCATTATGAATTATTAAAGAGTTTTTGAAAGTAATATAAAGAATGAAAACAGGAATAACGCAGAGAAAGAAAAGTCACTCTTGTCCCGTCAATCATGTCTTTCTTAGGATTTAGAAAGCTTAGCGCGGCTGCCAGATGACTGTTTATTTTGTATACAGCTGTTTCGAGAAAGGTTGTCGGAAAAAAGCGCACGCGACAATCCCGAAAGGTATTGTGGGTAATTTTAAGTACACGGTTCCTTGACTTCAGCATTTCAGGGAAATCTGAGAAAATGACACGAGACGCCATGGAAGTATGTTTGCGAGTGCTAAAGAAAGCAACAAAAGTAGGTTCGACAGCTAGTGTCAGGAACGTACCTTGCTGATCATATCCCAGATTACCTTTCGGGATTGTCACGTGCACTTTTTTCCGACAACGTTTCTCAAAACAGCTGTAATTAACAATCTCTGCCATCTCTTCTTTCAAGGCGAGAGGATTTAATGAACTGTTTGACTCCATAAATGTCTGGGCAGGAAAATCAGGAAAGGTATAAATGGTATATTGTTACTTTCACACACAAGAAAATAAGTTCAGTAAAATACGTTTGAAATTAATTGATCAGTATTTACCAGTGTTTATGTACAGTAGTAAGTAGTCATTTCTGTCTACAATGTAGTTTGCTTGGGTCTATTAAAATAATATGTAAAGTGACAAGAGTTTGTACTCTTGCTCTTGTGTGGCCTGAAACCCTCATGTGCTCTCAGTGACTTGTTAACCCTTTCACTCCCAGAATAAAATCTTGAGTCAATAAAATGTGGTTGTACCTTTGAGTCTCTGGATGAAACCTTAGTGTGTGACCATTCAAATGAAAGCTATCCAGCAGTACTTTCATGTAGTACTGTTTGTTTTTGACAATTTTGCAAAATGAAATTCAAGATATTTTCCTCAGTTTTGAACTTAGCACTCTTGGGAGTGAAAGGGTTAACTCTTGTGCAGTGGTCAATTTTGCCCAGGCTGACGAGAGTTGAAGAAAACTCTTGTGCAACTCTCATCCTTCCAACTCTACGTACTCTCATACTATATGATATGACCACCCCACCCCACCCCACTTGTGCTTTTTCATAATTCTTCATTTGAAATGACCTCTGGCATCTCAAATTATTTACACTATAGACCCTATTCCAAAATGGCTGCCAATTTAAAATTATTTTGTATGCATTTAAATTTGCCTCACTAACCTCGTTCTAGAGTAAAAATTATTTTGAATTATCAACTCAAAAACGAGGTTAGTGAGGCAAATTATTTAGATTTAAATACATACAAAAGAATTTTAAATTGATAGCCATTTTGGAATAATGTGTATGAGGAATTATGGATTTGTTTATTTGCTTCCATTTTATTTCAATTTTTTTCAAGCTTAGCTATGTATGTGTACTTCCAGAGTCAATTTCAGTTTTGCATTAATTTTATTAGATTTCAAGTATTTGTTTTATGCAATTTTGCAGGGCGGAGAACAAAGAAAGCGAGGACAAAATAACAAATCAGGTAGGGGAAATGTTTCTAAAAAGGGTTTACTTCCTAAATGCACGGTGCAGGCTTTGAAGTCTGGTTTACTATGAAAATCAAAGTAAATTTAAACAACCCATATTGCATTATTTTGATACAATGGAAGATGTACAGTAAAAACCCGCGAGTAAGAACCTACAGTTTTTGGAGTTAGCCTAAACAGGTTCTTATTTAAATGGTAGTTAACACAATTTTAGGCTATTTAGGTTCTTAAATAGGTTCTTATTTCTGTGGAAAAACAAATAAAATCCAGCTACAAAACAAAATGCTAATCAGCCTATTTTTCAATCATCCCCCCCCCCCCCCCCCCCCCCCCCCCACCACCACCACCGTCAAGAACATTAACATATACATTTACATATTTTGCCTAGCTGCACTAAGCCTTAACTGTAACAAAAATTTTGGGTCTCTGGTCTTTGAAAGTCATTGTTCAAAAAATTGATCACTAATATGATTTTAGAAAATAAGAACCTGTTTTTCATTTTCTAGGCTAAATAGGTTCTTGTTCATAGGGGGTCTAAATGACAAATTTTAGGCTAACAGGTTCTTAATTTTCAGGTTCTTACTCGCGGGTTTTTACTGTTGCTGTTCATAAAATGTTCTCAAACTCATTAATAATTAACCATGTCGGAGGTTTGGATTCCCGTCTTAATTAGCATCTATTTAAATACGATTTTATTTCTCTGTTTACTTCTTAGTTTTTGTTTTGTTCGAGTAGGTGTATCAAACACTTGAGACAGTGTTTCATCGGCTATCCAAACACCTCAAATTTCATCAAAAAATACTCTGCAGCATGTTGTATTTTCAACCCTCTTCTCGGTGTTTGGATAATCCTGATGAAACACTGTCTCTCATGTTTGATATACATTTATTACAGGATAGCTCTTTGGTCCTCACTTTTCTTTCAATATTTTAAGGAGGGGGTGGGGGTGGGAGGTGGGCTGAGGGTCACCTTTCATGAAGCCCAATCCCATACTGTGCTCTAGCTGAGAACAAAATGAACTATCTTTACACCTACTATTACATGAATGACATACAGGGATCAGTAACTGTCATCATCATCATCATCGTCTATCCCATCAATGCTTAGGTGGCACACAGGGCTTCAGCGATTGTTCTCCACTCCACTCGGTTGACAGCCACTTGGCAGGCCTTCCCCCAAATCTTTCACCCCAGTTTCTTGTTCCTTTCCTTCTCTGCCATTCTACGCCAATTTGTTCTTAGTCTACCAACACTTTATCAGTTACTGTACTCAACAGTAATTTAAATTTATACTTTCCTACTGATTCTAAAGTCAGGTATTACATGTAAATTTCAGGAAGCCGAAGTAACACCCCCTCGGACGCCATACCAGGCTCCCAAGAGGACAAAGATGACCAGGGAGGCCCGGAGTTCTCTAGTCTGCAAGGGCTGAGTGACATGGCCAATGCTGACTTTGACTCGCGAGGAAGTGACAGGTCTAGGGATGACCCACCATCAAAACGGACAAAGATGTGATAAGTAGGGAGTAGGAAAAAATGAGATCGCCTTTCATGGGTTTGGCAGGCTGTGCTCTGTGCTCAAGAGAATTGGAGAGACAAGTAGTGAATAATTTGGAGAACTTAAATAAGTTGTTGTTTTATAAAAAAGGTTTTGATTTAGGAAGGTGTTTTGATAGGTGAAATGAATTGAAATTGATTCACATTAGACACGCCACTGAATTGTCGATTGAAGCTCTTAGTATGGCATGATTCAAAGCAATACTTTGCTTGTTTATTTTACAGTTCTTGCTATGTAATCATCACAACTGTTTAGCAAGCTACATATGCTTTGCCAGTTTTGTTTGTGGCATGATTTAACCACAGGGTACAAAATGGCGGCCTTAGCAGACTGTAGTCTTGTACATACCAATGTGAATGAACGTCAACAGGCTGATACCCTCAGTGCGACATAACTCGGATAAATAAGTTTGTTTGCTAAAACTATAAGCAGCTGAGTGATCACCTGCTGTGTAGAAAGCCTAAATGTGTTGAAGAATATATAATGGTTGCCATAGTCATCAACATTCGTGTAAATAGTCAGCTGTTAACCTACATAAATTTGTAGACACTCGTTGTGTTTTATTGAGAATCCACAAATCTGATTGGTTCTTTCATCGGTTACTATTTAACAATTAAATGGCAAGCTCGAGGTTTCTATCGGCTGACAGTTGGCGAGAGGTGAAGCCCCGAGTCAACTATCAAAAGTCAATAGAAACTGTGAGCGAGCCGTCTAATTGTAACATAACCAGAGACCGATCTATTCAACAAAAAAGTTAAGTGAAAGTGGTTTATTTCTAGTTTTTGATTTGGGCAATTTTACTTGCGTGCGCTCCCAGAGCAGTCTATCGAAAATTAGACCGCCCTTGCGTAGCCAATCAGATTGCGAGTTTGCCTGATATTCGGTCGCTGGGTTATGCTAATCGCTGATTGATCAGCGAGCCATACAAGTCATGCGAGTCAGCCAAGTCATGCGAGTCAGCCATGCGAGTTATGCGAGCCAGCAGGCAAGCCATGTGAACCAGAAAATCCCCAACCCCAATATAAAGGCTAACCGTAAGCTACATGTACATGTACGTAAGCTAACTTAGGCTAACCAGAGTGCTATTTAGGCTAACTGGAATGGCTTGCATGGCTCGCACTTTGTCAAGACCCAGTGATGGCCCATTCGGCTGTGCATCGTCGACTATTCACTTGTAGAAAACTTGGTCTTAATTTTCAATAATCATTATAGAAGAGTGTCAGTTAACCTTGTCAGTCTCAAGCTTTGTTAGTTGACAATTTTCTTTGATCTCGCAAGTCACTTGTCTGATGGACCGAGCATTGTTTTTGTACGGGGACACCATATCAAATTTGTTGATCTGCAGAGTGAGTTATAGTTAAAAAATAGTTATAATTTTAAAGAATGTTATCTTCAGTGATGTTCTTTGATGAAAAATTGTTGTATAGTTGTCACTGTGTAAAAGTTATGACGTCACAAAAATTAAATTTGCGAAATTATGAAATTTGATCAGCTATTCGGAGGAAGAAGCATGCCAAAAAACGGTACGTCCACTTGCCAAAAAGCAATTTGTGGCTGAGATATGGGCACTTCTGGTTTTCAACTCTCTTAGAAATCGGATGAAACACTCTCTTTCGTGTTTGATATATTACGTCACAAGAAATGAACCTTCATAAATAAAACGCCAGAAACCAACCTCAAGATACGCTGACATGGTAACAAACACGAGCTCTCCTTGTGGTGTCACTCTGCAATGTGTCAGAAATGACGTACGTTAGATAACACCCAATCTCAATACAGTACTAACGTTATGACGTCACAAAAATTAAATTTGCGAAATTATGAAAGTTGATCAGCTATTCGGAGGAAGCATGCCGAAAAACGTCCACTTGCCAAAAATTAGCTCTCCTCTGCAAATTTGCGGCTGATCGATGTGGGCACTTCAGGTTTTAATTTCTCCATGCAAACCCTTCTTATTTTGCGGCTGTTCCTTCAGTTTAGAACAGGCACAAAATTAGAGAGGTTTGTATGGGACGGTACCAAACTTTGAACTTCTATCTCTTCTATTCTATTTGTGCAAACAAGTTGAAATTTTGTAGCAGCAATCTTTTTGTGATGTCACACTTTACCACTCTTTAGAGACACATTGTAGGGAATCTCATAACTGACTTTGAGAATTGACTGGGAGAGGGTTGCTAAGCAACATGACGTATCCTTGTGACGTGTCAACTTTTGGAATGCTCGCAAGTGCTCGCTTTGCTTTGATTGGATGAAAGGAATCAGAGCTATTCGGCCATTTCGACGAGGATTCAGTTTTCCAAAACTGGCTATAGTTTTTTACGACTGTTTTTTAATTCATGCTTTACTCTTTCTGGAGACCTACTGTAACTAACGCTGATCTGAGCAAAACACATGTAGAAATAATTGGATTGCATATTAGGTTTGTGGCTTGAAGCTTAGGTCTCTTTGCTTTACAGGCTTGTTCACAATTGACGATATAAACCTGGCTTAAAAAAGGGAATTTCCTGTTAAACGCTGTTTCTGTTTGCAAGCGGGGTTTTAAAATATTTGCGCGAGAAAAGGACCAATGTGTGACTGCAGTCAAAATAAAAATAGAATCAGTTATAGCCCTTTCACTCCCAAGAGCAAATCATTGGCAAACGAGCTACACGACATGAAAGTACTGCACAATAGCTTTCATTTGAATGGTCACACCCTAGAGTTCCATACATCCACACGAAAGTACCGCTTAATAGCTTTGCATTGACAATAGGTTTACATCTACAGAATCACCTCGACTCGTGGTTTTACGCTGGGAGTGAAAGGGTGAATCCATGCTACTATTGTAGGGGAAGCAGCAAGCATATATTGAGTTTGTGGCAAGAATGCGTGAAAAATTTAATTTGTTGTCCACAAACGACGTTCGGGTAAAGCTGCTGTGGAAACGACTTTCATTCCGTCGTGTGTACATTGTCCAAGCCCCATTGGTGTAGTTTAACATTGACCAAAACGACAAAATAGTTATAATTATAATAATAGAAATACATATTTTATTAAGGACGAATAAACCATGACGTTTTTTTGCTTTTCAAACGTTAGGAAGAAACATTGAAGTGTTATTTTCCTTTATTTTGTTAGTATATCCATACGAGCTGACGAATATAAATTTTAGGTAAATAAATTATAATTTTATCGTGATATCTGTAGAGTTTGTTTTTGATAACACATGGATGGTTAGTTGGTGATTAAACTTCAGTTGTGAAGTTCTGAAAGACGTGTGTTGTTGAGTACTTAATTCTAAGCTTTTAATTCGGTGTGCTACCCGGTTCTCGAAAACCTTGCCCTTTTTCAGACGAAAATGTTTTCCAATGCTGTCAGACCTGATCTCTACAATCTGTAACTTATTTCAGATATGATCTTCCCTGACTGCTCAGTCTCTCGCCAGTTGGGATTAGGGTGTAAATATAGGTCTGCACTGCAAGTAAAGCCTGGTTTACACGTACGACGCAAACATAAGCACACATGTTTCTTGTGCTTATGCTTGCGTCGTACGTGTAACACCAGGCTTAATATGCAATTCTTTGCAATGCCACAGTAGACACGCGTACGCATTTCGGGCCTATTCGTTGCTTGGCAGTCTACACTTGCGATGTTGCGGGATTTCCTAATTGGCATAAGAGACTCCCATACGAGATACCCGAGGAGAACATACGAAACTCCCGAGAAGAACTTACGAGACTCCCAGGGAGAACATAAGAAATACCCATATGAAATACCTGGGGAGATATCCGGGAACATATAAGCTACAATAGATTCCAGAGAAAACTGACAAACGAATACCCAGGGAGAACATACGAGAATCTCAGTGAGAACATACTAGATACCCAGCCTCGTCCCCAAGCGTCACTCCTTGTTTGAGCGCGGTGCGTGTGGGGTTGTGGGACTGTTGCATACGAGAAGACATCCGCGCTTCGCCTCCTAACCATCAAGCCCCGCGCTCCCTGTTTTTCCGCTCGCAACGGCGCCTGGGGACGAGGCAGCTAGATAACCGGGAATAACATGCAAACTAGATTCCGAAAACATAAGGAATTCCCGCGGAAAACATATACGAGACTTACACCCCCCTGAATACTTGAGCAGGTCGTGACAAAACCGCTGGTGGAGATAGTTTGCAGTTACTTCTCAAACTCATTAATAATTCATCAAGTTAAAATAAAGGAAATCATGACCACCTCCACAGATTTTTGCGATTTTATTTCTCTGTTTCCTCCTAATATTAGTTTCGATTGGGAAAATATACCAAACACTCGAGACAGGGTTTGATCGCATTTCCAAGCCCCTCGAATTTCGTTAAAAATATGCGTCGTATTTTCAACTCTCTTCTCGGGGTTTGAAAATGTGATCAAACCCTGTCTCTCGGATCAAGGTCAACACTAGACGATTAATAAATCTCATACAAAACCTCAGGACAAGGGTATCAAAACTCATAAAAAAAAAATATGTTTCAATAAATCAGTCCTTTTCTGTAGCGAGTGATAACAAAATAAAATCATTTTCTCCAATTCTCACAAATTGACACCACACTAAAACAAGGAGGTAAACTCCTAATAATCCTTTTAAAATCTAAATGTTACAACATCTACATCTTTAGTTAGGGAGCATTCACAAAAACTTGTTGGGGGGGGGGGGGACTGATGAGAAACTAGCCTACAGTGAATTTTTTTTTAGCACCCCTCTTGTCCAATGGCAAAATTTTCAAGACCCCCCCCCCCCCCCCCCTCCATTCACCACTGGAATTTTAGGTCTCCCCCCCAATCTCTTTCTTGTGAAACATTTCATTACAAATAAAGTTGCAAAATAAATCTGCCCTATTGAAGTTACCTCACCCTTTGACAGATCAATAGAATAGCCAGTCGCTCTCCATTCTTCTTTTGTTAATTTTTTGGGGCTCCCGTCTTCATAGACAGTTTGTTTTCCTTTTTTATATAAAATGTTGTAGTTTATATATTAATTTGACATTAAAATGTTTTATAAACTTATCAATAATAATGATACTATGACAAAACATAATAATTATTATTATTGTTTGTCATGGTGTTTCAGTTTTGTTTAATAGTACATTATTCGAACAAGCAAGGGTCCACTCTTGGCAAGTTGTCTGTTGCTTATTTTTATTTTCAAGTACCTGTTTTATTTTAAGTACCCCCTTGACAAGTGTTTTATTTTCCAGACTCCCCCCTTTTGACACCTAAAATTTTTCGGACACCCCCTTTTCTCATCAGTCCCCCCCCCCCAACAAGTTTTTGTGAATGCTCCCTTATATATTTTTTTACAATAGTATTTTAAAGTAACATTTGTTTCAAGAAAACAGCCTCATCAGGTATTCCCAGACCAACTCCTGTTAGGTTAGAAACATCAGTCTAATTACAGTTGAATCCCGATTTCTTGAACCCTCGATTTCTCAAACATCCCAATAACTCGAACCAAGGTAGTTTTCCTTGGATTTGTTTCACTGTATTTTTACCCCCGATATTTCGAACTCCTGAATTCTCGAACCAATTTTCGTTTCCCTTGGGTTCGAGGAATCGGGATTCTACTGTATTTTAAAGTCAAGGTATTTTTTGGAATTAAATGTGCAATCCTTTCCTTTCACCAGATAACCGTTTCTCTAAAAACATCTAGGAGCTCAGTCGGGGGGGGGGGGGGGGGGGGGAACAAGTGTCGGTTTTGGCAAATCTTCGTGGAAGGACTCAAAGAGTTTCCGAACCTTTTTATCTAATCAGAAACTAGCGTGAGCACTCACGAGTACTCCGAAAGCAATCGTGCCAGCAAATGCGTCATGTTGCTTAGCAACTTCGGGTACGAACACCACGGGCTGAGTCCCAAGGCGGGAATTCGCTATCAACTGGTACTTGTTACCTCGACTGAACTAGGCTGGTTTAACTGTTGTTTCCAACAATATTGATACTGACGATTATAAAATCAACACTTGCTTTGTCTGTTACAAGCCTAGTGACTTATCAGGACGACACTTCCTTGCTAGATCAAGAGAAAAGGCTCAAATCCTTTCTCTGATTGATGTTGTTAGAACATAATATTATTAGACATTTTAACAAGCTTCTTGGTAAGGACAGCACAGATGCCAAAGGATGTTCCAGACTCTGAGAGCAAGAGGAACGGTGTCGTTTGCAGGGTCTTTCTTCATTCCCCTGGGACCCCAGCTCTCCCAGACCCCATCATTTCACGTTGGTTTCATTATCTCGTTCACTCAATTATTTATCTTGTTCTCCACATTTCGAGAGTCGGCCGATACAAACTATCTTATGGCAAAATCAGCTAAATATTCTAAGCACTGTATCCAACAGTCAGGGGAAAATGCACCTTTTCGAGCCCACGGTCTTTACCAGTCAGAGGAGTTGCTAAGCAACTTAGTACCCGTATGACAAGAATTAGAAATTATTCAGTTCTTCTATAAATATGCATTCGGTACAGTTTGACTAAATCATGGTAACTATAACTATGAAGACGAACAGTAAAGCATGCGCGTAAAAAATTCCCCAGTCAAAATCTCATTTCCAAACAGCTTGGCTAGCTTGTGATTAGCTGGCAAGGCCTATCATCTAACGATCAGCAATCACTTTTGTAACATGCAAAATATTTTCATATTAATGAAAGGAGCAACGTTACAGATGGCTCATTCCTCTTTCATGATCTGTCTCAATATGCGTGATCTGTCTCAATATGTACCCTTATCTTAACCATCCTGGTTTACGTTTGGAGTTTTTCTATTTTAGTAAACTATTATCTTGACGTTTCCTTTGATTCGAAGAAAAATTTTGTACGTCACAAAAATGACAACGTGTCATAGTCAAGTTATGTCCCTCTCTTCTCTCTGTCACGCAACGCTACGTTCAGCGTGGCGTTGCGTGACAGAGAAAGGAAACTGGACTACAACGTGTCATAGCTCCAGCAATGTAAAAGTGACCAGCAAATAATACCACAACAGATTTCACGTGACTTTCACTTTGGAGAGCAAGATGTGGCTCTCGAGTTTGGTCACTGATCTAGAAAGCGCCATTTCATCGCCTAGTTTAGCTTTCTGACTGCTAAAAGTACTGCTTTTTAAAACGGCTTTTCAAATCAACTCGTAGTTGTTCAAAAATGTGGCGAGCGCAACTCTCGTATTAAACCGACACAAACCCACAAATATTTCGGCTCATGACTATATGTGGGATTACATAATGATATTTCGTGTAAGCCCACACAAAAAATAACCGGGTTCAGTTGGAATCGTAACGTAACGTTTTGATGAACGCAGTAGCCGCACACAGCTGCATCCAATAGTAAGCCTCCTCGCCACGGAGCCTCTTGTCATAGAAGTTAGTGACATATTGCATAGTGGATATAAGACCCGGTGGATTGGCATGAATCACCACGTACACCAGAGCAGGCATGAATTCATCAGGCCCCAGGCACGCTCGTCTCACTCGCCAAACACAGCAGGTTCATGATGGTACCGCAACACCGCTTGACACACTTCAGTATGTCCGTGGGCGTCTAGAGAAGTAAAACGGGTTGGGTTAGCTCAGAGTAAATACAATGGCACCAGAAGCTCTTAAAATTGAAAACCTTTCCCAAATTTCTAATGAATGTCAACCGCAAGCAATTTACAAGTACATGACAGGAGCCCATTTCCTGGTACATGATCAATGTTTTCAATGGGAATTTTAGCAGAAATCCACGACTGGCTCTTCCCTTCCACTGTTTCCAGATCGAATTGGAATTTTAGAAATGTTAGTTTTTGTGGCACGGAGGGAGGGAAACCGGAGTACCCGGCGAAAAACCCTTAGAGCAAGGATGAGAACCAATAACAAACTCAACCCACAACTGAGATTCAAACCCGGGTCACACTGGTGGGAGGTGAGTGCTCTCACCACTGTGCCATCCTTGCTTCCCTAATGATATAACAATAATAATCATGCAAAACAAGAAATGGAACAAGTAGATTACCTTGTAAGCGTTGATCGCGAGCAGTTCCTTCTGAGCTGATTCCCAGGGTGCCTCCTTGCGATACATCTACCAAAAAGACACAAGATGTTGCCAAGGTACAGTTGCACTATACGACGACGACATCAGATTCGTACTCACAACATAACAATAATTTTTTATTGGATTTGGCTGAGGAGGGATTGGATACGAATAATACGGACATGTATTACTTCTGTCCAATCCCTCCTCAACCAAAATTCAAATATGGCAAGAATTCGATATCGGCCATTTTAGAACAACCCACCTTGGGCACTCGCACAGCCTTGTGCTTAGGATGAATAACCTTCTGCAGGTTGGACACATGCTCACGAAATGTTCTGAAATTTGAGAAAAAAATTAGATTATTAAAAAATAAGAAACTGCCTCATAAAAAGTACCTGTTCCAATCTATGCGGAGGTGGGAGAAGAGAGGACAGGTAGTGGGATTCCCAAAGTGGTGGTAACTGGGAGAAATAGGAAAAAATTTTGCAACATTGCATAACATTTTGCAATAAAAGGGGTGCGTGGAAAAAAGCCCTAAGTGACTTTGGGAAAATTTGAGACAAGCAGAATTGAAATACCTCTCCGCAATTTTCACACTCTGATCTGGTTTTAATCATTGTCTAAGAAAAACTAGTAATTATCACCAGTTTTTCTTAGTTTTTCTTAGACAAGATCAGAGTGTGAAAATTGCTGGGAGGTATTTCAATTCTGCTTGTCTCAAATTTTCCCAAAGTCACTTAGGGCTTTTTCCACGCACCCCTTCATTATTATTAGAAATAAGCAGCACAAAGAGGCGGGAACCACAACAGAACGGGTGGGAACCGGGGTACAAGGTACGGGAAACGGGATGTTCAGACTTCCCCGCCCCCACCATCAATGCTGTTGCTTAAATCTGGTTTCTGTAGCATGAAACAACTGAACTAGCATTATAATTGAAGGGTCAAGTGGAAAACTATGCTAAGTGAGCAAAGCGCGTTTGCTGACTTAGCATAGTTTTCCACTTGTCCCTTCAATTGCTGAACTAGCATTATATTATTGCTTTTCTCTCTTGATGGGATGCTAGTGCATCACAGGTTACCTCACCTATCTATTTCCATGTCAACTTCGCCATTCGGGTAAAATGCACATTTGTATATACTGCTCATGATGGCACGCTCTGTTGCCACATTGGTGTCCTCTAATTGCTCCTCACTGATGCCTGTCAATCAAGTTTAAAATTCCACTTAACTGGACTGACATACATGTTATTTACAGTAGAGAGTTAACTTGTTAATTTACAATAATGAGCCTATAAGGGTGGGTGGCTTATTAGTGGAGGGGCTTATAACTGGGATTTTATCAGAGAGAAGCCAATACCGGTACTTTACTAACTGTATACTTTAGAAAAGTCTGGGACCAGAGACTGAATATGCACACAACTGAGTGAACCCACTGCAACTCATCTGAGAAAATAAACATACCTGACCAAATGGGATGTCTTTCCATCTCATCCGCTAACGTTTGTAGGAAATCCTCAAGCAACTGACACTGTAAATGGATAATGAGGTGACAAAATATTAAAGGGACACTGTCCTCATTTTAGCATGATTTTGGGAAGCTCAGAAACATATCTAGATCATAGGAAGTTGAACAATAATGGTTTGATTCTGTAGAATAGCACTCGACAAATGACAGGAACCCATTAGGAAGTGAGGATGACAAATGACAGCGAGGATGGAAATGGATTGCAATAATGGATTTTTGAAAAAACGTCAGGATGTCAGTTTTTCAAAGTTTCAAATTTGGCTCGGAAATCTTTGAAATTTTGCAAAAATGTTGTTGCAGTATGGAATTTCTTGAAGAAATTGCTTTTTATCATTTAGTTAGAGTTTATTAAGTTCTTATTCCATAGATTTAGGGACCATTTCATGCATTTATAACAGTTTCGAGCAAATACGCCGGGACAGTGTCCCTTTAACCTTTAAGCCATAGCCTGGCAACCCATACGGGTATATATAAAATCAATGTGACAGATTTAACCGGAGTTGCACGACAGATCAGGTGTACTTAATGTGGCAATGTTCTGTAAAACATAACATCTTGTGTCAAACCTTCTCATCCGCTGCGGGTGAGGATCGGAAGTCAGAGCTGAATGTATTGATTTCTCCTAGTTTGTCCTCAAGAAACAGCTTCACGCAAGTCATGGTGAAGTAATTCCGGCAAATGATTTTATCTCTGTGTATTAAAAAATAACAAGACAACTATGAACACAAAGATCAAAGTGTGGGTATCATTGGTATAAACCTTCTAATTTGTCCAAGAGTGATCAATGTCTTATTTCTCCTTATAACAGCAACACATTGTCGAGCAGACATGTAACAAGAATAAAGAAAATCATCAGAATTGGATGAATCTATATCAAATTCCCAAAACGAACAGTGAAGGAGGGTGGGGGGGGGGGGGGGGAAGGACAGGGAGTGGGAACCCGGGGGTCAACTGTAAAGGGGACGGGAAGTCTACGGAGGTGGGAGAAGAGAGGGCGGGAAGCAGGATTCCCAAGGTGGCGGGAGCACGATACAAAGAAGGGAAGGGCAGGAACTGTGAGTACAATGTACAGGAAGCAGGAAGTTCAGATCCCCTGTCCCCCCCCCCCCCCCCAGTCGGTCGTCTGTCGGGTTGGTCAGTCCGGTCGGTCGGTCTTTAGTGCAAGGAGAATGTAGATGTTGGTCTCTCTTACACAGTGGTTCATTGAAGCGCTGTTACCTTTCTACTCTTTCCACTAATCTCTCCAAGTGAGCGTGAGTTGCCAGTAAACCTTGATGTGCATTGACCAGGTAGGCCACGTATGGAGTACGTGCCTTGTAATCCTCTTCTAACGACTCTAACAGTCTAGCAAAGCTAAGCAAGGAGAACAATAAGGGCAACATAATTACATTAAATTGTAACAAATGTACTACAACAATGACAAAAAAACCCATAATAATTAATGAATGTCAACTTCTTTACTCTTCCCTTTGCTCTGCCTATTTATCGTTAGTCATTTGGCGTTGTGAGATGACGGTTGTTGCCGCCATTACAGACAACATGTGATGCTAAAAACTTACAATTCACATTGAATGTGGGGGGGGGGGGGGGGGGGGGAGAGGGAAGGGAGGCTTAATTAATAGAGGGAGGGGGCCGTGAAAAAAAATGTTTTGTCACGGCATCAACTCATCAACAATTACATTTAATGTAATTGTTGATGAGTTTGTAAGCAAAAGGTAGGAATGGATGAATATATGTTTTACCTTTGTGACGGCAGGTCCTTGACACTTCTTATTGTCTCATGCAGCTGAGCAGACAGAGATCTGTCCTGAAGATTAATTGCCTCAGCAAGTTGCACATGGAGAAAGGTCAACAGCTCCTGGCCAGGATTTCTGGCATTCACCCTTGAAGGAATGATGTCAACAATATTATACATGTACATTTACAGTGAAGATGACGCTACCGTTGCCACTCGACAAAGTTTTTGATTAATTTTGAAATCTTTTTGACAACTTTGATGGGTTCCGTTTCAGTGGCGCCACATTTGAACTAGACTAGAAACTAAAACCATTCAAATTTCACGACTCCGCCTCCAACACTCCTTGGATTTGATTGGTCAAGTCAAAAAGTTGTCAAAAAGATGTCAAAAATTAATCAAAAACTTTGTTGAGTGGCAACGGTAGCCTCATCTTCACTGTAACTGAGCTGTTATGTAGTGAGCGCTATGATTGGTCAATAACAGTACATGTATGTACAACTGACGATTGTTCTGAAAAATCATGTCTAATTTAGTCATCAGCAAAAGACGGTCCAGGATTTTCCTATTATTTGACGGCTGAGGTGACAGGTCACTCTTGCTGCTTGTAACCAACTTACACATGAGACAGTTGTGTTGTGTCATCGGGTTAAAGTTAAAACATGTCAGTCAGGGGAGCAAGTGCCAAGTCCGTCTGTCCATCCGTCCGGTAGGTTGGTCAGTCAGTCGGTCGGTCGACACCAATAGCTACATTTGATGCATATTTCATTATTTTATACTTGATGATGTTGGCACCTATACCTTCTTTCTGGTATTCTATTGTCAGGATGAAGCAGTGGTAGATTTTGAAAGTCAGCTTGACAAAGCACCAGTCTTAGCTTCCTCTTGGAGTTTTCAAATTTCTCATCTTCATCAACAACATCATCATCCTCCTCATCTTTGTCGTCGCCGTCACCCTCGACATCATCCAACTTCCCCCCTCCTGCTCCGGAATGCACCATGACTACATACTTGTTTATTATATTTTCAATGTCTGTTAAGAAAATAAACAGAGGAAGGAAGCAAAAATTGTCAGACATTACAAAAGTACGATGTGCGTGGTGCATTGCAGGGTGCAAAATTTGAGTGTTTTTGGTTTCACAACTGCAAAGGTAATGGCTCTTTCAAATTTAAGACATTTGTATGGGAAATGAAAAACCTACTGTATCCCCACAAGCCTCATTTTATGTTTGTGCAAAAATTGAAATGCCTATATACATGTAGGAATATGGCCAATGTACAATAAAAATTATTATTGACTAATTTTGACATGATCTTCTTGTCATTGAATTCTTTCTTCAATTATAGGCATTTCAATTTTTGTACAAACATGTCCACCCAGGAGTATAAATGGGTACCGGCAAACTTGACAAAAATGCTGGGGGGGGGGGGGGGAGGGGGGTAACCTGCGTTGGTCTAGCATCCCATCCAGGGGGAGTAGCAATAATTATGCTGCTATTACCTTTGGGTGTTTTCTCCTCCACCTCTGGGTGTGTCATCCTGTTGGTGATATCAAATGAATCAAGTGTATTCTCTGCCAGTTTCTCATAAACTTTTGCTCCACTTGCCTTTGTCTTGTCTTTAGAGCGACTCGTCTTGATCTTTCCAAATAATCCTTTGTCTTTCTTTCACTTTGCTCACTGTTCAGATCATTCTTACCATTGAAGGAA
Source organism: Desmophyllum pertusum (assembly GCA_029204205.1). NCBI lineage: Eukaryota > Metazoa > Cnidaria > Anthozoa > Scleractinia > Caryophylliidae > Desmophyllum > Desmophyllum pertusum. The sequence continues at coordinate 1,101,911 of MU825881.1, forward strand.
CCCTTCCCTTTGGTCTTTTTCCTATTTCTAAATGCCGTTTTAAAGAGGCTGCGCGAGAGGCCTTCTTCTCTCTAGTGGTAGGCGGCAACTCATGCTCATCATCAAGCTGTGCTAGAAGACCCACTTCGAGGCGGAAACTCTATGTCAAAACTCAAGATGCTTGCCTGGCTGTCACGGTTGGATCCTTCACCTTGGATGCCAGTGATAGTTCCACTGCTTGTGCTTCCACGATTGCTAACATTACTTTGTCTTTTCACCTGGTCCACTAAGAAACACTGGTGCGTTTGCGGGAAGTTATCACCAGAGGTAGCCAGATGTTCCAAGGCCAGATAAATCCAAACCAGACTGCTCCTCTGCGATATCGCCATGGCCACTGTCCACAAAGATGCCTTCTTTTGTGAATTCAATCCCACTGCTTCGTGTGCTTGTGTTACTGATGCTGCTTATGCATCTGCTGCTGCCGCTGCTTATGGCACTGTCTCTGTTTCCTGCCGCTTGGTCATGAAAGCCAATGGGCAAACTGTCCCTCCTCAGCTGGGTTATCACTTGGATGTTCTGGAATTGGAGGGCTACGCTGCGGACTTTCGCTACTTCCAAAAATCAATCAGATCAACACTACTGGAGTGCCCCATTTCTGCATTTCCTCTTTCTAAAACATCTGGTGCTGCATGTAAACTTGTCTCTGGATTGCCATGTAGCAAGTCAAAATGTTCTGTTCCCGCCATCACCTTGTTATCAGGCTCTGGTGAATTACATGTATCATCGTTGTCACCTGGATCAGGACCAGGACCAGGATGGCTGGCTGAAGTATTCCTGATGTCCCTGTTTGCTCTTCATCTACAAAACATCAGTCACACATTTAATAATGAATTTTGTACAGTGGAACCCCGCTTTACTGACACCCGCTTAAAATAATACGGACAACCGCTTATTACAGACAGTCTGTTTGTCCCGACGACATATATTTCTCTTATATCAGCCCGCTTAATACGGACACCCGGATAATACGGACACTTTTTCATGTCCCTTTGATGTACGTATTAACCGGGTTCCACTGTTAGTACCTTTTGGGGGTAAAAATAAATTCATGCCACACCCCCAAAAATGTAAACCTGGTGCCTTTTAGGGGTTCCTTTCAAAATTTCCAATGATCACCTGTCGCTTTTATATCAGTCCCTCCCTGGGGGGCCCTCCCTGGGGCCCCAAGAGTAAAACATACATGTACAATGTAGGTAGTAACTACACACTGACCGTTTTGTGTGCTGATGGCAATTCCTCATCACCGCTTCTATCATTAGAATGATCTTCACTCTCCTGCTTCTTCACTGATTTTTCAGGAAAAATATGCTTATAGAAGTTGGACGAGCTACTTCTTGGCCTGAAACTGTTTTTACTAGAATCTGCCTCATTCTTTGGTGGCTTTTTGATTCCAAGAACCTGTAGATGAAAAAAAAAATACAATGTATTATACAGTACCTCTCAGGTAGATAAGTGAACCATCAAACACGTTTTTGACTCCTGACACCAATGACAAAACCAATACCGTAAAGTTCGGGAAAGTAACGATCCTCGTTACTTTTGGAATTAGCAGCCTTTGGGGCTCCTACTTTTGGGGGGGTCGCTACTTTCGGGGGTTCGTTACTTTGGGGAATAAAAATCGTTAAAGAAAATTATACGAGCTTTGTTTTTACACCACGCAACATGAAAAAAAACATTAATGCTTTGTGGCATAATCGATAACTTCCCTTATTGTAAAGTGCCTTACTGTGATCACGTTATGACACTGCACAAAGATTATTACTTATACATTTGACTGTTGATTCGAAAAAAAATCTTTACAGTATATGTATAATTGAAAAAAACCTTGGTCTCGCTAGTTTTGACAGTTTGCTTGGAGCAACTTGCAAATTCAAATTCAAAATATGCTTGAGCAAGCTTTGGTTTGTTTTTCCGAGTAGCTTGTGCCACTAACTGAATAATATCTTACTCATATTTCTACCAAGCTTAAAATATACCATCATTTCTTTCCACATATTCTCACTCATCGACAAATCTACCTGTAATCCTAGCAGTATGCGGGATGTTTTAGACATATTTGAACCTACATGTACAGTAGTTATATGGCCTGAGCTCCACAAGTCTCCTGTAGCTCAGTGGTAGAGCCTCCGACCGGTGTGCGGAAGGTCATAGGTTCGACTCCTGTTGGGGGAACTTGGAATTTTTTTTCGAGTAGACTTGTGTCACTGACTGAATAATATCTTCCTCAAATTTCTTTTTCTTTTTTTTTTCTTCCTCATATTTCTATCAAGCTTAAAATATACCATGATCATTTCTTTCCAAGTACATTACAGTTAAACCTACCTTTTCCTCGGACAGCAAGCCAGGACAATCAACAGCACAATAACCAAGAGAAATCACTAAAACATCTTCATTTTTCCTGCAACATCAGTGGCAATCTCCTGAGGAAATTCCTTTTTGAACTCCTCTGACTTGCTCACAACAGCTAAAGGATTAAATTGCTGAATCACTTTCGCCTCTCCTTGCTTTCAGTTTCTGCAGTTTGAATTTCACCAACGCTTTGTTTGCGAAGTTTTCTTCTTTCTTCCTTTTTTCCCCTTCCCCTTTTTGGAGGGTTTTGGACTATCTGTTGGAGAATCACAGTTGGGTGGAAGACCCACTTCTTTCGGCAACTCTGGGGGTGACGGTTCAGGGGGGTCTGGTTGGGGTGGCAGAGTTTCCAGTAACTCCTTCAAACTCTTTGAGGTTGACAATGTCTTTGTGATCTTCACTGTGTTCAACCATTCTTAGAAAGCTTGTCTGTTAAAATAGAAAAAATAAACAATGTTTACAGTAAGTGTTTGCGATACATAGAAAAAATTACAACGGTTACCATTCATTGTTGATGAGTGTACATTACTTTCTGGGTGAGAGTCTTATTATACATGAAATTTTCGCGACACATAACTTTCGCGAATTTGGAGTGGCCATAATTATTTTGCGATACTTTAATTTCACGATTTTGCTGCAGAATTTTAAAATCTTAGGCCAGTTCAAACGTTGCATTTTACATGCGTTGAATCCAATCCTATTTGGTCGACTCGAATTAAAAAGTTTGACATTGATTCAAACGTCGAATTTAATTGTATCGAATTTAAATTCAGTCGAATATTCGACTGGCTCCAGTCGAATATTCGACTGGCTCAGTCGAATATTCGACTGAAGTCGCATTAATAACATCTGTGAATTTATTGATTCAAAGCCGCATTTTACATGCACTTAAATCGGCAATGTAAAATGCGACGTTGAACTTGGCCGTAGTCACTTAATTAGCGATTTCATCCAAAATCTCCGAGCGTTCGTACCGAATATTTGCTTGAAGTGCCCCACATCTCAGTTGCAAATTGCAATCATGTCAGCGCTAATTTTTGGCCACGTAACGTGGTTTTTTGGCATGCTTCTCTGAACAGCCTGATCAAATTTCATAATTAATATTTTGCAAATTTAATTTTTGTGACGTTCATAACTTTAGTTACTCTATATTGTACTATACTACAACCTAAGACAGGAAGTGTTGGCACGATAACAGAATTAATTCCCCACCCCCCCTCCCCGTCTCAATGTTGGGTCGCAACCACATTACCACCAAACGAGGTGCAACCTTGTTACGGGGGGGGGGGGGGGGGATCTTTAGTCATAGCAAAGACACTAACTTTATAATAAACAAAGTTTTAGCGTAAATAGGAGATAAATTTCTATTTGCAACAGCGAGCGTTATACTTTTTTGTCCTTCGGTTGTATGAAAACTGACAAATGTATTTAAAATGGTCATAACACAAATTCTAATAAACAATATAATCTCGATATGTTCACAAAAATACATGGTGATATTTTACCTTTTCGGTGACATCACATGACCATGAGGAGTCTAAATTACCAATCATTATGATTGACAACAATTTTACAACAAACATTGCGTGACACTGTAGGTACCGCAATAGAAACATGTTCTTTTGCATTTGCAGTAGTCTTTTAAAAAACCAATCTGTTTCTGGTTTATTTATTTTGTATGGTTTCAGTTAATGTTGTGTTATATTTTTACAGTAAAGGATTATTTCAAAGTGTCACGTTCTATGGTACAGTTAAACTGAAGACCGAGTTGAAATTTTTTTGACAAAAACGAGTGTGACGGATTTATACTACAATTTATTTTGGACCAAATTACAAATAAAAGTTTTATGTTACGTGTTTTTATTAAAGTTACAACTTTCTACTGTAAAGATCGCTTAATGGCACGTACGCATACGAGTTCGTTCTCTTTATTCGCGTGACCAGTTCAGTTTGCAAATAGTAAAACTTTAATCCATTGTCACTACAACAATACACCCAACAGTTACACCCAAAGAATTGGCTCTAAGATAGCATTTTCAAGACGTTTCATTCCAATTGACATATAAATCCGTTTATTATTTTATAAGGAGGATTTTTGGCTCCATTTCTGGGTTGTCAAATAAAATGCCTTGAAAATAGCACAGTACACCATATCAAAACGTTATTTTAAACTTAATACTAAACTAATCTTTAATTTATATTGCATTTGTGGTGTACTGTGTTTATTTTCCTTTGTTGAACAGTAACGCCTGAAAAATACATTGCATCTAAGACTGAGATCCATTACTACGAAAATAGTAAAAATGTTATTCGAAAGCACTGCAAACAGCGCATTAAAAGCAATCAGAATGGTGTTACTGTGAGGTGGTACCGTACTAGAGTAGGTTAATTTTAACTCAATCTCTTACACAGTTTCACTCATCTTTCATGGGACCACTGTAACAGACATGTTTTGACTCCAGTCTTTGTACTGTAAAATTAAATTGCGTCAAAGCCAAATGACCACATGGAGACCAACTTTCTATCACAATTCGCGTTTGCATTCTCTCGGCGACGATTTACCCACTGCTTCATGGATGCCCCCAGTTGTTCCCCATGCAATCTTTTACGGACTCAGCAAACGGCCTTCTCCTGCTTTGGAATTTTAGATTGTAAATACTGCCACGGCTATATGTAATTATAGGTACACTATGCGGCAGCTCACACGGAACTCCAATATTTTTCTCTCCGTACTTGCCGGCCTCCGTCGGCCCTCCGTCGGCCTCCGGCCGATCTTCAACGCGACGGAAGAAATAAACAACCTCTGGTACCCAGGGTAAATGCGATGTTGAAATTGTCAATAAAAATTCAACCCATCATACCCCCTACCCGCTATCCCCCTCGCCTTCACCCTAGCCACCACACCTAAGTAACAAACCAGATTGCTTACTTACTCGTCAACTAAACTTTCTGTATTATCACATGGTTTATCTTAGTTTCCTCTTTGTTGAAGTGAAGTATAACACACTTTCAAACAAATGATCGAGGGTTCATCAATTGACAGAAATATTTCTTTTATATTTACATCTTCAGAATTTTATACAATTTTTGAGTCCACTTGTGTCTTTCACAATGATTATAGGCATTGATATTGAGATATGAAAATATTCTATGTGTTGTTCGTTTGCAGTGAATATGAAAAAGGATTTTCTGTTTGAACTTTTATGTTAAAATATAGGTATGATACATTTGACCCACACCAAATTTAACAAGACAACCTAAGACAGAAGTGTTCGGCCCAACGCATCAAACAGAAATAATTCTTCCCCACAACCCCCCCCCCCCCCCTCCCCCCCCCGCCCTCCCGTCTCCAATGTTGGGTCGCAAACCAACATTACCCACCAAAACGAGGTGCAACATTGTTACAGGGGGGGCGGGGGGGGGGTATCTTTAGTCATAGTCAAAGCCACTAACTTTATAATAAACAAAGTTTTAGCTTAAATAGGGAGATAAAAATTCTATTGCAACAATCGACGCGTTCCAACTTACTTTTGTCTTCGGTTGTAGTTCTAGGGTGTCGGTCTACTTACCCAAAGCATTGCAGTTCATTTTCTGTTATAAGAAAACTGAGTTGCGAACAAAGGCCAGGAAGGGATGTGTGGCCTCATGGTAACATCTTAGAATTCTTTTTGAGCTGTCTCTAATATGGCCATCTAAAAATGATTGGTGACACGATGCTAAAACAAGGAGAAAGAAAAAATTATAATGAATATTTATAAAACATCAGTTAAAACATAACAGTGACACTGAACTGGTTCATCTAAAGAACAACTGTCAAAATACAATCAATTTTGTCTACCGCATTACAAAAGTAAATATTATTTTTGACAAAGAACGGGAAGACAAAGGGAAATTAAGTTTAATAAGTAGATTGTTAATCAGATACACAAATTCATCCTTTTATTTACACAACCTTCAGCTTTAATCTGAAAGCAAACACGGTTGTTATTGCAAAACTGTAGCAAGCTTGACAAGCGATAGTCTCTTTTGTAGCCCGTATTTGGGTTTTCATCACGCTGACTGAAAATACCGTAGCCACATTCCTTACTTTCCTTTTGACCGCATTAACTTTGACACATGTATAAACGTGGGGTTGGACTGTTACGCGTTTGCTGAAAAGCTGATAGATCGCTTCAAATCTTCGAACTAAGAAGTCTGCTGCTGTAATTATAATGAAGTTTTTTTACCATTATTTTTTCCATATCACACGTTTTTTCTTTCTTCAGTAACAAGGAATGTAGGTTCGGATTTTAAAGCAGTCGTTTGTGGGGGAGTGAGAGCACTTGCGCGGAAGAACCAAATTAATGGCTCGCGAAGGAGATGAAAGCAAAGGTTTTCATGTGAAAGGTGGGAAGCAACAAGAATCCCCCCTCCGGGTTTCAAGGTTCTGTTAATGCATACAGGGCAATTTCAGAGCAGTGGGGCCGCATACCACCCCCCCCCCCACCCACCGCACATTGCCATCACATTATATGTTGTGTATAATAGGTAGAGTCCTGGGGGTTGGTTCATTAGCCTCTGTCATACTTTTTACTATATTTTTATACGGAAGACTGCGGGTGAAATCAGTGCTAATGCAGCAAAAAATGAGAAACATTGGTTTGGGGGGTATGTAAGATATTGGGGGGTGGGCGCACCACTGCTGGAATGACTGAGCATATTATGCAGGAATGTCAAGTGTAAACACCCACCCCCCCCCCCCCCCCCCCCCCCCCCCCCCCCCCCCCCCCGGGACAAAGTGGGGATTTGAAAAAACCCTCAATCAAAATGTGTCAAATTCCCCCAGCCCTGGGGATGCTGTCCACTTACAAAAGTCTTAAATTCCCCCACCCTTTAAAGAAGCTTTCCAGTCCATGATCGTAGAGAAAGGCAAACAAATTTGACTTTTACCTTATGCCTTCGAGTTTTATATAGTGAATCAAACCGCAGAACTCGAAGCCATGTTTAAATCAAACTTCATCGCAAAAAAATATGATAGGGCGTAAAGGAAATATGCAAAAAAAACATCCTAGCTTGCACATGAATGTTCATTCTGTGTATTGGGTTTTTCGCTTTTAGATGGTGGATGCCTAAATTTCATTGCAACAAAAACACTCACCTCGATATGAACAAACGTGGACACCACATCAGCAGGCGCTGTACAAATCCCCACCTATTCCCCGTACCCATGGGGGACAGATAAATACCAAAAAATTGCTAATCCCCTACACCCTCGGCACGGTTTTGTTTTAAAACCCCCCATATTTCCCCTGTAATCCCCACCCTGTCCCGCGGTGGGGGGGGGGGGGGGTTGGGGGTTAACAGACTCCTGCATTTATCTGGTACATGTACACTTACAGGATCGATTCTTGAAAACATATCCAACACTCGTACGTTTTCACCTTCAGATGAACAGCAACAAAGCCAAAACACGAAGCTATCTGCTGCAAGTTCTCTAAGGCTATTTCACTGATTGGACATCAGAGGTGATGCCAAACTGTTTCCGGCCGAATTATGGCCCGGACACACAAGGAATCAAACAACAGTTTCAACACTTTCGATCGCACATCTTTATCCTTCATACCACTGGAAGAGAGAATTTTCGAAACTGACACACTAACCAGCGCAGGCTCTGAGGAAAGCAAATAGAGTTTCGCTTTCAGGCTGTCCACAAAACCTAGTACATTTCAGAGGTAATCTGTCTTTCAGCAGCGAAATCCTCCGAAAGAACCTGCATTATAGGGGCATGCAAGGCCGCTGTCAAATACAAACTTTGCAGAGAACAAGCTTTCGACTAAAATCCCGAACAGCGATGTAAATGAATTCCTGCGATGCTGAAAGAATTTTTCAAGGTTCTCATCTCCTGTTATTTTCAGCTCGATCAGGTGCTTCATTAGCAACAAACATAACTCTTCATCTTGCGGAAGCAAAACAGTTTCCGTACAGTGAATTCAACAGCAGACGAATCAGCTGAGAAGTGTCAAATTGATTTTGTCTGCGTAAGCCAAGTCCGATGCCACAAGGGAGGGATTTTCTCGTATTCCTTTCAAAACTCCCAGTACTTTGATTCTAAGTAGCCAAGGTGTCTGTTAGCGTCCACAAAGCGGGCAGAATCGAGCCTATTTACAGCCCTGGCTACACTCTTCAGGTGAAGCGCGCACCCGTTGCACAATTCGCCATTGTTGCCGGGTGATCCACGACAAGTGATTAAAGCCTTTCGCAGCTCGATTGTATCTCTACGTTCAGATTTGATATTTCAGTTTTCTCTTTGTTGACGAAACAGTCGTTCTTGCTTTAAAACGTTCCTGAAGATGCCACAGGCGAGTCCAAGTCGTTCCTTGTCCGCCATGTCTACATCTTTTTGGACTTGAGCCTGTTGGCAGCCAATCATAGAGCGTGTTATATGTGTTATATCGAGAGCTTTCATTGGTTTTCAGTTTTTCTGGAGTCCTTGGAGGTGTGATTTCCAGTGATTTCCCTGATTTCGGTTTCCGATAATTATTTTTATTCGTGATAATTTGATTATTTTCATCAGTTTTTCACCCGGTGCCACGCGACCTTGCCAATCATAAAAGTCAGGAGCATATCTCCTGTAAAAGTTTGAAAAATCTAGAAGATATGAAAAAGGTAATTACAGACCAGGGGTTTATTTTCAAAAAAAAACTTTACTAATTTCATCACGCTCTTTCCATTTTCTGGCACCGATTTTGTCCGGGCATTGGCCTGACCGCTATCCCCCCCCCCCCCCCCCCCACCGAACAGACTGATACTCAGGCTAGTATTGCAAGGACCACCGTAACAAACAGAAGTACCGGATCCTGTCTGTAGATGATCTACAGCTACAACAGGCTATAACAGTGCTATAACAGCAGTGCTATAACAGTGCTATAACCAGTGCTATAAACAGTGCTATCAGTGTTACTGAAGGGGCATACAATACAATACAATACTTTAATTTGACACTCCCCTTACGGGGCTTTTCAGTGACAATAAAATTACAGTACAAATTAATATTACTATTACTATTATAACTAATGAAAGTAGACGAAAAACGCAAGGCTGATTTTATATCACGTATTTTTATGCATTCAAAGGACTATTTGCCTGCGTGAGGGAGAGGCAAAAGCGCGAGGAGAGCCGATCGAGTCCTCTTATCCCTCCCCAGCTCCCTTTCTACAACTGCCACGCAGGCTAAACTCAGAAGGTATACTGTAGAAGCAGAGACCGATACAACGTAGATTTTAAGTTTTTTAAGTACTATATTTCGACTGGCCAAACCAGTCTTCTTCAGGTACAATGAGGAAATTTTACATTGATATACGTGTTATATAAGTAGCTACTAACAGTTTTTTTGCGTAATAACGGAAATACGTCGAGAGATAACATAGATTGACAGTAAAACAAATAGAATAAAATAATGTAGGGAAACTAAATATCTAATATCTTTCTTCGCGGATGTTAAGGCCATGGGGTTCAAGTGTTCTAGCTTTTGAGATTAAAAAAGCTTCCTGGCCTTACGTATTGAGTCTCTGTTAGAAAATATTTTTTCAATGGGGATTAATTGCCATGTCGTTAGCAGTGTGATTAGGGAGAGGAGAGAAAGTGGTTCAGCGACTTGTAGTAGGTTTAGATTTGGTATTAGGACGTATTAGGGTTATCTATGGTACGGCGGTGGTTCATTAAATCTGTCCTTTTAAGCGTCGTTTAGTCTCTCATATGTATTGTAAATTGGCAGCAGTTACATTGAATCATGTAAATTAGATTTTTGGTGTTACAGGTAAGGAACTGGAAGGGCCTATTGGACCTCACGCTTACTTTGAACAGAAAACATCCCCCAGATCTCGTTTCACGGAAAATAAAACCGGTCATTTCACTGACTTAAATACTAAAAGAACGGCTGTCGAAAACCCTTCCGTGAAGGTAGTACCCCGAACTCACACACAGGAAGTAAAATTGGATGCCCGTGGGAGCCCCTGGACCGTGACAAAATTTTTTATCAGACTTGAGCCCACGGGAGTCCGCCTTACATTCAGCGGAGTTACCCATTACCAAAACTCGTGATAATATTTTGTGATTTTTCAGGCTGAAATCACGTTTATGCACGGAATTCATTTATGATTTTCTGATAAAGGCGCAGAAATAATCCTTTTGCGCTAAACATAATCAGTGAGATCCTTCATTTTGCCAATTCTGTTTTGTCCGTATTTTAACTCAAGGACCGTTGGATCGCTTTACAGTTGCGATCTGTTGTGAAACGCTAGTCATATATTTTACTCCAGATGTCGCCCGATCGGTCAATGATGTAATGCAATGGAGTCAAAAGTTTGTCAAAACTTCTTGTCAGGACACTCAGAATGACAGTGGACTTTCATACAGGATAGAAAATGTCGTCTGTGAAGGTGGCTGTACGAGTGAGGCCTTTCGCGAGCCGAGGAAAACAATCGAAGCTGCAAATGTGTGATTGGGATGCACGGAGCTACAACGAGTGAGTGTGTTGTACTGCTAAATGTTAATTTTACAATCTATTCAATCTGTAGATTAGTGACTGAACAGGTGAAGTGGAAATAATTATATTGTATTCTTTAGTATTTTCCAATTTCTTTTTGTTTGGATATGAATGCCGTAGTTTCCAAAGTGTCGTGAAAATATATATATGAATATTGGAGCTGACCTGTTAATGCCACATTTGCTAGAATTGTGTTTCTGAAACGCTTTGGATCAAAGATTACACGAGTTTCACACTTCAACGTCAAAAAAGTCACGTCAAGCCTTTATACGAGACGTTTTTCTCCCCGTCAATATTTTCATTATTGAGCGATTTATTATTATTTAATTTTCTAGGGAATATTTTTTATTTTAAAACTTACTTGTTCAAAGTAGGGGAACCATATTATATTGATTTGAACAGTTTATATTGGAAAATGTCTATATTTTTGTTTGATTTATTCTATTTAAGCTTAATACCTGCTAAAACTCTTAAAATTTACATGCTTTTTGTTTTAATTTGTTAAAAGTGTTTACAAAATGTGAACAATGATATTGGAAAGGGGAGAAAAATCCAATGTACATGTATAGTGCATAATAAAAATATCTTCATAGCCATTTAATAAGATAACTAAACATATGTTTTTCAGGTGACAAAATTATTTGGTTTAAATATTTAAAATTTAGATTGTGGTATGATACACGGAAGATAGTATTATTATGATTTCCCTTTGATTATGAAACCATACTTTATATCGAATACAGCTGTATACACTGTATGTTAATCGGTAATGTTTTTTTTCTCATGGAAATTTTAACTTGAGAGTTTGATTTTTAAACTGATACATAAAAATAGTATCAATCTTATGGTTCTGCTCATGACAAACAAACAAAATGTGAACACAATGTTGGATATAAAGATGCGATGCACTCAATCATCATAACACACTAATCAGAAGTCATTATTAATTTTGCATATTTTTTTTTTATTAAAACCAAAAAATAACCAGAAACATCTACATTGAATATTCTACCTGCTCTGACTGAATAATCAATCCACAATTATTGCTTTGCATTCTACTTGAATCATTAATAATGTTATGGCTAGCTGTTTTTAATACCTATACATGTAATCCAACTAGTAAACGATACAATACGTATCGTATTGTCCCATGCCATGTGCCGTGTGCCGTGCTGTTTAATAACTGGCCATGGCCATGGACCAGATATGCCAGTCCATGGACCCCCTATATTTTTCTTAACCCCCCTCCTCTTAACCCCCTCCTCCCCCCAACCAAAAAAATAACCAGCTATGAAACGCTTTTTTTCTACCCGTAAAAATATTATAGTTTAACAAAATAAGAGAGCAATTGAATTCGATATGGTAGCCTTCGTGGCAGGTATAGCAAGGGGAGGGATGAGGGGAGTTTGAGCGTGAAGTGTGAGGAGAGAGCGCGAAGGGCTATCGGCGTGAGGGGGACAGGAACGCCTGTGTCCCACTTCCCGCCGATCGCGCTTCACGCTCTCTCTCCTCATGTTTTGCGCTCGCCGAACTCCCCTCCTCCCTCCCTTTTATACTCCTGCCACGCAGGCTATCGATTTGGTAAAGATCAAGATAAAATTTTGATGAACCTGGAGGATAAATTAACTGTTAACCTATTTAAACTCTATATCTTTTCTGTATCCTGTCCTTTGCTGCAATTTTGCTAATGCCAAAAAGCCAAGGTAAAACCAGGGTTTTCAAAACAGTCAGACGGTTTTATCAAGGTCAAACTGAAGCCTGAAAAATTGCAGCAAATTTTATGCACAGTGAGTTAGACAGTGAGTTTTCTTACATCACTGATGATTACCTACATTGTGAAGTACCTTACCAAGTGCAGTTCAAAACACACAGCCGCTCCATTTTTGAAAAAGAAGCTTATTATAAGTGTTCTTTACAATAACTTTATTTCATTCCAGCTATCCTGAACCCCAGAAACCTGAATGAAAAGCCGAAGAGTTTTACATTTGATTATTCTTACTGGTCCCATAATGAGGTAACTAAGGTTTCTGCTTTGTAAATTTGTCACTTGAGAGATTATTATTAATTAATTAGAACATACATTATCAATGATGGAAAATTGTTTTGTTTTGGGAATTTCAAAGGAATTGATCCTGGCCTACATGTGTAGTACATGTAGTTTGTGTATTGGAATCTAGATTTAGAGATCTGGGTACAACCCTTAATTAGCGGTCTTAGCAATGTCCTTTTGTTTTGCTGTGTTCTGATAGCTGAGCGCCTCTATCTCTCCACCCAGGAGTCTAGTACATGTACATGTGTATACATGTATGTATACTAGCACTCTCAGACTGGTAAATGTGGGTCTCCTGTGGGTCTCCTGTGGGTCTCCTGGGTCATTAGCCCAATAAATTGTTTAAACCAAAGTATTAGTAAGCATCTTTGGTGATTTTATTGTGATTTCCTTCAAAGTTTCGTTGTCAACAGACCCTTGTGGCTGGCTCCTAGCAACATAATATTACAGATGCTATGGTTTTTACTAGTACTGCAGCTGTACTGGCTTGATGAGCTGCTAAGCTTGGTATGCTTGATGTTACTGTAGGTCAATTAAATCTATCATGTACATTTATACCTTTCTGCTTTCTTCCAGGATGATCCCCATTTTGCATCACAGAAGAAAGTTTATGCAGATATTGGCAAAGAAATGTTGGCACATGCATTTGCGGGGTAGGTATACAGTACTGCTCAAAGGTAAGTTGCCACTGACCGTCTCGTCTCGTGAGACAGGTCTTGTTTCTCTTGAGATGTCAGAGAAACGAGACGCATCTCACAAGAAACGAGACGAGAGGTGGTAACTTACTTTTGAGCGGTTTTGTATGTGGTTTACAATAAAAATTATTTAAATTTAAATTTTTGTTTGGAAATGTTATAAACTAATTTGATTTTTAATTTGAATTTCTATTTTGCCTTCAGATACAACATCTGTATATTTGCATATGGCCAGACAGGCTCAGGAAAGTCCTACACGATGATGGGCAAACAGGAGGTTGACCAGAAAGGAATTATACCACAGGTTAGAGATTGTCAGTAGTAGCCTGCGAGTAGGCTCACATTTGGGGTGCATGTCAGTGGCAAAAGCCGCAAGAATCACGGACGAACTGGTGAGAAAGCACATGATTCTCACAGCTTTTGTCGCTCATGCAAATGTGAGCTTGTAATACATGTAGCTATATAAAGAACAAGACTGTCAACTAAGGCCAGCAGTGCAGGTGTAATCCCTAAATGCCAGGTCACACAAGCTGTTTTCTACTAGATAATTTTCATACAATAATTTTATACTACCGATAATTATTATAATTATTATAATAATTGTAGTGTACAGTACTGTACCCCTCTTTGGCTTAGATTAATATTTAATTTTTATTTAGCTTTGTGAAGAGCTGTTTCAAAGATTGACAGTGAGAGCAGTGAAGAGATGACATTATCTGCTGAGGTAAAACTTAGTGCACACATTGTCTTGAAATACATGTAACGTGGATTTAACAAGTACATATGATATCTGCGGGTTCTCATTAAGTTTCTGAATAGCTAGTCAGTGATTAGTGGGCTGAGTAAGCTAATACCACATTAAAATGTCTGCTTTATTCTTGAAAAGTAGGTGGCTGAGAAGTTGTTGTAGCCAGTTGTTTAGCCTACAACCGCGGCACTTAATGAGAACCTTGCAGTCATAGTTCAAGTCAGTCTTGATTACTAAGGAGTTATGTGCGTGATGTTAATGTCTTTCTTTCAAACTTTGCATCAGGTGAGCTATCTTGAGATCTACTGCGAAAGAGTGCGAGATTTACTGAGTCCAAGTGCCAAAAACAATTTGAGAGTCAGGTAAGTTAGTGTGTGACCATTCAAATAAATGCTTATGAGCAGTGCTGTAATGTGGTACTGTTTGTTTTGTCATTCTTGCAAAATTAAATTTAAGATTGTTTTTAAATGTTGAATTTATAGACAATCTTTGGAGTGAAAGGTTAAGGAGTTTTGTACATTGTTTGTTTCAGTTGTTGATTCATTGCTCCACAGGGAACACCCGATGCTGGGACCATATGTAGAGGACCTGACCAAGCTTGCTGTCACTTCATTTGCCGACATTAATGACATCATTGATGAAGGCAATAAAGCCAGGTAAGTTCATGGTGTGGGTCAGACTTGCTACAAGTATTTTGTACTTGTAGCATTAATAGTGTCCTGAGTCGGGGGTTCAAGTGTCGGTTTTGGCAAATCTTCGTTGAAGCACTCAAAGAGTTTCCAAATCTTTTCATCCAATCAAAAACTAGCGCGAGCACTCACGAGTACTCTGAAAGCAATCATGCCAGCAAATACGTCATGTTGCTTAGCAACTTCGCAGACAAAAACTGCGGGCTCAGTCCCGTCTCGGAGGCAGGATTTTTCCCACAACTGTGTCAATAAATGAGTAAAATAATGAGTGGTCTACAATGGATGAGTTTTTGGGGATGGAAATTGAACCTGTGAGATGCGGGGGCTCAGGAGGTCATGGGTTTCAATTCCCATCAGGGGGCTCAGAAGTTTTTCTGTTTTCTGTTACAAACTTGCTAATTGTAGACCATTCGTTTACTCATTTTATTCATTCATTAATAGTGTTGTTGTTTTGTGTGTGTAATTTACAGGACAGTGGCTGCCACAAACATGAATGAAACCAGCAGTAGATCACATGCAATTTTTAGTATTGTGTTTACACAGAGAAGGTAAGAAAAAGTTTTCCCTGTCAGTGTAAATTTAGTTTGTTCAGTTGATACAATACATGTACATTATATATCATCTTTCGAGCCGATGATAATTATTATTAACTCTACATGTAAGTCTGATATGTTGTTTTATTTTACCTAGGCATGACTCCTTATCAGACCTTTCATCAGCAAAGGTATGCAAGGTGTAAGTCATCACAGTGTAAACTTGAAATCAGATAAGGGTACAATGTACTTAACCTTCACCTATCTCCTTCATGCCTAGTGGCACATAAGGTCTCAGATAAGGGTAGTCTACACAGTAACCAGTTCTAAAATAATAATACACACACTAGCTAATCAGAACATGCATACAGTCTGTATAATAAAAAGTGGACCACCGTATTTGCATCCTAGGTCAGTAAGCTGAGCTTGGTTGATCTTGCTGGTAGTGAGAGGGCAGACGCAACAGGTGCTAAAGGGGAGAGACTTAAGGTATGTGTTGCATGTACTTTGGAGCCCAGTTGCTCATCAGGTCAGCGCTTAACTCTGGTTTCCGTAGCATGAAGCAGCCAGTGGTATAATACTCCCCCTGGATGAGATGCTAGTAGTCCATCACACATTACCCCTTGAGGACAGCATTTTGTCATGTCTTTTCTAGACAAGTATCTAGACCATTTTGTAGTGGATTGTATTTTATTGTATGCGAGTTATATTAAGGTGTGTCTGTCTATTTCAGGAAGGTGCAAATATTAACAAATCATTGACGACTCTGGGGAAGGTGATATCTGCTTTAGCTGAACAGGTAATTAAAATAGTGGCAGATTAATTTTAAGGGAGCACTAAAATGCATCCTTTGGCTGATCGTTTGTACTATACCAGCTGAAGTGAAGAATTTCACTCCCCTAGGCCTGTACATACATGTACATGCATACATTATAACTGTAAGCATAGCAACATACTTACATGTACGATATATTAACTGTACATCGTCATGGGGTCATTTCATTATCACCCTATAAAAGGTGAGTAATATTAGGAGGACCCGTACAGAATGGTAAAATGTGAGGCTTGCTACTATGTTGATTCATCTCAAATAAGGGCATACTCTGTATCATATTTACCCTTCCCCCCCCCCAAAAAAAACCCCTCTTGTCATGTTTATTTTAATGAGTTTTACTCTTGTCCATGGATTCCTATGTTGCTTTGCAATTTTTGACCTGTTACTATACCAAGGATGAAATTTCCATGTACAAGTACAATTTTGTAATTACTAAATATTATTAAAATGCTTCATTGACTTGGCCTGAGTCAGTACTCGAGCAATAAATTATTTGTACTTCAAGTTGTTTTTAATCCTTCAGTCTACAAGACAGTAAGCAAGTCATTTCAGGCAACACACAGTCATCACTTTGCAAGTCTTTGTCTGCTTACACATGCCTATTTTTCTGATTTTCCAGTCTTCTCATAAGAAGAAAAGGAGATCAGATTTCGTACCATACAGAGATTCTGTCCTGACGTGGCTCCTCAAGGAAAACTTAGGTACCTGACAGAAGTACTTATTGCCAGTCCTGTATGCAGTGTATCCAATTTTGTTTCTTGTTTCAAAAATGTTGAACTCAAAGCTATGTTCTTTTAATTAATGAGGCATGGCAACCTAATGGTTGGTGCCCTGGCTAGGGTCCTTTTGTTGTATTCTTGGGCAAGACACTTAACTCTAACAGTACTGTACAGCTCCGCAAATGATCCCGGGACCGCAAATGATCCCCGACCGCAAATGATCCCCAAATTGGACCGCAAATGATCCCCGACCGCAAATGATCCCCAGAATGGACCGCAAATGATCCCGCTAAAAATCGAGGAATGGCGTGGATGGTGACGCAATTTTTTTCCGATTTTGAATATTTTCCCCAATAACTGAATCTGTGCACGCTAGACATTTTTATGACGGAAGTGATATATATTTTTTTATTACTTAAGGCATTGATGCAGATTTTAGAAAGAAAAAAACAACTCAAAATCACTGAACGAGAATACCAGATATATTCTAAAAATAGTTAATTCGAGAAGGTGTTATATATAAACTTCATCCGCGTCTAGAATGATTGCAGATTTATATTGCTTTCGCGTCACCAAGATTCATTTATCTATAAATTTCGAGATTAAAGACGGTATTCTGCGCCATGAAACAAGCTATACATGGAAATTGAAACACCCGTTACAGCAAACTACTTCACGAAATCGGCAAATAACATTTCCGGTGAATTATCGTGATTATTTCATGCTGTTTTGGCGGCATCGACTGCATTTAACACCCGGCCCGCTTTGATGAAGTGTGTTACCTTTGATGGACTAATGATGTGCCTTCCCAATCTTTACTAATCAATAGTTACATGTAGCTTGCATTCTTACAAGTATATATTAAACAATATGTAGCATTTTGTCTTTCCATTGTAAACAGGCGGTAACTCAAAGACAGCCATGATTGCTGCTATAAGTCCAGCAGACATTAATTTCGAGGAAACATTGAGCACATTAAGGTAACAACGATATCTTTGTTGGACTGACCACATCTCAATATATATGTTTGTTCAACTCATTCTACAAACCATTTCTTTCTTCTTGTCTCCTAACTCCTTCCATTCCAGCTCTCAGGTATTTCTCTTCCCACCCCTTTTCTCCTGGGTGGAGAGGAACTATGATTTCAGTTCTGTTGATTACTTTTCCTTCTGTACCAAGGGGGTGGAGGCTAGGGTGGGTGAATCATTAATTCTACTGGCCATAAAGTCATCAAGTAGTTAGTAAGAATGCAATGTTTTTAGTGGTATATTACATAAATTTACTAAATACAACATTTATCTTTTCTAAAGTTGATTTCCTATCTCTCTCTGTTCTTTCAGATATGCTGATCGTGCAAAACAAATTTTATGCAAAGCTATTGTCAATGAGGATCCTAATGCAAAGGTATTGTTCAACTACAGTATAACAGCTAACCAGCAAGATTGCTGGCAAAATAGCATCTGGTGACGTTACTCTAAGGATATACCACTATGACTAATCCCCAATAAACCATTTTCATAATCTCTGTATTGAGCTGTAACTAGCTTGCAATGGAGGCTAATTTGGGGGAATGAGCAGCTTCAGATTCCCCCACAATAGCCTCCTCATCCCTCAAAATAATAATAATAATGATAATCCACTCTCTATCGTGTAAGTAAGTACCCCCAAATACATGCTGTAGTTCAGCAACCACATGCACACTAGTATTCAAGACTGCTGGATTGCAGAAAGTTACCACATTATGCAGCTCACTCAGGCAAATGTTTTGACTACTTTTTGATGTTTTTAAAAAAAATTTATTTAGTAAATGTCATTTATAAAAATGTATTACATGTAAATTGAGCCTGATCAGAATTACTGCTAAGCCTCTTTTAAGTCCTTGCTATAACATGTATCAAACTGTTGATTGCTTAAAGTCGCTGTTACCATTTCATGTGAAATCAGGTACTATTTTAATTGCTTTTATATCTATGTAGATTATTCGGGAATTAAAAGAAGAAGTATTAAAACTGAAGGAACTTCTTCTCAATGAAGGCTACAATCCTGATGATCTGCAATGTAAGTTGAAAATCACTCGACGATGCATGATCCATCCTCTTCCCCGTATTGATTCCTGTCATTCCTTTTGTACTGTCATGTACATGTATATACACTTCCTCATTGTTTCAGTTTGTGGTTATTCTCTGACTCATAGCATCTTTCATAGTTTATATTCACTGTTCTTTGTTATTTAGTTTTGTCTGTTTAATCTTTTGTGACTTTCTCTTAACCTATTATGTTCATATTGGTTTGTTTCTCTATTTTCTTTTCAATAACTTTTTTGTATCTTTGTTCTCCTTCACCTCTCTATCCTCCAGTTGTTTTTTGATACCTTTTAATTATTGAGAAAGACATTGCTCGGTCAGTGACACAAGCTACTCAGAAAAAGAATTCCAAGTTCTCCCAACAGGAGTTGAACCTATGACCTTCTGCACACCGGTCGGACGCTCTACCACTGAGCTATAGGAGATTTTGTGGGAGCTTAGGCCATATGTCTAGATTCTAATGTGACAAACATTTCCTTGATTTTTCTTGTCTTTGTACTTTGTTTGCTTTAATGTTCATCTTTTCTTTGTCTTAGCTGTATTAAAGCAAGGTTCCACTCACTTACCAAGACGATATAGTCAAGAATTCCAGGATGGAACTCTAGAGAGGCTTAAGGTTAGATCCTCTATTTGACTGCTCGCAGTCTAACTTAGAACTAACTTACCCACGCTGTATTTGTCCTTGCACTTGCAGTTGTATATAATTCCTCCTAATTTTTTTGTTGATATTGATTTACAGGTATCAGAGAAACTTATAGCTGAGCTCAACGAAACCTGGGAAGAGAAGCTAAGGAAAACAGAAGCCATCAAGCAAGAGAGGTCAGTATGAGGACACAAAATATCAAATGAATGCTCCTTTAGTTTTAGAAATATTACAGTGTAGTCACTCAGCTCTCCAGAGCTGTTATTTAACAATAATATTATTCACTGAAGGCGAAGTGAATATTGGTGAATATTTACCGAGACGAAGTAGAGGTAAATATTCACTTTGCCTTTAGCGAATAATGGTTAATTAATGAATAAAATGTAAATTAAATAATATTGTGTTTAAAATTTCTGCAGAGAGGCAATGCTAGCTGAAATGGGTGTTGCCATTGGTGTGGACGGCCATACAGTTGGACTATTTCAACCAAGACGGGTAAATAACGGGCAGTGAATGAATGAACAGAATTCAAACAGGGTTCCAGATAAGTTTTGTAGGCAAGATGTCAATACTGGGTCAATAGATATGGGCTTCTCCAAATCATCAGATGTTTCCTATTAACCCTTTCACTCCCAGAGTCAAACCTCGATTGTAACTTTTCAGTCTGTGAATGAAACCCTAATGTGTGACCATTCAAATGAAAGCTATTGAGCAATACTTTCACGTGGTGCTGTTTGTTTTTGACAATTTTGCAAAATGAAATTCAGGATTTTTTTGTCAGTTTTGAACTTAGCACTCTTGGGAGTGAAAGGGTTAATTTGTTGTGTCAGGACCCCTCTCTTATCTGGAACACTGTTCAAGGGGCTGGAGGTGCATGAATACCATGCAATTCGAAGTCATTTTTTTAGAGACACCTCAAACATCGCTATTAAAGGGAGGGGTTTGAACACGGTTGTTACAGGGTACTACTCATACAAATACACAGCAATGCGTATACTACACACTGACATGTTTAATAACCAAAGATATATTTTATATTGTTTATGCTTTGTTTTGTTATTGTTGCTGTTGTTGATGTTGTTTTATTATTGTTTTCAGAGGCCTCATTTAGTGAATTTAAATGAAGATCCCTTGATGTCTGAATGTCTTCTTTACTATGTGAAGGATGGTGTAACAAGGTGGGTGAACAGCAATATCAAAACCAATTATGTGCCATTTACCCTCTTGCCTTTTATAAAATTTTGGTTTTATAACGCATGCTCTGATTGGGTGGGAATAGAGCTGGAAACGAGCTCCCTCCATCTCGACCTATCCTTTGCCACAACTGCTGCATTGTTCCAGCCTCGCTCTTTGACAGCCGTACTTCTCCATGTCATCCTAGGCCTCCCTCTGCATCTCTTTCCATCAGATGTCCAAGGTAGTGCCACACATGGTTCACAGTCTGGTTCCATCTGTAGAACATATGGCCAATCCATCTCCATCGCTGCCGTTTAACTTGTACGCTGATCTTTTCAACTCCTGTTCTGCTCCGTATTATCGCTAGAATCTAGTTAATCTTAATGATCACTTGTAAACCAACTCATCTGCATGCCCTTTACTTTACGCTGTAGGGTTGGCCAAGCCAGAGCAAAAAGTCATCAAGATATTCAACTCAGTGGAGAGAACATTCTTGATGAGCACTGTCTCCTAGAACATACTCAAGGCAAGTGAACTCTGATGCTGCAGCGAAGGAGCTATGTCGCGATATTTTAAGTCATTTTTCTGATGTACAAAATTACTTTCAAACTGAATGAAACCTAAAAATAATAGTTTATTAAGATAGAAAAACACCAAAGATGTAACAAGAACCAAACAGGAACAAGGATAGTTGAGGATGGAGAATATTAAGACGGATTGCAAACGACGAACTAGAAAACTTTAGGCTAACTTTTTCAAGATGCGCAAACCGTGACATAGCTCCTTTAAGCTCATATTTCCATCACACTCATCAGAGAATCACAATCTCTGCATCTCTTACATCAGTTCCTTACTTTTTTCTTCAAGTATTATATCTCGGTGACCAAACATTTATGTTCACTTTCCCAAAGCTATGGAACATATGCCTTTCCTTTTGACATCAGAGATACAAACAAAATCTAAATACTCAGTTGTTGTTATTGTTGTTGTAATAAATCGATACTTGGTTTAACGAGGGTGACACTTACAGCACTGTAGCAGTTTTACGACAAACAAACCTGTGGCCCAATCAGATTCCAGATCAAATTAAGAACTTGTTCTTATTGTTGTTACTGGCAGTTGTTGTTGTTGTTGATGTTAATGTTGTCTTGTTTCCTTAGGCGTGGCAAAAATAATCCCATGCGAGAACAGCCGTACATTTGTCAACGGAAAGCTGGTCACAGAATCCACAGTGTTAAGATCAGGTAAGTGTAGGAATAAATGTTTTGTGCTGCAAGAGGCATTTCAAGAGTTGGGTCAAAATTCAATTTTTTGTTTTATATTTGATTTTTCAGGGGCTCGTATTATTCTTGGAAACAATCACGTATTCAGATTTAACTATCCTGATCAAGGTATGGTAAGATTATTTTAATTTAGAACTCGTCAAGCCCTGATTTTGCAACATACTGTACATGTTCAAATACTTCTAACTGGCATGGCCCCATAGAGCGGTTTTCAACTGAGTGTCATAAACCAAAACCAAAGCAATCACAGTGGCCAATCACAACAAACGTACATGTAAACAATGCAATGAGCCAATGGGAACGCAAAGCAATAATACATAACCAGCGCCAAGAAGCGGGAAAATGTACACTTCAAAGATGCGATTGGTTTGGTTTTGCATCTGATTGGGTGACTAGGTAAATCAATTACAACCAAAGCAGGTCTGATTGTTGTTTGATATTTTATTTCTTCATCAGCTCGCGAGGAGCGCATTCGTCAGTCCCGAGGAAATCTTCTGGAAGACATGAATGGTATGTTCTCTTTTGTAGTTATGTATCAATAATCATATTGTCACCCATATAATTGGCAATTGCAAATGTTGGATAGGAACAGATTTCAGTGATATAAGAGTGACCAAGCTCCAAGTAGTCGACAATCATTTTCATGAATAAATTTACCGTAAAAAGCTCTATCGTAAAATACGTCACCCCTCTCTTTTAATCCCTCGTAGCTAATAATCCCCTGTCTCTATTAAACACCCACACATGCTCCTTGGGGATTTATTAGAGCTTTTACAGTAAATCGAATTAGTGATAGCGAAAATGTGCTAATATTCCTAAAGAAAAAATTCCAAGAAAAATATTACAAACGATAGTAAGTTATTAAATTCATAAGCAATTTATACAGCATTAGTGGCTATGGAATAACGATTTGCTGCCATTATTTCTGCAGGAAAAAGCGAGGTTAAAGGTGAAGAGCCTGTGGACTGGTCATTTGCTGTGTTGGAACTCTTGAGAGAGCAGGGCTGGGATGTGAAAGAAATGAATGAGAGGTGGAGTTACCGTATTTTATTCAGGAAAATAATGTCCTTGACTTAATTGAATTCCAGCATTCTCTTGAATGTATGTTGCGTGGTCATCTAAATGATATTCTGAAGGTCTTATAGTCAGATATGTGAACTTTTAAATGTTAATTTGGCACTGTCATGTTCTTCCACAGAGTTCTTGAGCTAGAGGAGCAAATCAAGAAAGAAAAAGATCAGGCTGATGTGCTTTTAGAACAACAAAGACTGGTAACTAACGTCACTCTGGCGTGTTTACTCATGATCAGCTCTTTAATTTAATGTGTGGCTGGCCGGCTGGCTGGCTGACCAACTGACCAACTGACCAACTGACCAACTGACCAACTGACCAACTGACCACTGACCAACTGACCACTGACCAACTGACCAACTGACCAACTGACCAACTGACCAACTGACCAACTGACCACTGACCAACTGACCAACTGACCAACTGACCAACTGACCAACTGACCAACTGACCAACTGACCAACTGACCAACTGACCAACTGACCAACTGACCAACTGACCAACTGACCAACTGACCAACTGACCACTGACCAACTGACCAACTGACCAACTGACCAACTGACCAACTGACCAACTGACCAACTGACCAACTGACCAACTGACCAACTGACCAACTGACCAACTGACCAACTGACCAACTGACCAACTGACCAACATGACCAACTGACCAACTGACCAACTGACCAACTGACCAACTGACCAACTGACCAATTGACTGACTGGAGCTATAAATATCATTTTAGAACCTTCAGCTAAATCTGTACATTCTTTTCTTTATATAGAGCTATGAAACACGACTACAGGAACTACAACGGCAGGTAATTAATTCAACCCCCTTTGTATGCACAAGAAGACAAACTATTAAACAAATAAGTGACCATCGCAGTTATGGATACAATGAGCCTGAAAAAAAAACGGCTTAAACGGGATTTGAACCCATGACCTCCGCGTTACCAGTTCAGAGATTTGTATTACTAATACAGATTTTTTATACTATACAGATTTGTAGTTTGAATAATTCTAATATAAAATCAGTACTTTGTGATCTTAATCATTTGTTGTTAATAAACTTAATTCCTATAACGGTAATAAATTTCTAGCTTCTTTTTACATTTTTTTTATAACAAATTCAAGTGAGCATGTTAAAATTTAGTAACACCTTTCATAACTCATAAGTCATAACACCTTTAATTGTTCTAATCAACAATGTTCAAGTTGGTTTGTTCTAAACATTAAAACATTAAAACACTAAAAAGGTAATTTTAAATGCTTATTGTAGATTTAACCGTGTAAGTATTTCGTTGTTGTGTGTTGTAGATTAATTGTGGATTTCATAGTGCGTGCATTATTGACTGCTCAAAGAGGACAATAATAATATACACTCAGGGTTTCTCTGGGGACTAGTATTAGATAATTTGCATCCAAATTACTCAGAAGTGGTTTAATAACCTCCATGCTATTGCAGATCCTGAAAAAGAAAACCCAGCCCTATTCAAATCGATCACTGCACTTTTGTTCCTTAATTTCTCTTTTTCATCTTTTAGAATGTTTCCTGCACGGTTCTTCACGTAAAAAGCCGAAAAAACTCATGTTGATCTTTCCACAATCGAAAACAGCACAAATTCACTTTTCTTCTTCCAAGGATTCCCGCCATCATGGGCGGGCATCAACAACTGAAGGCAATTCTAAGGTACTGCACTTAAACGTTTCGATTTAAGAACTACTACAACATGTAGATGACAAACTAACTGATATGCATTTGATGTGGAAGACAGACATGATGACTTTTTTGCTCAATTTTCTGTAATAAACGTTCACGTTTTTGACGTGACTGAATGCAAACTGCAAACATGTTTCAAGCAAAACAGGCGTTGGTAAACTAGCTCTGCTATACACGTTTCTTATCGTACTTTTTTCTTACACAGCTTGGTCTGCTTAAGTCCCAAGCTCAGAAAACATGGCATTCTTTTTGCCAATTGCTATATATACACGTGTTTTATTGTTAGCGCTGTAAATACTGAATACTGATGACTGAATTTAAATTTAAATACAATTCTAAATAAATCCTTTTATGACAAGCAGTATTGAGCTAAATAAAAGATTGTTGTGTTGTTGTTATTGATCACAAGCTAAGTCAACATATTGATCTTGTAAGGAGACATTATATATTACTTACTCTTGGGACTTAAAGTGTTCACATTTAATTTTAGCGTTAAGCACTTGAAGTAACCGTTATATCTTTAACTTTTCAAATTCATGTGAAGAAATTAGAAGCCTGAAAAAGAATTGTAATTGCTTAAATTGAAAACACAACTGTGAGCTTTACACTCTCGATCCGCAGTTTATGTATGATTTAATTCATGTTAATCACTTACTTTTCAAAGTCAATTGAACAAATAAAGTAATTGAAACAAATAGTGATAAACGTGATTATAAACTTCAAATTTGTGGACTATTATAAACTTATAAAATCATGTGTATATAACACGCCCTCTGATTGGCTGGGTAGATATTTGCACGACGCTATGTAAACACAGTTATGACATCATGTTATATTTCTCACCTTAAGAAATACTGCTGTTATATTTATATAGCCTAATTCAAGCACAAGAATGAGTCAGGGAGGTCTAAAAAATTCGAGTTTTCATAAACTGCTTCGGGCTATATGAACACAAAGCGATAGTTTTCCAACTTTTTACTTCTTAATTAACGGTATGCTACTGTACAGAAATTGTTCTCAGTTAGACAAAAAGCTCTCTTACTAATTCACCGTATCTAACATTGAGTTGCTTAAAGCATCAGTTATGTGTAAATGTTTCGTCATTTTAGATGGAGCTCGCCTCGGTGCCATCAAGTGAATCAGTGGACAGTGACATTGATGTGGAAAGCTTTGACAGTAAGAATCATTTTATTTCACATCGTTCCAATCTGGTCTTCCAGTCTTTGTTATTGACTACGGTAACTACTATTTATAGAGACAATATTGACTATTATTGACATGATATTGACTACTATTGACACGATATTGACTACTATTGCATGTGAATTATTGATATTGTTAAGAAAGAAGTAGAACATATTTCTGGTGGTAATTTAGCTTTTTAGTACAGGTTAAAATTGACGTTATTTAAAATCATCCATGAATTAAAATAAAATTTGGATCCGTTTATGAGGTCTATTTTCTCTAGTGCAAGTTGTGTTTTCATTGCTGTATAATACGACTATTTGTTTTAGTTCTTTATTAAAGTAAGTAATATATTTCTCATCTTAAAAACATACATTCTAATTTCCTTAGGTGAGAGTCCGCTGACCGAGCGCGAGCTCAACCTGGCAGAAGTTGTTGTGGACAAGTGGAAGTGTTACCTGTGCACGTCATTCAGGGTTTGTTTGAATCTGTTGCAGCTCATTAGTTCCATTACTGGTACATACACTATTGTTTTAGTCATCAGCGGTCTCTGAAAACTGACTGAGCCCGCGGATTTCGTCCCGATGTTGCCAAGCAACCTGACGTATCCCAGTAGCGCCATACGAAGATTTGTCAAAAACGACACTTGTGGTGACCGCGACTGTGTACATTCATAAATTCTTATACTGTTCGTTTAATAAATTTTAGGATGACTTGTTGAGTCATGCAGTGTTGTTAAAAGAAGCCAATGCTATCAGCGTGGAGTTGAGGAAGAAGGTAGAGTAGCGACCCTTGAATAAATAGAGGTTATTCAGCGGAAAGTTGTGTAATACGGCTGGGTATTTTTACGAGTCAGTTTTTATTTTTTCGAGCCTTTAGGCGAGAAAAAATAAACACTGACTCGTAAAAATACCCAGCCGTATTACACAACTTTCCGCTGAATAAATTGTTTATTATACGACATAATATCTTTCCTAAAATATAGGCTTTCAACAGTGTTTTCCGTAGCGCGCGGTCAGGGGGACTAAGACCCGTGTAATACGGTCTCATATCTGCTCTCGTCTTTGTGCATATCCGCACTCTAAAATGCTATGTCGTATAATAAATGATATTATTGTTAAGCGTCTTACATGTTTCGTTATTCTAATCAAACGTGACAATCCTTTGAAAGTCTTGAACACTGCTTTTTGAAATATTTTGACAATTTATCATTAAATCGTTGTCAATATATATTAATGATTAACCCGTTCACTCCCAGAGTCAAACCTTGAGTCAATAAATGTGGTTGTACCTTTTGAGTCTGTGGATAAAACCCCAGTGTGTGACCATTCAAATGAAAGCTTTTGAGCAGTACTTTCAAGTGGTGCTGTTTTTTTGACAATTTTGCAAAATGAAATTCATGATTTTCCCCCTCAATTTTGAGCTTAACACTCTTGGGAGAGAAAGGGTTAAATATCATGAAACTGAGAATAAACTTGCCAGATTTTCCTTTTTAAGCTGTACTCGTTCAACTGTAAGTGTCTCTTTCTTGCAGGTGGAGTTTCAATTCACCTTGTTAACAGACACACTCTACACTCCCCTCCCTTCATTTCTTCTGAGTGACATCAGATACAAAGACAATCCCACCGTGTTAGCTGTTGAAGTGAAAGACATGAAAAATGGTGCGTCACATTATTGGTCTCTTGGCAAACTACGGTAAGGACTCAAGCAAAGGTACAGCACTCAGATCAGAATCAACATTCTCTTCACTGCTTTTCACACATTTTCCATAATATTTCTGGGAAGAATTTGGTGTTATAGCAGAACAAATACGCGGCGCGTAGGGGGGCGTCAAATACGCGGCGCGTAGTGGCGTCAATTACGCGCCTCATAACTGAATGTCGCTTTAATTCTCAGGGATCGACTGGAAGATATGCGCTTCATGTATGACACGGCTGCAGAGTCCACCAGCAAAATTAACTTTGACTCTGTCGACCCTTTCTACGACTCGCTACCTTGGTTCAGGCTCATTGGAAGGTATGCGATGCTTTTAATTATACATGCAGTCAAACCTCTATAAAGCGGCTAGATTACGCAGCGCGTTACGTTCTATTACCTTGACTTTGATCAATTTTTGTCGCCAGATCGTTTGTATACCTGAGTAACTTGGTGTATGGTGTTCAACTGGAGCAAGCGGTGCCGATTGTCAGTGAATCAGGAGACATACAAGGAAATCTGTCCATCAACATTCAACAGTGCAATGGTATGATATGCTTAGATTT
The DNA here is from genome assembly GCA_029204205.1 of Desmophyllum pertusum. Classification (NCBI taxonomy): domain Eukaryota; kingdom Metazoa; phylum Cnidaria; class Anthozoa; order Scleractinia; family Caryophylliidae; genus Desmophyllum; species Desmophyllum pertusum. The sequence goes on from MU825881.1 coordinate 1,130,515, forward strand.
AGCGTAAGCTCTCCTGCCTTTCCTCTCCCCAGTCCGCCCTAGTTTTTCCCTTCGTTTGCGCTTTTTCGCTTCGCTCGCTTATCCTCGAACAGGCTAGCTTAGATTATACTGTTTAAAATTCCATTTGACTTAATTTTGCTTGGTTGACACCACGAGCAAAAGCAATTTAGCCTTGTTAAAAAGGCCGAGGTGGGTCGCAGAATACATGCTGGTCTTAGAAGGGCTAGGTGACGCTGTTTAAGGCAATTCTGTCACAATACACACTGGTCTTTAAGGGCTGCATACAAACTGGTCTAAAATCTGTTACACCTCAAGTTGCAGTGACGTCGGTACTGTTTGTGAGTGAGAATATATGAAAACTCATATATTGAATTGCGGGAGAAATATAAGTGAAAGATTTAAAGGAGCTATGTCACGATATTTTAAGTCATTTTTGCGAAGTGCAAAATCACCTTCAAATTGAAGAAAGCCTCAAAATAACAGTTTACTAAGGTAGAAAAACACCAAAGAGGCGATAAAAAACCAAACAGGAACAAGGATGGTTGAGGATGGAGAAGATTAAGACGGATTGCGAACGACGATGCGCCATCCGTGACGTAGCTAATTTAAGTAGTTGTAAAGAGAAACCTGAAAAAAATACTTGAACGGGATGGTACTGATAGTGTTTTGGATTTGATTTACAGATGATCACACATGGGAAGTGGATGAAGTTGGACGATCCTGTGTGTTATGGTTGGATTTTCGATCTGATGATCGTCGTGAACGCCGAAAGAGCAGTGAAGTCGAGGTAAACCCGAGTACTTAATGATTCAAATAGAAAAATTATTGTCAAGGTGATCCCTTCAGACTGGATTATTTTGTGTTTTCTTTTGTATTGACTTGGATTCTTTTAACTGAATTTAATACTTTCTCCAGGTAGAAAAGGTGTGAGAAGTAATATATCAAACACGAGAGACAGGGTTTCATCCGACAGAGTTGAAAACGTAGTATTTTTTTTACGAAATTCGAGGTGTTTGGAAATCGGATGAAACACTGTCTCAAGTGTTTGATATATCTCAGTTCTCCTTCGAAACAAAAACTAAGGAGTAAATGGAGAAATCATAAACATTTGTGCTAAATAAGCCTCTAAACCTCTATCATGGTTATGATGTAATAACTTGATAAATTATTAATTAGTTTGAGAAGAAGAAATAATTGATAGTGAAGTATGTATTCAATGTGGGAAACGAGTGCCTTTTGGCAAATCTTCGTAAAAGCACCCAAAGAGTTTGCGATTGTTTTTATCCAATCAAAAATAGCACAAGCACTCTCGAACGTTTTCTCGTCAGCAGTGCGTCATGTTGCTTAACAACTACCCTGCCAAAAATCGCGGGCTCAATTCATTCTCAGATTGCATTGCATTGAATTGTTGACCTTTTGTATTCCAACAGGAGGCAGAGGAAGCGGCTGAAGCAGACGGAGTAACCGAGCCTCCTTTCTCGAAAGGGACACTTCATGTTGGCCAACCTTACGTGATCAGCGTCACTGTACTGCAGGCTCAAGGGATTCCAGCTCAGTACACGGACATATTCTGCCAGATAAGGTGAACTCAAGTTATTGATACACTTAGTGTTTCTTCCCACTTGCCCGAAAACAAAAAATTATAGCTTATACACAGATCTTATGGTGTACCGGGGAGAACAAGACTAAATCCGGTTTTCGAGAATTGACTGAGCCCGTGGTAAGTGTTGTCAGAGGGGTTACTATAAGTTGAAAAGTTCGAGAGCTGAGATGAATACATTACAACCATCAACCCTTATATACATTACAACAATAGAGCCAATTAACGGCTCACGTGCGTTCATACCAATAATATTTCAACTATTTACTTTCTCTGTCACTTCCACTTGCAGTTTAGCTCCGCCGAATGTAAATACATTTTTCGTTTTACAAGCTTTTCTGCTGTTGTTTATTTTCTAGGTTTCTATGTAGTGAGGAAGATGAAGGATTTTCAACTGAGCCGGTTGCAAATAAACAAAATGGCGGTCCATTGGGATTCTACTTTAATCAAAAGGTACTGATGGTTAAAAACTCGCGACTTGTTTACTGCTATCCCGACCATTTGGTACTAACATCACTTCACACATCGTGTGCTAGTACTGGATTGTAATGACGCGTTTGTAACCCAGTAACTACTGGATTATAATGGCGAGTTTGTAACCCAGTAACTACTGGATTGTAATGGCGAGTTTGTAACCCAGTAACTACTGGATTGTAATGGGGCGTTTGTAACCCAATAACTACTGGATTGTAATGGGGCGTTTGTAACCCAGTAACTACTGGATTGTAATGGGGCGTTTGTAACCCAATAACTACTGGATTGTAATGGGCGTTTGTAACCCAGTAACTACTGGATTGTAATGGGGCATTTGTAACCCAGTAACTACTGGATTATAATGGCACAGTTGTAACCCAGTAACTACTGGATTGTAATGGCCCGTTTGTAACCCAGTAACTACTGGATTGTAATGGGGCGTTTGTAACCCAATAACTACTGGATTGTAATGGGGCGTTTGTAACCCAGTAACTACTGGATTGTAATGGGGCGTTTGTAACCCAGTAACTATTGGATCGTAATAGAGGGTTTGTAACCCAGTAACTACTGGATTGTAATGGGGCGTTTGTAACCCAATAACTATTGGATTGTAATGGGGCGTTTGTAACCCAGTAACTACTGGATTGTAATGGGGCGTTTGTAACCCAGTAACTATTGGATTGTAATGGGGCGTTTGTAACCCAGTAACTACTGGAATGTAATGGGGCGTTTGTAATCCGGTAACTACTGGATTGTAATGGCGAGTTTGTAACCCACTCAGTAACTACTGGATTGTAATGGCGTGTTTGTAACCCAGTAACTACTGGATTGTAATGGGGCGTTTGTAACCCAGTAACTACTGGATTGTAATCGTGCGTTTGTAACCCAGTAACTAGTGGATTGTAATGGGGCGTTTGTAACCCAGTAACTACTGGATTGTAATGGGCGTTTGTAACCCAGTAACTGAACTACTGGATTGTAATGGGGCGTTTGTAACCCAGTAACTACTGGATTGTAATCGTGCGTTTGTAACCCAGTAACTAGTGGATTGTAATGGGGCGTTTGTAACCCAGTAACTACTGGATTGTAATGGGCGTTTGTAACCCAGTAACTACTGGATTGTAATAGAGCTGGACGTGTGACGGTACCAAACTTTTGAGGCTTGATAAAAATAATTTGAAATTTGTGACGTCACACTTTACCACTCTTTTCCTTTGAAGGTCGGTGTTGTGGTAACAAGAGAGTTTATAGATTATATTAGTACCAGGCCCCTTCAGGTGGAAGTGTTTGGCCATTATCAGCATCATCCACAGCATCACTCCAGTGCGAACCTTCCAAGGTATGGTCAACAACAAATTTTCCTTGCTAGTCTCTTTAGATTTCTTTTAGCACAAGTTGAGAGAATGTGATCATGTACAGTGAACTCTCTCTAAGGCGGACATCCTCGGGACCAGCTTTAGCTGTCCGCCTTTGAGAGAGTTTCGTTACAGAAAAATAAGAGAAACTCGATTCGTTCGGGACCAGCCAACCATGTCCGCCTTAGAGAGGTGTCCGCCTTACAGTGGTATCCGCTTTGAGAGAGCTGACTGTAATTGGCAGTACAATAGCTCTGCACATCGTTTTAAATCTTGGTACATTTCTTAGCCGTCCTCTGCAAAACGATAACGTGAAATGATCAAATTCTGGGTTTTCAGAGAACGTGAACCGCAACGACGAATTTTACAAGTTTCTCTTTAGATTTGAACGCTGTCTTTAGTAACAGGACAACAGAATCCCTTATTTACTCAACACAATGTCCGATGGCATTCTATTGAATAAGGAGGAGCTTGTTGCTGTTCTGGTACAGTGACGAACGTGAACTTTTATATTAGTGTTTACGGTAATAGGTAATTGTAAGATCACGCTCTTGTTCCGCTATTTGTGTAGGCTGTTGCAACAAAAAACGTACAACGGTATAGGTTAATCATTTGTTGTCATGTCTTTTGCATTAGGGCCATTGTGAAGGAAGGCAAAACAGAATCTAAATCTCTAAAAGGTAACGTGTACGTGGCACAGAGTTTATATTGAAGTTTGTTGGTAGGTTTGCTTTAGGGTCATTGTTGATGATGAATGAACAAAGCAGTGCAAGTTGAATGACGAGTACATTCAGTGACCTTCTTTCTTGTTTCTTGTTTTGTTTTTGTTTTAGACTCTCCTCCTGCCGTATCTCTGCCCTATCAACTCTGGTAAGCACATGTGAATAGCTATCATCTGAAGGTTATTTTTAGCTACCGTTTTCATAAGTCGAGGATAGTGCGAAGACAGGCAACATAAAACTGAAGTGTTCAACGATGCATTTCTTATCTTGTTTTATGAAGGCGCATGTTTTGATCTTATATTAATTGTCTATTGGAACGCAACATATCTTCTGTTCTTTTGTTTTGCAGTGACGATGAAGGAACTCTGAAGTTTGATTTTCTGGTGTGGGTTGAGGTGTATGAAATGTCACCGTCTGGAGAGTAAGTTTACCAACCTCCAACTTTGTGTGTGCTAACGAGTGCTGATTTGAGATAGGCCTATTTACGCCATGTAGCGAAAAGGCCCCTTGGGGTTCCTGTAATTAACCCTTTCACTCCCAAGAGTGCTAAGTTCAAAATTGAGGAAAAAATCTTGAATTTCATTTTGCAAAATTGTCAAAAACAAACAGCACCACATGAAAGTACTGCTCAATAGCTTTCATTTGAATGGTCACACGCTAGGGTTTGATCCACAGACTCAAAAGGTACAACCACATTTATTTACTCAAGGTTTGACTCTGGGAGTGAAAGGGTTAAGTGAGTTCTACGGGTTGTGGAGGACCAGGGGCCGCCCCTTGTCAGGCCTTTCCCCCTTGACTAATCCTATCAGGGACCGAGGCCCAGCCGGCATAGCTCTTGGGATCATTAAGATTCACCAGCTTCGCCAGCAGTACAAGGTGACATACAGAGGGTGAAGAAAAATATCGGGTACAGTTACTCCTTGATCCTCTAATTTTAGCTTCATCCTGCTCTCAAATATTCCTCGGTACCAATCGCAATAATATTGATTCCTCGTAATTGAGAAATAACTTTTAACCTTAAATCATTGCTGTATTTCGTTCCTCTTTCTTCATACTGCTACACTATACTTGAGATAAAATATCGTTTGACAGTTCAATAATTTGTTCTCTTCTTTCAGCTATTTTCCGTGCGTCGTTAGACGTAAAACTGACACTCCTTGTGGTGGAGTCTTTCTTCTTCATCAGGTATAATATTTTAATCTGCAATGTATAATAGCGTTAGATTCGTCTGCACAACAGCTGGCCAATCACAACAAATGCAAATAACGGTGTCATTGAATCAATCAGAACATATTTTTATTATTGAGTTATACAAATTACATGACTTCCAACTAGTTACAATAAGCAAAAGCATGTAACCAGTGGTAGTCAAGACGCGGATGTTTTTGTGCGATTTCTTGATAAAAACAAACAAACAGTGTGTTTCGTCTGACACGCTATCTAGTGTAGTAATGAGCTGACCTTTCTTCGAGTGAATTGTTTTATGAAACTGACCTCTAACATTATTTTTCTGGTATTTTGTAACTTTGACATAACTTGGATTTCGTTTGCAGAATGGGTGGAAATAAGGATTTCAAGATGATTACAATATTTGTTAGTAAATTGTTATTAGCTATAGACCTGTTAATGATAATAAAGAAAAAAATCAGTTCTCATTTTCGTAACAGAGCGGCGTTAATAGACCAATTTCGATATATTAATATTCTAACTTGGCTCCGAGGCTTAGGGGAATAAAACAAAAGAAATCGACAATAAATCACATCGAGGTTGAGGATGAATAAATCATTTCTTTTGTTTTATTCCCCTAAGCCTCGGAGCCAAGTTAGAATATTAATATATCGAAATTGGTCTATTGATTCCTGAATTATATTTTTTGTTCTCGTCAGGGAATCCAAAGGCGCCTGGTCGTCACTATAATACACGAGAACTCCATGGATATTAGAATAAGAAGAGTTATAGACCTTGTTGTTGGTAAGTGCAGTTTTATGGGTGCGCAACCCGGAGGGGTACTCCCCGAAATGTTGGGTGGGGTGTGTAGTGCTCTTCTTGGAACCTTGGGACCAAAACACCCTATTTCCTACCCCTCAAGATTAATACCATGATACATAATCTCAGGAATGGCTTCCGTTTCGTGAACATTTGTAAAGGGCTTCAAATTCTCCGATATTGAAGGGAATAAATAGTTTCTTCTAAATTAATTTAACTCAGTGTAAATCCGTTAGAAAGGCTAGCGATCAACTCAGTCGTCTTTTGGCCCATAAAACGTGAATGTTTGGTGGCGGGAACTAACATGTGAGATCGAGGTGTTGTTGGGTTGGAAATCACTACTGTTAATGCAGCCTAGGGTTTCTTATATAATTTCATTTATAGAAAGTCGCATAGCCTTGAGACCCATTTAAGTATTGAGTGACTCATAAAAACTATTGTAGTCAGTTGAGTACTTACTAATGCTATTCTTTTTCGTTATAGGTCGTGTCCGCACATCTCTTGTCCCTCCCCCTGCAGGGGAAAGTTCGCCTCACACCATCTCTTTAAACGTACTGTCGCCTCAGGTCCAGTCCCACCCGGATGAAAACAAATCCGTGTATAGGTTCGAGGCGGCCTGGGACTCATCTCTTCATAACTCAATCTTGTTGAACAGGTAAGACCGGTCGATATGTAATTATATCACAATAGCCTCAAAATCCCATCATTAGATAAAGATCGCTGCTGTATGATCAGCCACAAATTTCAACTTGTTAGCACGAATAGAACAGAAGATATAGAGGTTCAAAGTTTGGTACAAACCGCTCTAATTTTGCGCCCATTCTAAACTGAAGGAACAGACGCAAAATTAGAAGGGTTTGTATGGAGAAATTAAAACCCGAAGTGCCCACATCTCAGCCGCAAATTGCAATGGAGAGCTAATGTTTGGCAAGTGGACGTTTTGTGGCATGCTTCCTCTGAATAGCTGATCAAATTTCATAATTTTGCCAATTTAGTTTTTGTGACGTCATAACTTTAGAACTCTATTGAGATCGATTGATTGATTGATTGATTGATTGATACTGTATTGAGATTGGGCGTTGTCTAACGTACGTCATGTATGACACATTGCAGAGTGACACCACAAGGAGAGCTCGTGTTTGTTACCATGTCAGCGTATCTTGAGGTTGGTTTCTGGCGTTTTTTTTTATCAATACAAGGTTCACTTCTTGTGTTGTAATATATCAAATACGAGAGATAGTGTTTCATCTGATTTCCAAACACCGAGAAATACGACGCGCAGCGGAGTATTTTTGACGAAGGTGTTTGGAAATCGGATGAAACATTGTCATATCTTAATAAAAAAATAAAAAAATAAAGGAGCAAACGGAGAAATAAAATCGTAAAAATCCTATGCTAATTAAGATCAGGTGTTCAAATCTCTGACAAGGTTATGATTTCCTTTGTTTGAATTAGATGAATTATTCACGAGTTTGAGAAGTTTGCTTGAAACACGGTTTCCCTTTTATTTGTTATCACGGACGTACCGTGGTATACCGATAGTTACCGGGTTGTTACTCTCGGGTTTAGCAGCCCTTGGGTTGGGGTAAAAGTATCAATGAATGTTTCAGGATAGCCTGTTAACTGATGATTTTTTTTGTGGCAGCTAGAAAATTGTTGCCAAACGTCTTGTCTCTCAAAGGATATTTCTCTGTGCGTGTTTGGAAGGGATTCAAAAACATCCTCCAGGTGAGGAGATAGGAACAGATAGGATATGCAGTCGGGAGAACAAGTGCCGGTTTTGACAAATCTTCGTAGAAGGACTTGAAGAGTTTCCGAACCTTTTTATCCAATCAGAAACTAGTGCGAGCACTCACGAGTACTCCGAAAGCAATCGTGCCAGCAAATACGTCATGTTGCTTAGCAACTTCAGGGACAAAAACCGCGGGCTCAGTCCCGTCTCGGAGGCGAGATTTCGTCATCAACTGGTACTTGTTCCCCCGACTGTTGGTTTGTTTGATGCTGTGGGAGTTTGGAACAAAGCATTCCGTTCTGATAACTTGTTTAATTTATAAGACGCTATATCGTTACCTTTTGCAGGTCTGTTTGGAGTTTCTTTGGCTCGTCAAAGCGTCCTGAAAAGTAAGTCTCCTTATATTAAAAATAGATACCTTTCCTTTGCATTCTTGTACGAATATGACTACGCTCGTGTGAACCAGTGTCATTTTGGCGGGAAGAAACGTGGTAGCCGTCGCCTTTAACCAGTGTTAATTTGGCGGGAAGAAATTGTGGTAGCCGTCGCTTTAACCAGTGTTAATTTGGCGGGAAGAAACGTGGTAGCCGTCGCCTTTAACCAGTGTCATTTTGGCGGGAAGAAACGTGGTAGCCGTCGTCATTTTACTATGAATTTTTGTAAAAATGTCGTAGTGGCGAAAACAAGAAAACAAATTCTCAAAAAGGTAGAGTAGGCAGTAGGCGCAGTCTCCAGCCGTGGGTGTTTCGGTGCGCCCGCGATCCTCTCCACCCCCAGAGGATCGCGGGCGAAATGGCCTAAATATTCTTCTTCGTATTTTGAATTGATCGTACATGAAAATTGTTCTCTCTTATCCTGGAAGACCCGAATGTTCAATATTCATTGGGTTTTTTTTCCTTTCTTGCAGTGATAAACTCGGCGATATATTTGAACTTGTTCTTCATCCTGCTGATGAGCATGGCCAGTGTAAGTACCTTTGTTAGCAACATGCAGTGTATCTAACGAACATGACGTGCGCTGACATACATATAACGTAATAGTAAGTTATGATCATCATCTTAATATAACAGGTTACCATAGCAACAGTTTACCATAAAAAAAACCCTTCATGTTAGCTTTAATAACTCAAAACCGAGTTTGGTGGCCTCCCTTTTTTGTTGTATTTAGTGATGAAAACAAAGAAGAGAATGGTTATGGACACGTCGAGTATTTACGTGAGAGGAGAAGAAAACCTGGGAGAGTGGAAACCCAGAGGAACTTCACTCATCGATGAACATCAGGCACAGTTAGACAAACTGGAGAGAGTTCAGGAGGTAAATAATGATAGGCACGCAAAGCGTACACACAGCTATTTAAGTTAGACATGAGACAAGCTATCACAGGCCAAATAAATGCTCGTAAGTTCTTCTGCAGGGAAACGAAAGTAATGAAGGTTTGTGGCCAATCAGAAGACGTAGGAAAGAAAACATTACCCATTCTCAAACTCATGAATAATTCATCAAGTTAAAACAAAGGAAATCATAACCGTGTCGGAGGTTTGGATACCCGGTCTAAATTAGTACTCTATGTTGTTTATAGGTGGGTAAAGCTCGTCATATCCTGTGCCTTGGTGACAAACTCATGTCCTCGGACCGTCCTGACAGCGTGATGGTAGATCCGGGCATTTTCTCCGCTGGCAGCGCGTATTCGAGTCGGAGTAGCCTGGGCTCTGTTTCCTTGTCCTCCTCGTTTCTGTCAGTAGCTTCCCTTCCGGCTGGAAAACCGCTGCGTTTTACAAGAGATGTTGACCCAGAGAAAGTTAAAGAAACTTTACTGAAGAAGGTAATATAGCGCTTATTATTTTTGGTAGTTAAAATTCACGTTTTTTTACAAGGATTTCAAAAACTTTAATGACGCAGGAGAAGCTCAGTGTGTGATTTTCATTGTTTTGAAGCAAAATAGGAGCGAAATTCCATGTACATGCTTTGACTGTTTTCTGTGTTACCTTTCAGTGTCTTCGTCTCTTAAAGTGGAAAAAGGACTTTAGCGAGGCTAAAGCTTCGGTGAGTGAATTACACTCTTACAAGTGCGTACTGTATTGAAACAACTACGTACGCTCTGTGGTTTTCAATGAATGTTTTTTATGGCCAAACCGTCACGTTAACGACTCGTACTGAGTTTGTTTTGTTTATAAAATGCGATTCTGTTTAGATCGGAGCTCCATCGCCAGAGGGAGGTGCAAATGCGTTGGAAGCTCAGCAGAACGAGCATGGCGAGGAATCTAAAGTGGAGTATTACGTACCAGAGGTGATGCTCGTCAGGAAGAAGTAAGTTATTTACCAGCATACAAATTCTCCTTACTGGTCCCTATACATTTCTTATAGTTCTAGTTGGGAGAATGTGTTCAAATATCACGGGAAAGTCGACTAAAGTATTATGATTCACCTTTATAAAGTTGTATTGTGGGAGACGCGGTGGCCTAATGGTTAGCGCGTTGAACTCCGAGCGGTCCGGGTTCGAGCGCTGGCCTGGGTCATTGTGTTGTGTTCTTGGGCAAGACACGTTACTCTCACAGTGCCTCTCTCCACCCAGGATTATAAATGGGTACCGGTGACAAAATACTGGGGGGTAACCTGCGATGGACTTGCATCCTATCCGGGGGGAGTAGCAATACTCCTAGTCGACTTCATGCTACGGAATCCGGGATAAACTCTGGCAGTGTTGGCCAGTTTGGCCCGAGTGCGGCTTAATTATTATTTTTAAGTTGTATTAACTTACGATCTGTATTTCACAGCCCAGTAATAAGCAAACGAGGCTACCTCCATATCATGGACGACTGTAGCTGTAGGTGGAGCAGATGTTATGTGGTGAGTAGTACAAAAACTCATCCCACCCCCCTAACCCCCCCCCCCCCCCCCAGCTCTTATCACACTTCTGTGTTTTACGTAATGGTTGAAAACAAGTTCTGAGTTAATAGCAGTTATTGCAGACGGTCAGCAGTTTGACATGCAAACGAGGCGAAAGGGTCAATCTGGCATTGTAGCGGTTTGACATGCAAACGAGGCGAAAGGGTCAATCTGGCATTGTATTGGCCCATTACTCCTCATTTGTAGGCTCGATTACCTGCCGCTGTTCGGGAAAATGAGCCAGAACGAAGACCGGACTCGAGAGAGTGGCGGAAATCGAGCCTAACTCGTTTGCATACTTTTTAAAAGCAAAATAATATTTGACTGCAGGCTCAACTGTAATAACAGCTATTGAACGACTTCAAAAATCTCTAAATCAAAATCTATTCTATTCGATATATATCTTGAAGTTTTAGTTTGTTTTAGATGAAAAAATTGAGCTGAAGTTTCAGCAGTATCTTTATCAAATTTAAAGACACTCATTAACCATTAATTTCTGTTGTGTTTTCATGAAAAATTAACGAGTTTTTTTTATTGAATTTAATTTTCTTGCAGGTTGTTAGGAAGCCTTACGTCCTTCTCTATCGCCAGGAAGGTGACCCGGTAAGTTATGACGTTCGAAAAATTCAATTTCCTGAAAGATTGATTAAGTGATCATTTGTTTGAATTGTTTCTGTTTTTATTTTATTTTAGGTTGAGCATTTTATGATCAATCTTAAGTATTCCAAAGTGGAGTGTCCAGAGTATTTTGTGGTGAGAAATAAATATTGTATTATTCCAGTGTTGTATAACTATGAGGCTACTATTTTTAGCGGCTACTAAATTGAGCGATGTAATGAAAAATCGCTAATTTAAGTATTAGAAGTTTCAGTTGAGAACACCGAAATCTCTAAAATTCGCTAAATTAAATAGTCGCGAAATCTTGGGAAAGAAAAATCGCTAAATTTAGTAGCCTGAATTTCAACCTAACCACACATCACTCACATCTACGCTTATCGTAAAGTGATTTGAAAAGCTCAAGTGAACGTTTCTACTGAAGCACTTTAAGTATCAACCAAACCCAACACATATTACTTTCGACGCTCTATTGCTCTCAACCAACACTTGTTTTGTTGTCCATTGCTGGTCTAACGTTCCTGTTGTACTCTAAACTGTCAGATGGTTTTGGATCTGTTGCAGACGTTCAGTGTTTTCTCGATACGCACAAGACATTGTAGATTTCTTGTACGAACAACAACAGAGAAAGAGGAGGATGCATACGATTGGCTGTACGCGCTGGATCCTCTGTTAGTTGGCAGCATAAGGTAAGGGTATATGGTAATGATTTATATTAATAGCGCATTATCCTTGTGTATATTGTTCAAATGCGCTTTACAACTCAACTCAGGGGTGAGATCGGACGTCAGCTTGTAAAGGCGTCAATGGCAGCCGCTATCAGTCCATTCATGATCTCACCCCACCTCACAGACCTCACAACACCGCCATCTATTTCACTTCTTCTTCTTCTTCTTCTTCTTCTTCTTCTTCTTCTTCTTCTTCTTCTTCTTCTTCTTCTTCTTCTTCTTCTTCTTCTTCTTCTTCTTCCAGAATGAAAAATGTCTGAAATGTGATTGGTTAAGGATAGTTATGTTGATGTAATAGTGTGATAATAGCCGAGAGTAATATACAGTCGGACCCCGTTAATTAATAAATCGACTTTTGTTAACGAAGGTAACACTTAATCGCGACTGACAAATCTGTAGCCCCCTAATCCTGGCTCGAATTGGAATTAAGTCCTGTGCCATGTATTAACAGTTGTGACTCTCATCTCCACTTAGGTCAAGAAAAGGGAGCTTAAAACCGGGACACAGATGATGGGCGGGGATTTGGTAACAGAATTAGGAACCATTGGAAATGTTTGCTGTTCAATTAGTCCCCTCAGAGACATCGGGATCTTGCAACACAAACCAAAGACATTTGAACCCCGAGAATGGCATAATTAATATAGTGTAATATAATTAGTATAATATTCAAGAGAATGGTAGTCCTTTTCAGTTTAAAATTCAAATTGATTTTAAATTATAAATAGATGGTATAGATCACAATAATTGTACATCAAGCATTGAAATTCTTCTACATTTAAAATTGATATATTAGTAATTATTACTAATATATCAATTTTAAATGTAGAAGAATTTCAATGCTTGATGTACAAAATCCCAAATCCTCGTTCCCAGGGTCTCTCTTCTTCCCGCCCCCAGAGCGGGGAAGAGAGACCCTGTGAACGAGGTGCAAATGTCATTGGTGGTTATAAGGTAATGTGGAATCTAATGTCCGCATTGGCGAGGTTTTAGATATTTTAGGTTTTGCTCCACAAGGATCGAGATGACTCTATTTCCATTGATTTGACGTTTCCGTTTCTGTGGTTATTTTTTGTTTCATAATAACAGTTCATTTGCAGCAGTTGTTTGTGAATGAGGAACCAAACAACTGCAGAAGTGAAAAGTGCGCGCGTTTTCAATACAGTCGAAGTTCTCGTAAGCGGACACCCTCGCGAAGCAGAAAAGGTGTCCGCAACTGGAGCTGGCCGCTTACGGGAATGTGTAAATACAGAGTTTGTATGAGCTAGAGTTCAAACGGGGTCTTGTCAAGGTGGCCGTAAGTACAGCTGTCCGCTTACGAGAGTGTCCGCTCAGAGAGCTTCGATTGTGTTATGTAACAGCATTTTTTTACAGTGGTCACTTCATGTATGTTCCACTAAATGTACCCATAGAATATTCCGTGAATGGATTTTTCTTAGCGCCTTCAGTGCTCAGGAGGAGTATTTAATATATTTTCAAGTGAAAATTGTTCGTCGACGAATAGCCGTTTAATTATTTTTCTGGTGGGCTATTTATTGAAGCTTGTAATGGAGGCTTGGGGAATATATAGGAAAATAGCAATTTATAATTACTGTAAATAATTATTTAAATTAGTTATGAAATTAATTATTGGTAATTAATTTTGTAAATTGTTATTAAGCCCTGGTCAAACGGCGCATGAAGTTTAAGAACTCAAATTCTCCCCTAACTATCCTCGACTACCATGCGCCGGCGTGGAAAAAGGGGAAAACTATCATCGACTATCATGGAGAATTTGAACAGGTTCAAAGTTAATGATAGTTGATGATAGTGCATGATAGTCGGTGGTCAAACGGGAGCGCGAGTTTCAACTATCATGGACTATCATGGACTATCATGCGCCGTTTGACCAGGGCTTTATGAGTGTTCAGTCAATTGAACAAGGATCTCTTAGAAATCGTCAAAATCTCAGCTTTTTGTAATGTTTTTATGTAAGTTAAGAAATGTTATTAATACTTTTAACGACCTCTTTACCAGTAGCCACCTTCGCAGCCACTACCTTAGTTTATCGGTCGAACCGTTGCATGGCGATCCAAATAACGGCTCCACAAGTGGCCTGGCTCAGTTGTATTCAATTCCCATTTGTGACCGAGTGTATTTATTTTTTCTTTTCTAAAGCATGTAAAAATACTTTTATTTACTCTACGTTATTTCTTTTTAAAGTTTTTGTTAAATATATGTAAGTGTAAAAATTATTGTCTAAGCAGTTTGTTCTCTGTTAACTTTTCTTTTGCGTTACCTTAGAATCGTAAGTCTTCGGGAGCGTGTACGAGAATTTACGAACAACACGTCCCCAGGCGCAAGGAGCGCGGGCTTGATGGTTAGGAGTCTGCATCAGGCCCACAACTCCACGCGCACCGCGCCCGACCGAGGGAGGCACTTGTTCCGGTGACTGAATAATTAGTTAACTCCCTTGTACCCAGGCGTCGTCGGAATCCTGTCAGTCTTAAAACAGAAAGTACGGGGTCCTGTTCGCTGCACTTTGCAGTTCGCGCCTTTTTTGTCGATAATGATAAACTCGCTAGGGGGCATTTTTCTGTACTTCCTTGGCCCAATGTGGGTCATTTGAACGCCTTTCCTTTCGCCACTGTGGGGAGGTGGGCATTTTTAGTATTGATTGTTGCATAATGAGCAATACTTGGAGTTGAATTTAATAAAACCTTTTTATTCAAATCAAAGGATAGTATACAATAAGTTATGGCAATCACGTGATGCCAGTGCACAAGTCTGATTGGTTATGGTAAATATAGTATTCACATTCGCGTTATGAGAAAAAAAAATCATACTCTGTCACTAATCTAGAGGGGTACTCAGTAATAACGAAAACCCTCCAAACAGCAAACGAGGATTTGCCGATTAAAAATCCCGAGAGAAAATCAGATTCAAAATTCAAGAAAATTATTTTATAACACGTTTCTTCTTCCGTTTCGGGCGCGAAACGGATCTCGTGACAGACTGTCGACAGTCAGAAAGCATAGAGTGGCTTTGGAGTTTAGAATAACTTGCGGAAATAATTGTGTTTGCTTGGTTTAACGTTTGCTGAGCTGTATAATTGGAGAGCTTAAGCACGGACGTTTTTGAGCTACGGACGACAACCGGAAGGTGAATATTTTTGTTTATTTGCATGATTTCACGTTTTAGCATTTAAAACTCGACGTCACGGAAGAAAAGTCGATAATAGGCGCCAAAGAAGAGAACATTCGACTTCCGGTTGCCATCCATGGCTCAAAAACGTCCGTGCTTAAACTGATAATATGCCTTAACCAATCAGAACGAACGTGATGATTTTTGAGCGACTTTTCCCGCGCTTGACGCCGGGTACGTTTTCCCGCGCTTGCCGCTGGTTACATGTTTTGTTTCAAGTTCTGATTGGTTAATCGCAGGCGTATAGTGATCGACTCTGATTAGTTTGTTTAATATAATTTTACAAGAGTCATCATCTATGATCTATCTAGTGACTATTGTTGTTATGTGGTAGTACTGACACAATAACACGAACGTGTTTAACCCTTTCACTCCCAGAATCAAGCATCAAGTCAATTATTGTGTTCCTAACTTATACGTCTGTGGATGAAACCCTAGTGTGTGACCATTCAAATGAAAGCTTACGAGCAGTACTTTCATGTGGTACTTGTACTTTTCCATATCCTGCTAAATGAAATTTGAGATTTTTTTTTCAATTTTGAGCTTTGACACTCTTAGGAGTGAACGTGTTAAAAACACCTCAGTTCACCTGAAGGAATTCCTGAATTTCCCAGGTTTTGTCAACGCATATCTTCAAATATTATTACATGCACATTCCTGGGATTACATACAGATCCTTGGGATTACATGCATAACCCTGGGATAACATACACATCCCTGGGGTTACATGTAGATTTCTGGGATAATCGTCACCTTTTATCTACACGGGCTATTTACTCTGAGATGAACGTTAAATGTACGCCAAACAGAAATTAGCGATGTACAGATTGAATACTCCAACTGAAACTTGAAGGTAATTTTTCGATAGATCAACTCTAGACGTTTGCGTGACTCATGACCACGGCATTGCCGCAAAACTAGTCACGCAAACCTCTTCAATGGAGGCACGAGGCGCCGATAAAGTATAAAAATAGGATTTTTATAAAACAGTGAGTCGTGGTTTGTTGTTTCGAAAACAAACTACGAGTGAAGGTTCCATTATAAGCGAACATTTACGTTGGTTTCATCCGCCGTGTTCATCTCAGTTAATGATATATTAAATACAAGAGTGTAAAAATACGAAATGCTTCGTTATTCCGCCGGTGTCGTCTTGTCTTCTTCACCTTCTTCTTCCTCTTCGCCCTCTTCATCATCCTCGCCTTCATCTTCGTCGTCATCGTGTTCAACTCCTTCGTCTTCGTCCTCGTCGTCTTCGTCGCCATCGCCGTCGAGAAGACCCTGATCATCCAGGTCCTTAAACGTAAAATGAAAGCAATTTAATAGTTCGTACATGTTGATGACAGGGATAACGGATTCTGATGCAGAATCCTCGACAGTGGGTTGATGGGGATTTCCAGATGGAAGTACTAAGTGCAATGTGTTATCCAATTTTGAAACTTCAACATATACCCCCCCTCCCCCCTCCACAGGCGACAAAGTTGAAAACGTCAAGCTCCAGCTCCAGTCAACTGGTTTTAACGTCGTTCAAACCGTTCAAACTGTTTGATAGATGCAAATTTAATTTGTTGTTACCATATTTAACTTGTAGCTCCATCCCCAGTATCCCCCATAGTTGGGGAAAAGTTGCGTGACGACCCAAAGTATTAAACGGCTGCAAAGGGGACTATATCCCCCGCAACCTCTCATTGCCTACGTTTTACTCCTCTCATACATCACTCTAATTTACAGTTGACACAGTTTTGTCTTACCGCTTGCTCAGCGTCGTCCTCATCACCATCTTCTTCCTCTTCTTCTAGCTCGTACACGACCGGTGTTTCACCTTCCTCTCCTTCTGCCAGATCCTCTTCTTCTCCCTCTTCAACAACCACTTCCTCTTCCTCCTCCTCCTCGTCATCATCATCTTCTTCCTCGTCATCTTCTCCTTCCTCCTCGTCTCCTTCATCATCTTCGTCCACGACTACTATGTCATCCTGTTGGCAGATGTCGACCAAATGAGTCAGTTGTCATCAATCAATCAATCAATCAATCAATCAATCAATCAGTCTGAAACAATCAGTCAGACAGTCTGTCTGTCTGAGTCAGTCAGTCAGTCAGTCAGTCAGTCAGTCTGAGTCAGTCAGTCAGTCAGTCAGTCAGTCAGTCAGTCAGTCAGTCAGTCAGTCAGTCAGTCAGTCAGTCAGTCAGTCAGTCAGTCAGTCAGTCAGTCAGTCAGTCAGTCAGTCAGTCAGTCAGTCAGTCCATGTCATCAATCAGTCCATCAATAAACCTCAAAAATAATCATAAAATTCTTCAATACGGAATAAATAAACTACATACAGTAGAACCCCGATAACTCGAACTCCCAAGGGAAACAAAAAATAGTTTGAGATAGCGGGGGTTCGAGTTAGCCAAATTTATAGTAAATGACTGAAAAACAAGGGCAAGGGAAATGGGTTTGAGTTCGAGATAGCGGGGAGTTTGAGTTAACCGAGTTCGAGTTAGCGGGGTTCTACTGTTGAGCAGTTGAGCAGAATCAAATAGATTTTCAAACAACATTGAAACATTGAAATGTTGTTCAGTGTTTTAAAAATTCAAATATTATTCTCAACAGCATAATATTATACATGACCTGATCCTCTGAATCATCTTCGTCAATATCTTCTTCATCCTCCTCATTATCTTCCTGAAGTCCACTAATTGAACCCTAGAATATTTTAGCAATAATTTGACATTATTATGCTGAAAAGCATGAAAATGTTTATAATGAATGTAGAGAGCAATTAAGAGTAGTTCTCTGAGAAAGTGAAGCAAAGTTGGAAATGAAAATTTTCAACCCCCCTTCATTTTTTGTGTGGAGGTAGGTTACCTGGGGGTATGAACAAAAACAGCCATATTTGGGTCGGCAGATGTATTGTTGCCATGGTAACCGCAATTGATCACGCCAGCCTCAGGACCATGTTTTGAGAAAAAAATTCACTCTCGAAAAGTAAAAATAAACAAGTCTGGTTCTCGCGTGCATGTAAACCAATTCAAATGAAATTCCACCAGGGTGTAGAGCGATTCTTCTGCTTTATAAAATTCGCTATAAAAATATTTTAATTTTTATGGACTAGGAAAAAATGGTCGATCTACCATGTTGCCCGTCAGCCATTTTGACAAGCATGAAAAACAAGCATATCCATATCTGCAATTTCTCCAAAAGTACTCTTTTCCCAGAAACCAAATTAGCAGCAGAGCTTACATGGATATTGAAGTTTCTAAATATCATAAAATATTTTTGGGGAAAATTATATTTTGGCCGTGGGTGCTGAAGACATCTGAGGCAAATTGTAAAAAAATGCAAAATTGGCCATTTTGAGGCTCCACTATTTCGCCCAAAAAGGCTTTAAAGAAAACTATTCAGCTTCAGAAGTATTTCCTATCATCTTTTCTGTTAACTACATTTAATTGATAATGTTTTGGCCCGCGAATTTAGTGAAATATAAATTGATTTACAAAGCCTACCTACCATTGTTTCAGGATAATTTTATTGCGTGGGTCTCTCCTTCGCTCGCTCCATTTTCTTGACAAAATCCAGCACAGACTCTAGGAGAAAGGTCAGATCTAATAGGTTGTCCCATCGAACATCCACTTTCCGGTCTTTCAGACCACAGATGATACACTTGATAAAGAATAGTTGACCAGGGTCAAAACGCAGTAGTAATATTTCCCGGAATATTTGTGATTTCTGCCATCGATGCACCAAAATTCATCGATACAATCCATCCAGGAAGTTAAATAATGCATCAAGATCACTGTACTACGCAAATGCATGCCCTGTGAACAATCCAGAGTAAAGTATTTGGCTAAAATCGAGTCGTACACATTGCGTTGGCCGATAAGCCAAGAAGTTGTTGTCGAATAATCGTGCAGACCGGAAGTGCGATAAGCAATACTGCTGACCGGATGTAACACAACGTTTATCTAAATGCAACATATCTAGTATCCTCTGGGTTGTAGGGTATGGTTATGGAATTAATTTGACTTTCGATCTGGTAATGCGGCTGAATTTTACAATGGTGATTTAAAAAAACAAAAACAGAATAAAACCAAAGGATAATATGAATGCGTACCACAGCGCCCCAGTGAACTTTATTTTTCGTTGGGATGGTACGCGGCAATCTGCGTTTTAGACCTTTATTGAGGTGCTCATTTGATATGAGAGAAATTTAGAAAACACGGGCCCCAGGCGAGTGTTTTCTATATTTCTCAAGCATGTATGTCAAAAACGAATCCATGCTGCAAGTAAAGGAATTAAAGACGAATACGGATAGAAGCAACTTTGCCACCACCTTCTGTGAGCGACAAGGAAACATTCTACTGGGGCAGGCCTTATGCATCTGGGAACTACACGGGCTGACTCTTATAAGATTGAATAGGGCCTAGAAAAATAGCTCAGGTCCTTCTTTCGTCCTGACACGACCTCAATGCCATACTAAGGCATATGCTTTTCAAGTTTGACAGTGTTAATAGCTTGGCCCGAAGCTCATTTCAGTGTTCATACAACACAAGGTTATTCTCTTGTAAGTGTAGCAGCAGCTCTCCACCTCTAACACAGATTGCCCCGCTTCCGGCACTGTGGCTAGCCTAGCTGTGATTTCGACTGTCACTTCTTGGAGCATTTTTTGTCGTTCACCAGTCTCCGAGCTCTGCCTCTGAGACATTCTTCCGCTTTAGCTGCCATACGCGAGAAGTATGAGTATATCTGTTGTGGGGCTAAGAAATTGTCAATGGCGAATATGTAACGTACTCACCACTCCTCTCCCTTTGGGATTCGAAAAAGAACAAACTTCCATGTTTACAATATCGTCCCGACCAGGTTATTTTCCTGCGCACAACGATATGCAGGTTTTCTCAATTGGACAGGCATCAGGCACTAAATGTGGAAACTCATCGACCGCAGAGGCGGGTCAACAGGTTGTGCACCTAATGAACCAAATCAGTGAGGGAAAAATAGGCGCTTTGTGTGGACAATTATTTGGTTGCATAAAACAGTGAAGCGCATTTCTTTTATCCTATTTTTCCACCACTATAAAAACAGTCATATTATACCAGATTAAAAGTCGGCGTTTTATACTTTTACCCATGAGATATTATACCAAAAAGAAATAACTGAAGTAAAGCCACAAAAACAAATAAACAAACAAAAAAACGCGTCATACAGTCAACTCTCGCCTTGCGGACAAAATCCAGCCTTCCACCTGACGAAAGCAGTATAGAGGTTTGACTGAAAATGACTCCCGCTATTGCGGACTCTTGGTATTATGGACTCCAAACTACGTCCCGAGGGTGTTCGCTGTAACAAGAGTTGACTGTATTACATTTTAAAAGTGCATCCAGTCAGCAGTCTTGCTTTTCGCATTTTTGCACATTTAGTCGTCAACAACAACATCTTAGCAACGGCTTGACTGACACAGGATTCCCACCGTTGCCCTGCACTGCTATGTCTTCAAAGAAAAGTGCCCACTTTTTATCCACCACACCCCTGATTTTAGCCAAATACTTTATACCGAATCGTCACAGGCATGCATTTGCTTAATACAGTGATCGTGATGGATTCACAACCTGGTTGGATTGTATTCATGAACTTCAGTACTTTTTATATGGCAGAAGCCACAAATATTCCAACTGTGTTCGTTAAGACCAATAATTATTATTACACTGTACCGTATCTGCCAAAAACGCAGATTACCGCGTACCCTCCCAACGAAAAATAAAGTTCACGGGGGCGTCCTGTGACACGTATACATACATATCCTTTGCAGCGCAACATTTTTCTTTGAAGCTTAAATTTTATTCTGTTTTTTTTTTTTTCACCATTGTAAAACTCAGCCGCATTGCCAGATCGAAAGTCAAATTAATTCCATACCCATACCCTACGACCCAGAGGATACACTACGTTACATTTAGATAAACGTTGTGTTACATCTGGTCAGCAGTATTGCTTATCGCACTTCCGGTCTGCACGATTATTCAACAACAACTTTTTGGCTTATCGGCCAACGCAATGTGTACGACTCGATTTTAGCCAAATACTTTACTCTGGATTGTTCACAGGGCATGCATTTGCGTAGTACAGTGATCTTGATGCATTTATTTAACTTCCTGGATGGATTGTATCAATGAATTTTGGTTCATCGATGGCAGAAATCACAAATATTCCGGGAAATATTACGACTGTGTTTTGACCCTGGTCAACTATTCTTTATCAAGTGTATCATCTGTGGTCTGAAAGACCGGAAAGTCAGGATGTTCGATGGGACAACCTATTAGATCTGACCTTTCTCCTAGAGTCTGTGCTGGATTTTGTCAAGAAAATGGAGCGAGCGAAGGAGAGACCCACGCAATAAAATTATCCTGAAACAATGGTAGGTAGGCTTTGTAAATCAATTTATATTTCACCAAATTCGCGGGCCAAAACATTATCAATTAAATGTAATTCACAGAAAAGATGATAGGAAATACTTCTGAAGCTGAATCGTTTTCTTTTAAGCCTTTTTTGGGCGAAATAGTGGAGCCTCAAAATGGCCAATTTTGCATTTTTTTACAATTTGCCTCAGATGTCTTCAGCACCCACGGCCAAAATATAATTTTCCCCAAAAATATTTTATGATATTTAGAAACTTCAATATCCATGTAAGCTCTGCTGCTAATTTGGTTTCTGGGAAAAGAGTACTTTTGGAGAAATTGCGGATATGGTTATGCTTGTTTTTCATGCTTGTCAAAATGGCTGACGGGCAACATGGTAGATCGACCATTTTTCCTAGTTCATAAAAATCAAAATAGTTTTATAGCAATTTTTATAAAGCAGAAGAATGGCTCTACACCCTGGTGGAATTTCATTTGAATTGGTTCACATGCACGCGAGAACCAGACTTGTTTATTTTTACTTTTCGAGAGTGAATTTTTTTCTCAAAACATGGTCCTGAGACTGGCATGATCAATTGCGGTTACCATGGCAACAATACATCTGCCGACCCAAATATGGCTGTTTTTGTTCATACCCCCAGGTAACCTACCTCCACACAAAAAATGAAGGGGAGTTGAAAATTTTCATTTCCAACTTTGCTTCACTTTCTCAGAGAACTACTCTTAACTCTAAAGTAGATTAAATTACTTTATGTGTTATATATCATTAATGTATACTGTAGTCACATATCACGTTTTGCTTCAATAAAATGAATTATGTTATTAGACAGAAAGATCAGAGGATATTAGCCGCAACAGGATCAACCAGATGACATGTTCATACTAAAGAGCCTATTCAATAAGCCATTTCCGAGTTGCCGTTTACCTCTGTTTCAAAACGAGTAAATCAAACTCATTTCCATATGAAAGGTTGTGCACCAGGACTCGTTTTTGAAACAGAGGCAAAAGGCAACTCGAAATGGCCTTTTGTCGGCCATTTTTCTGTGATAAAGAAAAGGCACATGCTTCACTTGTCTGGTTCATTTATCTCAGCGAATAAAATTATGGTAATCAATGATATTGGTCACAGCAGACAACACAACACACCAAGAAATACTGTAGAGGGTTTGGCCATAAGTCATCTTTAATCACTTCCCCTAACTCATCCCCAGACTCCTGCTCTGTGAACCAGCTGAAGAAGCTTTGAGGTTCTTCAAGGCCTCTTTTCCGTCCTTTTAACATGTTCTGTTGAGTGTACCGTTGAGTCAGGTCCTGTCATGGATCGACACAATGAAGAAATGTCAGGAATGTGAAGTTGTTGAGAAACAAAGTTAATAACTGTACAGTGGTACATGTACTTCACAATCAATCAATCCTTTATTTATTCACGTATCACCTAGGAGCTAAAATAAGCTCGTTAAAACGTGAATGTGCGTGAAATTAATAAATAAAATTATATATTTATTACATACATATAAAATATCAAGGTATCATCTTAGGGGCTACATCTATGTGTCAATCAATCGATCCATCGATCCATCGATCCATCGATCCATCGATCCATCGATCCATCGATCCATCGATCCATCGATCCATCGATCCATCGATCCATCGATCCATCGATCCAGGGGGGGCTAGCAGCGAGGCCTGGGACCTAGTATATATGATTGCACATTTTAGAAATTTGGTCGAGCGAGACTAAGTACTGGTTTGTTTAAAATAAACATGGTGGACGATGGCTGACATGACGTGCGTTTGTGTTCGTTCAGAAATATTTTGGCGATTCCACGTCCAAACATCTATGGGAACGATTCGGTCGCTGTTTAACTGAACTTTGGTCATTGTGGGACACCATGGATGAAAATTCCACAGCAACTCCCGTAGAGGTACGTTTCTCGAATGATTGACAGATTTCTTTACTTGTGCGATCATGTATTGCGGAAAAGCGGCAAGATCAAAGGGCGCTGCCTGCCCCCCCTGCATCGATCCATCGATCCATCGATCCATCGATCCATCGATCCATCGATCGATCGATCGATCAATCAATCAATCAATCAATCAATCAATCAAATAATCAATCTACCTTTTTATCAACCAATCTATCAATCAAACTCCAATAATAAATCATTATCCTTATGTTTTTGAATTGATAATTCAAAATAATTTTTGCTCTAGAATGAGGTTAGTGAGGCTAATTTAACACATACAAAATAAATTAAAATTGGCAGCCATTTTGCATTGGGTCTATGACATTGGGAAATTCCATTCAGAGCTGAGATTTCTTTAGCTTCTGAAGTGGACCCTCTTGCATGCTTTTCTCTCGTGAAAGTGGGTCGGTCGGTCGGTAAAAAAGAAAAGGAAAAGAAAAGCCGAGAAATGAAATATTGACAAATTATACATAAATAATTCCAAGCGAGCCTTGACGATATCTTCCCTGTGACCACCATTTTGCAATGTGCCGATATCACTCTGAAAAGTGTTTGAAGACGCAATGAATCAGAAACTTTTTTTTAACTTTTTGAAAAAATTTGGTCGGTCGGGCGATGGGAAACAAAGCATTTTATTGGGATGGCCTTACATGCAGTTACTTGACAACTAATTATTATAGGTATTATGTACATTATATTATGTATTATACTAAGCTCACATTTAAACAGCCTTACCATGCCTCCTTTCCACTTGATGGGAGTACCTCTTGATGACTGGTCACCATGTTCATTGAGAATGAACTCTTTAAAAAGCACTTCATTTGTAAAATATGGATTTTCTGTGAAACCCTTCAAACGTGATACAAGACCATTTACAGTGTTAAAGTAAACAATAAATAAACATCATTCTCCACTTGCCAGAAGCTGTGGGCAAGGGGATACTTAGAGCTAAGACGTCCAGTGGCTTAGATGAGTATGGAAATGTGAAACGTCTTACGTAGATCAGTGTTTTGAATGTGGATTAGTAAAAATGGAAGAAAGTGTCTGTTGTCTGTATAAATTTTATAAATAGGTGTCCATATTAAGCAGGTTAATAGATTATTGGAGAATGAGAACAAAAACAAAAACAGTGATCTTAATTAATAATGAGGTGACCGTGTCTGTATTACAATGTAAAATGTACCTTATTATAGGAAATTAACACTCCATGAAATTAACGCGAATTTTAAAAATTCGCGTTAATTTAAGTCGCGTTAATTTTTGTGAGCGTTAATTTCCGCGACATTAATTAAGTGGAGCGTTAATTCCGCGACCTTAATTTCTATTATTATAACCCCAAATTCTGGATCCTGTACAGAGATATTTGACACCCAGGAAACAATAGCTTTCTCAGTTCTGCACACTGTATTTCAATCTTTTAAAAGCCCTTTAAAGGCTTTAAAAGTCTTAATTACAATATTTCCAGTTCACCCACACTTTCAGAAGAGCAATTCTGGACATCTGAGTTGTTGTATTTCGGCCAAAATATCTTTGTTACTTTGTGCTAAACGCATTAATTTCCTTTATTCGGAAGTACTTTTTCCGTCCAATTCGCGTTAATTTAAGTCGCGTTAATTTATACCTTAATTAACACGAGCGTTAATTTCCTATAATAAGGTATGTACATCTCTATAAGATGGACACCTCTATAAAATGGAAACCTGGTGTTGGTCCCTGCATGCCGTTTTTCAGTAATTTTACTGCATCTTAACTCTCTAAGCCGGACACCTTTCTAAGACGGACAGTTGGTGCCTGTCCCGATGGTGTCCATCTTAGAGAGAGTTGACTGTAATCAGGTGTGAACAAAGCGCAGAATTTGACTGAAATTCAAATTTAGTTTGTCCAAAGAAAAACAGTCAGTTACATACATGTAGACACTCTACAACACTCTACATGTAGCTTGAAGCTTGACATTTACATTGAGGTTGTGTTCTATTGGGTCAACCGTTTAGGTTGGTTGGGTTTTTTCGTGTGCTACTGGGAAAAAAACGTTTTTGTTTGGTTTGGTTGATCAACTTTTTCAACTGAACCGAAACTTGGTTGAAACTGTTTCAACCAAAAATGGTTGGAAAAGTGTTCTATTGGAAAACCTCAACCGTTTCAACCAGAACCAGAAACGGTTGATCCCAATAGAACACGACCTTAGTTACAGACTGAAAGAGAAAAATAATGAAAAATCATCCACACAGTTACAACAAGAGCAAACACTTACAAACTTTATTCTGTATCCAGACTTGATGTCTTCAAACTCTTCGACTTCTAAGAACGTCATGTACTGTAGAGCTTCCTCGTCTTCTTCATCGATCAACATCTGCAGCTGAGGATGATTTATAAACTGTGCACCAAAATGCGTGTGTCAAGGAAATTACACCTTTATGTTTTTACTAACCTTCTTGTATGGTTGTGGTAGGCGTGGTGACCTACACTGTACATTTGTAATGGTTAGCGTGTTCGATGGACTCGAGTGGTCTGGGTTCGATCGCTGGCCAGGGTCATTGTATTGTGTTCTTGGGCAAGACTTTTAACTTTCACAGTGCCTCTCCAGTAGATTGTGACCCACTTGCAGGATTCACGTGGGATATCATGGGATAGACAGCACCTTGACGGTATGGTTGCAAATGTTTTTTCAAATGCCCTAAATGCTTTATTTGACCCCTTACTCAAATCCAAATTATATTATTCCAGGGAAATGTTACTGTCGATGATTATTCAAATCCAAAGGAAACGTCATTATTCCGTTATTCCAGAAAAATCAATGCCATTATTCCATTATTCCTCTTCAGCCCGAATTAGTCGATATTGTAAGGAGAAATGAGATGTTCGTCACTCTCAGGCACTAAAAGTCTAAAGTGTTAAGACGGATTCCGCTCAACGTTCGAGCAATAAGTGCAAAAAAATCAAGTTACCAAAAAAATACTCATAGCACGGTAACATTTTGAATACAGTTAAGAAGAAATTATCGATAAATTAGCTCCCAAGCTGACCCCGCGAGAGAAGTCATTACATATTTTAATTAAAAAGATGCTTCATGTCAGTTCAAAACAAAATGGCGTGCGTTTTTATAATTTTTTACGAGGTTTGACATTAATTTTCTCGAGAATGCTTGAGAATTTAATTGCGGGGTCACTTGGAGAAGTGAATTAATGTGATATGTTTCAAATAGTATTCAAAATGTTACCTTGCTATGAGTAGTTTTTTAGTAATTAATTTTTGCACTTATTGCTCGAACGTTGAGCAGAATCCGTCTTAATATCTTACTGAGAAAAAATTATTCCACTCATTTACAAAAGTAATATTTTGTTATCTCAATTTGGGTACTCTATTTCAAATTTGATTTTGACATTACCAAATTATACATTTACAAGTTACTGATGGTTTGATCTCTTTAAAAATCCATTTTAAATTTCCAGTGTAACTTGTTTTATTTACAAACTTACTGCACGAGCTTCGACGACATGCATTGGTTTCTTCTCGAACCGAGGATGGCTAAGTGGGGACTGGGAACTAGAGAATAGTATTGTTCAGTTTCACGTCCATTTTGTTTCGTTGCTCAACTCGACTCCGGCAAACATGACTGAAATTTAAACTTTTTATCTCTCTTGACGTGTCAAAGACTTCAAATTTGGCAAAATTAACCTGCTTGAGCAAGTTCAAATACAATTTTACAAGCGAAAAGCCTACACGATTGTTTTGTTCTAAAATTAGGGGTACGTTTTATAGCTTCGCTTCGAAATAGAAATCACCAAAATTTAACATTGGTAAGATAACTTTTAAGATGCATTACAGGATCGGAATATCAATTCTCTATAAAAGAATAAGTAAACTTTATCAGATGTTGTAAACAAGTGATCAAAATCTGGATAATCTTACGGGACTTAATTATTGCGTTACTCGACTAGTACTCAGTGATATGCTAGACCCGCGCATTTATAATATTGTTCACATAGTAAACTAACTTTACAATCGACCTGCGGGTGAAATAAATTTACAGTGATTAAATAATAATTAAGTGAAATAATGCTAAGTGAAAGAAGATTATGAAATAATTCAATCCAATAGTAAATAAGGATCACCCCACTTCACCGCTTATTAGATTGATGCTAAAAAGTTCCAGGCAACAAGAGTCACAGGTCTTCAGCTGCGGGCGATAAGCTCGTTAATTTCCCTTGCAAGGGTAAATAACAAAAGGATACAACCGTCATCCAGAAGTTTGGTATCTTCCTCGTGAGGTTTGTTCTCTGCTCAAAGTGTGGTTTTCGAAGTCGGTTGTACTTCTGTTCAACCTTTAAAATCTCCTCGGATGCTTGCTCATTTAGCGCGTCTATTCGATTCTGCACAGCATTGATTTCCTCGATAATTTCTTGCTGATCGGAGTGCGAATTTTGTGCTCCGTCAACAGGTTCAACCCTCCTGATCTTATTTGGAGTTATACTTGGATTAGACATGATAAAATACACGGCTATTTCTCCAAGCTCTCTCCAAGTTTTCGAACTTTCTTGAGTTCGGAGATGCCCGCGTTTCTTGTTCACTTGGGGATGTCCGCTGACCTACAGAACTGTAGAAAATGTTTTGGCGCTCTTTTCCTTTGTTTTCTGTTCCCGATGAATAAACGACGTAAAGGGAAATGAGATTAAAAAAAAATAGGAAGCTGGGATATTAACTGTCTGTTCCTGTCGGCCCCTCTATATTACTGGCTAATTTTCTGATGAATGCATGCATGATTGCGCATGGCTACCAAAACGTTTTTCCCGATTAATTTGAGTTTATTTGATGGAATTTCTGAAATAAAATTATTATTTTAACTATAATGGCCAGGATTTTTCGTCCCGACCAATCCATGTGCCGAACTATACGTTTTACTCTTATATTGAGACGTCCCTACATACAATGACCACCTCTCTATGAATGCCAGTTAATTCTGCCCCAGGGTAAGCCCCAGGGGTGGTAGAAAGGGTCTTTTTACCCGACCACCGTGCCCCTTTGCAGATTATCAATTTAGAATTTAGAATAAACCGTTTCGCGCTCCTCTTTCTGACTCCTTACTGAGGTAAGAGGAGCCCAAAACGACGTATGTTTATTCAGGCGATAATTCCCTACCGCACCTCCTGCGTCTCCTACGCAGTCTCCTACGCAGCCAAGCCGTTATTTGTGCGAGGGGTCGTCACGCAACGCTCCTCCTCGGAGCGTTGCGTGACCCAAATAACGGCTTTAGATTTATAAAACAGCCTAAGCGGTACCAAACCACCAATTTTAACCCTTAAAAGATACGACGATCGCCCCCGTCATCTTCCCCCCTCCCCACCCCCACAGCGGCAAACGCACTGCGCCTGCGCAGATCCCGCCAAAACCCCACTGCGAAATGTCCTAAATTTACGAAGTCCTCCACTCAGTCGACACTTTAAAGCTCAAACTTAAGAAATTTACTTAAAACTTAAGCTTTGTACTCGGAGTATGCATAGATAATTTAATAATTGTTATCCACAAAGTGTCTCAGCTCGTATTTTGGTTTACCACTGCATTTTTAGTAACGTTTCCTATGGAAAAGTCAAGGCCGCGAAAAGCGGAAGTCGCGTTAAATTTTTGCGTTTGACCGCTGTGTGCCTCCCCCCGGACTCCTCAAGAATACCCGGTGAGTTTAGCGGCCTCAGTCAAAAGGGAGCGGTTACACAGCGGGGCAGCGGAGTGGAAAAAAGCACGTGAAGTGATGCAATTTTGAAGGTTTAGCTAAAAATTTCTTATTTTATCGGTGATATTCAATCAGAGTGATGCTGAGATCTGCCATAGTAGCCGTTAGAAGTGCTGCTTTACAGCCAGAGCATTTCAGACAGCTAAATTATGTCCAGCTCTCTCGTTTATTTGGGTCTCAGTTGAGAAGTTGCTCTGCTCAGTCGAGTCCAAACACGAGTTCATCGAAACACGACGCGAGTACAGAACAGAAAACTGCTGAGACTGACACGAAAACAGCGGAGTCTACAAAGGAAGCAAAAGAAAGTGAACACGATCGTCTTTTGAAAGAAAAGGAAGGTTTACTAAAAGATCTTCAGGTATGTCAGGGCCATAGTTTTCGGCGATGGTAAACTTAAAATTTTTTATGACTACTCACCAATATTAAGCTTAATATTCATTGGTGAGTAGTCACGAAAAGCTCAGTTCGTGTGTCATATAGCCTCATATCTATGGTTTATTGGCTCTATAAACGATGTAGAATGTCGGAAGAAGTTATTAGATTTTTCTACTGACATTTCAAGTGGTTTATTGGGGTAATAGTAAAACTATGACATTAGTGCAATTATTTCATTTTGATTTTAATACTAGTAATAAAGTACAGTACAGAGAAAGAGTGAATTACTATTTAGCAATTATTAGACTACGAGCTAGAGTTTTCTATGAGCGATTCTATGAGTGAATATGCCTCATAGACTATCGCTCGTAGAAAACGAGAGCGAGTAGTCTAAATTATTGTTTTCGTAGAAACTTTACTTGTTCTTATAGCACAAAAATTATATTTTATGTCATTTTTCCAATTTAAATCAAAAGAGATGCCAATTGTTGAATCCTGAACATGACAATGCGCGTGCGAGCATAATTTGTCTATCAGCGAATAGTCAACGATGAGAGAACCAATCAGATTCGCGGATTTGCAATAGACCATGACAAGTCTCTACTAATACACATTAATTAGCATAACCCAGTGGCTGACTATTGGCAAACGAGCAATCTGATTGGTTACTCAGACAATAAATCAGTTTTAGTGATATTCTATGTTTAAGGTATCAGTATACCCCAAATGACCATCATGCGTTGGCGCTGTTTTACGGTCGGAGGTTTAACAAAAACCCCAATAAAATATATATTTCCTGAAAGCTTAAGAATTGTAGATTACGAATATGTATTCATTTGAAGTAAAAAGATTAACGTGTTTCGAATATAGCGTTTAATTTCAAAAAGTATATTGGTCCACAAATCGAGTTTGACAAAACATGCATTCTCTGTACGAAAATACTCATAACTTTCGAAGTAGGGAAAAAATTAAAATTCCCCGACACAGTTTTTTTGTCAGACTATTGGAGAACATTCTCTCCAAATTACAGCGAAAAAGGTTGCAAATTCGTTGCAAACGAACTTGAAACGTGCGCTTCATTCGCTGAAATTTTAGTTTCGAGAAACAGGGGAAAACATGTTTTGGGGCGTTCTTCCGGTCTGATGAGATTAAATACACAAGATGCGTGAAAATAATTATGCGTTGATTGATAAAGAGAAGGCTCGTCTTACTTTAATTAAACAGAGTTTGTATCGAATACAAATGACCTCAAATGCGCGCTTCTTATGGCTAGAGAAGAAAGTTCTCCTCTCACCGATCGTGCTACAAGTAAATTAAGAGTTTATGGCTTCAGTTTTCCCTTCATTTAGCTTCTCTGTGGGATATTCTCCCACATGGATATGCAACCGCGAGCGATTTTCAGTTGTCCTAATCATTTCCCATTTCGGTATATTCTTACTTGAAAACGCAGACACAGTCTCTTAATATGTTTCTATGAACATGAACATTGCAAGATGCGGCTTTCGAATTTCGGGTGAATCTTCAAACATGTCGGCCCTCGTGTTACGTGACTTTTTATACGTACATGTTGACAAATTGTTGACGGCTCTCGATTAGAAATAATTAATGGCGAGAATCGTTTTTTCTTCATAACTTTCTTTAGAAGCAATCTTTTTTCGTGAAACTTTTTGGAAATGAAAGGTCTTGATGTAATCTATCTGAAGATAACAAAAAGTAAAATCTTGCAAAATGGTCAAATTTGGGGTATACTGATACCTTAATAGATCACATTAGCCACTGCATGGGTTATATACAAAAATAATCATTGCTTGCAATGGTTTTTCTGTTTCAGGACAAGTACAAACGCTCCCTGGCTGATAATGAGAATATTCTGACCCGCAGCAGAAAACAAATTGATGAATCCAGGTTGTTTGGAATTCAAACGTTTTCCAAAGATCTGCTTGAAGTTGCAGACATTTTGGGAAAAGCCACGGAAACTGTTCCAACGGAGGAGATTGAAAAAAACATTGCACTGAAGAACTTGTATGAGGGGCTTCTAATGACCGAAGCTCAATTGCAGAAGGTTTTCAAAAAGAATGGTCTGGAAAAAATCCACCCAATGGATGAAAAATTTGATCCTTACAGTCACGAAGCATTGTTCCAGATTCCATTTCCAGATAAAGAGAAAGGCACTGTTGCTGTTGTGGAAAAGGTTGGATATAAACTTCATGGAAGGACATTGAGACCAGCACTTGTGGGTGTTGTGAAAGAATAGAGCTTTTGATTGTTGTTTCAATGATCACAAATAGGTTTCTGGAATTTGATTGTGCTTAGTACAACTGCTGATGGGGAAAAAAATAAAAGAACACGCTGTATCGCTTGCATACCTGTAGGAATACTTGACGTACTCCAAAAATGCTTAATTATTATTATACAAATGTATCAGGTACAGGTACATGTACATTATTAACGAGGCTAGTGGAGGGGGACATTGGGGGTCTAACTGTAAAACCCTCAAGATTTCAGCCTCAAATACCGAAACCGCACTGAAACTCGAGAAAAATTCCCTCTCCTACTAATGTTGTAAGGAAATTTCCCTTACCGAAATACCGTTCAAAATTATAATTTTTATCGAACACTATTGCTCAAAATGCTAGAAAAACTGTTTACTGTCTTACTGGATGGAACCGCAATAATAATAAATAATAATAAAAATTTTTATATAGCGCCATTTCCCATAGGTTCCATGGCGCTGTGCATCATTGAAATTAAGCAACTAACTAACTAACCTAATACCGCAGTTTTCGATTGAAAATACCGTAAAACCGTAAGAAAAATGGCCCAGAACTGCAATACCGCAAACTCCAATGTCCCCCTCCTAGTGGCCCACAACTGCCGGGACTTATCGTTTTTGTAACATGTACAATAATGTAAAAGTGATCGTTCTTTCTTTATTTGTTACAATTAATGTATGAGTTCCGGCCAGGTTAAAATGTGTCAGATGACAATAATGGCCTAAAGACCTGTAACTATACGTTTAGCATTTGAAAAGTGGGTATCTCAGAAACATGGCAACCTCTCACCCACCCAGAAAATATTTAACAATTAATCACCCTGGAATATCTAGACAGCTTTCTGAAAAAAATTGCAACATTGGTTACAATGATTAATTTTATGACCGGCAACATTTTGTTGCTGCCAATTTCTGAAAGGATGGGCAGGGCTGCAAATAATTTTTTTTTCTTGAAAGGACATGTGTCCGACTACGAAAAATTTTGGTCGGACAAAACAAAAATAAGGTTGGATATCATATACAGTATTGCTTGATAAGCAAACCTGCTAATTTAACGCATCATCGCAGAGTAAACTACATGTAGTTTGCATTTAGAATAAAACTCGTTGGCGTTTACGTTGGAAGGCAAAAAAAAAAATGTCTGGACATTATGTCTGACCACAGTTTGGATTTCATCGGACATAAGCAAATTTTGGTTGGTCATTGTCCGATGACCGACTGTTATTTGCAGCCCTGGATGGGACAGAAAACAATGACCTGGTATTTAGTTAATCAGAGGTGGAAATGTTTCTGGAGAGTGTGCGAAAAGTTTGGAAATTCCAAAGGGAGGGGTACCAATTTTGGAAAATCCAGAGGGGAGGGGGGTCATATCCATTCTGTGGGAGGTATGGATATTTTCTGGAACTACACAATACTCTATAATAACACTTGGAGTTTGTTTCTTTGTGTAATTACAAAGAACGTCCATGTGTTTTTATTGCTGTCTTTTTAACAACTGCTTGCTTGTGTTCTCCACAGGAAAGCAGGCAAAAACAAAACTTGATACTAGAATAAAATGTGTTGGTCATAATCCATTTATAAATTAGGCCGTGAACTTTTTCCCACTGCTCACCTCGCTTAATGTAAACTGGAACCTAAAAGTTAAACAATGCAAAATGAAATTATTTAAATTTGTACATATAACAAGGCATTTAAACAAATTATGAATGAGTAATTAATATTTTTTATGTTCTTTGTTTTACTTAGCATTGCACATTTTCCCAATATTTTGTATAGAGGTACAATGCACAATTTTTTGTATTGGTGATAATTTATTGATGTAAAGCAAGTGAGAGGGACGATATTTTAAGTCATTTATCACCTTCAAATTGAGGAAAGCCTCAAAATAACAGTTTACTAAGGTAGAAAAACACCAAAGAGGTGATAATAAACCAAACAGGAACAAGGATGGTTGAGGATGAAGAAGATTAAGACGGATTGCAAACGACGAAAATTGCCATTTTTTTCAAGATGCGCCATCCGTGACGTAGCTCCTTTAATGTACACGTTCTTTTTCTGTGCATGTAATACCTAACCCTTTCACTCCCAGAGTCAAACCTAAAGTCAATTACCAAGGCTCTAACTCTTAAGTGTGTGGAAGAAACCCTAGCATGTGACCATTCAATAGAAAACTATTGAGCAGTACTTTTATGTGGTGATGCTCTTTTCTCAATATTTTACTTAATGAAATTTGGAATTTTTTTTCAATTTTGAACTTGGCCACTCTTGGGAGTGAACGGGTGAATTAGTGATGATATTTTTATCTCTGAGTCAATTTGGTGCAAAATGAAATAATTTGTATTTTCAAGGAGGTGAAACCCATGTTAAGAGGTGTGTTAATGTATGAAAATGATTTTTAGACATAGTTGACTTGAAACTTTTGTTTCCACCTGAACAAAATTCAGTAGTTTAGAATAAAACCATATCCAATGGAACTTATATAGCACATCACAACTGTGTCGTATTTACGTGAGTGAGATCAGCAGTCAGCTTGTAAAGGTGCATCTGGCTGCTGCACCATTATGATCTCACTTCAGCCACCCACCCATAGTAATCCAGTGGCGGATCCAGACCTGCTTATAACGTGGGGGCCCAAGAAATTTTACGGCACTTTGTGCCTTAAATTAAGGTGGGGGATCGAAAAAAATATTTCCACCCACAGGGGAAGGGGGCAGCGGCCTGGGCCCCTTCCCCTTCTCTTGGGAGTGAAAAGGGTTAATGGAGATTGCACTGTATTTGAGTCTCTTTCCATTGTGCACCTATTACGCAAGCTAATAATAATCATAATTAGGCTAATTATCATAATCATCATAATTATCTCTATTGTCATATGGCTGTCAGTTTTCTAGCCCACTAACATGATATTTACTGTGCGAATCAGAAAAGCGTGAACACTTTGATTTAACACTTGGATTTCCCTTTGCCAAAAATTGCTCTATTTTCCCCCTGTATTTATTTTATTGCTTTTTTCGCAAAGCTTTTCTGCAAAAAGAAAAAAAACACACCCAGTGTAAATTCATTCTTCTTGCGGCGGCTTGATCATGTAAAAGTTAAATAAAAGTGTTGAGTCTATTTTCATTTGGCTGTCAGATTTATAGCTCACTACCATGATTTTCAGTTACTGAAAGAGGGATAACCCCAACCTCGTTCCCAGGGTCTACTCCGCTTTCAAGATGGCGGCTGGGCGCCCAGCCGCCATCTTGAAAGCGGAGTAGACCCTGGGAACGAGGTTGGGATAACCCAAACCTATAGTAGATTGTGTTGTACCAGTCACTTCTGACCGATTCAAAAGACAACAAACGATATCCACACGAAAATACAATTGCTAAGTAAAACCAACAGTGGTTTCCGCAACACCAACAAGGTCGTGTTCTATTGGGATCAACCGTTTCAACCACAACCGGTTTAGGTTGAAACGGTTGAGGTTTCCCAACAGAACACTTTTCCAACCGTTTCAACCTAGTTTGATGCCGGTTGAAAAAGTTGATCAACCAAACCAACCGAAAACGTTTTTTTTCCCCAATAGAACACGAAAAACCCCAACCAACCTAAAACGGTTGCTCCCAACAGAACACGACCCAAGTAATACCCATTTCTTTATAATGCTGACCCGGGTGTTCAAACAGTGGATAACGCTATCCATCACAGTAGATAAGTGTTAACAAAACAAATTACAAACAAATAGCTGTGGAAATTAAACCAAAACAATGTAAGGAACTTTACCCGGTCCAATACTTAGAAAATATCGGACCGGCAACAAAGCATTCTGATTGGCTGATTTTAGTTATTGGTCCTCTCAACTGTCTTAGTCGTGTAATAACGTATAAGTTACCGGACCGAGTTCTTTTTTCCCCCCGCCTTTTTCATGGCCCATGCAAGCGCAAAGCGCGCGGCTCGTAAAACGGCAACCGAAAAACAACTTATGGGATGGATCGATGTAATGACGTTTTAAAATAAGATGTTTATTATATGGCTAAGTAATTTCGTCCACTACGATTGTTAAATTTGCGGTCTGTACCGTAAGTTATTGAACGCAAATTAGACAATGATAGCGCGCGAGATGATTTATAGCGTACAATAAATAGGTGTATTGATTTCGGTTACATTTATCTCCTCCTTATGTCGTCACTTCATTCTTTTTAATTAGAAATATCAGCCAAAACAATGTTGTTCCATTTATAATTGAAGGGCTGAGGGCATAACCAGCCTATATTGAGTTTTAGGACTTTTTTTTTTCCCCTCAGATTTGCCGCGTTTTTGGAATGTGACCTAAAAATTAGTTACCAAACATTTCCCCGTTATTTTTTTAGCCAGTTTCTCCTTCGTTTTCGAGAAATAACGTGTTGACAAACATTCATTTTTACGGCGGTTAGGCTTTGTAAAGAAACCCTTTGTTTCTTTGAACAATGAAGATCAGTCAAACGGTAAAATGGCCGTCATTACAGGGATTTTCTATTTACGTTACGCTGT
Source organism: Desmophyllum pertusum (assembly GCA_029204205.1). NCBI lineage: Eukaryota > Metazoa > Cnidaria > Anthozoa > Scleractinia > Caryophylliidae > Desmophyllum > Desmophyllum pertusum. The sequence continues at coordinate 1,167,027 of MU825881.1, forward strand.
GTCAGCGACTCTCCTCTCTCCCCCCCCCCCCCCCCCCGGACCCCCCTAAATCAATGTTGCGCGTCATTTGCAGACAAGACCTTATTTTCACAGGATTGAATTGCTAGGCTTCAACATTGATAGGGGGAGGGGGGGGGGGGGGCTGTAAAACAGTGTTTTTACAACACGGTGTGATGTTCTTTTGTAGCATCAGTTAGGTCAGGTAAACGCTCAATTCTTATTTAGTTTCTATCTCCATTAAGCCGCTGCAACAACCTAAATATTTTGATAACTCTCAACGCTGAAAGGGGCTGTGATTTCATTAGTAAATCATTGTAACGACGGCCATTTTACCGTTTCACTGATCTCCATTGTTCAAAGAAACAAAGGTTTTTTTTACAAAGCGTTACCGCCATTAAAACGAATGTTTGTCAACTCGTTATTTCTCGAAAACGAAGGAGAAACTAGCGAAAAAAATTAAGGGGAGATGTTTGGGAACTAATTTGTAGGTCACATTCCAAAAACGCGGCAAATCTGAGGGGGGAAAAAAAAGTCCTAAAACTCAATATAGGCTGGTTATGCCCTCATAGTCCAGTCAATGTATTGATGGGACCCATCACAAATTGCAACATAATTTATTTCTTCGCTATCCATCTCAGAAAAGTGCACCAATCAACATATCAAAAGTCTAGAAAAATCTACGAAGGGGAAGTGACTTAAATTCTTACTTATACAATGTAGCTCTATAGGTACAGCATGAAAACGAGGCTACGTACAACAACCTACTCTTACATGTATTTCTTTGATCACAAATTCACCAATGTCACTCAAACAAAAGAGATAAATTATCCAGACATCCTCGCAAGCTCACATTCAACTGGGAAATACAGCTATAGGTGAATTATAAATTATAATCTGCTTGACTACTGTAGTACTTAATTTCTAATTTTACAAAATAAGAAATGCTCACGGTCAGTAACCTGGCCATTGGCTGTGCATGGCAGGTTCTTGTGGGCTCTTGCAGCAGCCCTCGTTACGAAATGCTCACGGTCGGTAACCTGGCCATTAGCTATGGCAGGTTCTTGCAGGCTCACGCAGCAGCCCTCGTTACCCCCTGACAAACTGCTCATGTTTGGTAACCTGGCCATTGGCTATGGCAGGTTTTTTGTGGGTTCACGCAGCAGCCCTCGTTACGGAATGCTTCCGGCCATCTTGCGGGCTCTCGCAGCAGCCCTCGTTGCTAACTACCGACAGTCTTACCTGGCCATTGGTTGTGCCTGAAATGTACATGCCTTTATTGTTTGCTCAATAATTGGCCCCTATTTGCTCAATAATTGGCCCCTAGGGGCTCTGGCCACTTGGTCGTGAGAAGATCTTGCTAGCGTGGTGCTTGCGGTGGCCTCTAGCATGTGGACTGGTACATCAGTGGCAATGGCTTTGGCTAAGCTTTCGCACCTGCTCAAACAACATACACCTCATAGTCGCTAAGTTGCAATCGGTTTGTGACAGCTTTCAGGTCCAGGTCCTATATTGAACTCTGGCGTTGGCCTTGGCTAGATTTTAGCACCGCTTGTGTAACATACATTTGGCAATCACTTTGTTATGGCTGACCTTCGGATTCTCCGGCCATGTCCAGCAATGCATACCAGCTGTATATTCTCACATCAGGAAGGCCTTGGGTAGGCTCTCTCATCCACTTGTAAAGTGCATCCTGCAATCGCTTTGAATGAACTTTGTGCTTATTTGTAACTTTCTTGGCAAGGTCGGTCCAGCATTCATAAAGGTGTACTTATCCATAAAGGTGTACTTATCTGCTGTGCACTCTTTGCACATTGAACAAAGTTTTCCTGACCCCCTTATCAATTGCCTCAGATTGCAGAGGGTGGTTCGGGGGTTTAAACATTCTCAAGGCTCTTATTCAGCTCTGCGCCTGCCTATTACCAACGGCGTAATGATAGTGATATTTAAATTATTGGATTTATCTTGCCCGGATCATTGTACTGTATGTGTTGGGCACCTTGCAATGTCGCCTACTTTGGTTTCCTTCGGTCTGTCGAATTTACTGTCTCCGTGCTCACCAGTTTTTCTGCTTCCATCCACCTGGGCGTCGCAGACATTGAAGTTGATTCAGATTCCAATCCTTCGTGCTTATGTGTTGGAATCAAAGCCTCCAAGACGGACCCATTTCGCAAGGGCTGTTTTATTCACATTGGCAGAGGAAATTACCATCCTTGTGCCATTCAAGCTCTCTTGGCATACCTGGCCATTAGGGGTAACTCCAGAGGCCCCTCACTTCTGTTGCAGGATGGACGGCCCTTGTCACGTGCTATTCTCATTAATTGGATTAGACAGATTATGGCTGCGGCTGGAGTTCCAGGCAACATCTCCAGCCACAGTTTCCGTATCGGCGCGACCACGGTAGCTGCACGCAATGGGGTTCCGGACCATCTCATTCAAGCGTTGGGCCGCTGGTCTAGTAATGCTTACCAGCTGTACATTCGCCCGCCTTCAGAGGCGTTGGTTAGCCTCTTATGCCACTTGACGTAGTGGACTCCATTACCTTTGAGCGTGCAGCTTTGCCTATCGGTTAGGCAGGCTGGTTTTCTTGCTGCTTCGCGGTTAGGTTGGCTGATATTGCCATTGGCTCTCGCAATTGTCTGATCGTGTTGGACGCGTTACAGTGGATAGTTGTGTAGGTGATTTATTTTGTCTTTTTACGTACTTTTAATCGGTAAGGCATTGGGGAGGGTGCTTGGGATTGTTTGGGTAGGTTCTGAGGTCCCATGTCCACCCTGTTCGCGGGCCCCTCACCCTTCCAAGCACCTTTTGTTGGGCTGAGATTGGGTGGTTGCTGCTCGCAGGGTTGCCATGGATACCTCCACGCTTTGGCCGATTCAGGTGTGGCTCTACCAAGGCAACTTCCCCAAGCTCATCTATTGGTGATGAGTTTAATGTCTGTTCACAGGCTATATAAGACTATGTGTCTTGATTCTTTGTATTGATTTTAAACATTATGAGCCTTTTTTGGTCTGATCGTGGGGAATTCGAACGGCTTGTTTGTCTCCACCGTGGAGAATTGGCCACTTAAAAATGCTAATATCCGGGGATTGCCTCCGGGTTTGAATGGGCACTTACTGACGCATTACATTTAACAATTATCCTGCGAAATCGCACGGAATATCGCCTGATACTTAGCCAACGAGGCCGTAGGACGAGTTGGCTAAAATCAGGCAATATTCCGCAAGATTGAACAATTGATAACACATCTGAAAAAATACTCTTCCACTTTTATTTCAAGAACTGACTTGAACATTTTACCGCGCGCATACAAAATTACGTATATCGCAGGATATCTGTTGAGTACGGCCGACAGATATTGAGTGCATCATGACCATATTTGGACAGTGTTACAATTTTTTGAATAATAACTGTGCATATTCAGATACCAGTCTGGAGATGCCCGTAAGGTAAAGTAAGTCAAATCAAGTAAGAAAATGACTGACCTGTACACCGTAAATTCCCCGTGGAGGTGGCCATTATTGAAAATTGCATAACTTTTTAAATTGAGCCTGTGGTGATTACTGGTCAGCGGTTCTTTTTTTAAACAGTGTCAAATGTTAAGACAACATTTCTTCAAACAATAAAGACAATGACATGGGTTTTCTAACGTTCTGATTCATGTAAACGGCACGTAAATGATAATTGTTCCTTTAGCCTCGTTTTCATGTTCTGTATCAGGGTATCCATATAAATAATAGATTTTTGGCATCTTTTTTTTCTTAGATTTTTCTAGACTTTTGATATGTTGTAGAGGAAATATTTTTGGTTATAAAACTGTTAAGATACCTTCTGTTGCAATTAGTGATAGGTTGACCCTTTTTATTCGCTAAAATGCTTGGACTATCAGCCCTTCAATTATTTTATTCAGCCAACACCAGGTAACGAAAGTTTTTTGTGTGTGTTATCGCCCACTGCATTAGCAAATGATTTACTGTATTTTATTTTTAGTCGCCTGAACTCTTAACTCAGGATTATCGACTGCAACGCCGTTCAAGTAGTGGTCTGACTTTTCCCATGTGATTTAAAGGAGCTATGTCACGATATTTTAAGTCTTTGCGAAGTGCAAAATAACCTTCAAATTGAAGAAAGCCTCAAAACAATAGTTTACTAAGGTAGAAAAACACCAAAAAGGTGATGATAAATCAAACAGGAACAAGGATGGTTTAGAATCTTATCCGTGACGTAGCTAGAGAGAATATTTTATTGAAGTTTTAAAGCTCGTACATATACTTGACGCCAAGGAACGCACACTATTGTTGTTAGTCTTCGTTTTTTTAACACCCCCACAATTGCATGCTTAACCAAATTGACTTTTTGTTTTCGCATTTTTTGTCGTATGTAAGGTGTTGATTCAAATGGCAACATTTAATTAAGGACTTTCGCCTTTCTTTCAACTTGCAACTTGTATGCAAACAAAGAAACCTTATTTTGCCAAGAAGCATAATTGACAAAATATATGCCGTTTGAAACTTCCTTGGCAAACTTTTACAAAGTGACATTTTCATTTCGTTTTGCGTTTGAATACCGTGAGCCGTCCAGGATCTTGAAACGGACGAGAAGAAGAGAACTTTGCACGGATGGCCATGATGAATTTTACTACGGAGGCAGAAAGTTTTCGTGAAGACCTCTGTTTTCCAGCCTCGGAGGAAACTAACGAAACTTTGCACGTTCTAATGGCAAGAGTTGCCATTTCCGTTTGTAATATCTTTTTTTCGATCTGTGCTGTGTTAGGCAATATTCTCATTTTTATTGCTTTTTACAAGGAATCTTCCTTTCACCCGCCTTCAAAACTGTTGTTTCGATGTCTCGCCGCCACAGATCTCTGTGTAGGCGTTATTACGCAGCCAGCATTTGTGGTTTATCAGCTTTCGATAGTCGCCAAGCGTTTGCACGTTTGTCATTTCGCCGCAGCTCTATCATATATTACGACTACGATTCTATGTGGAGTGTCGTTGGCTACACTGACCGCAATAAGCATTGACCGACTTCTCGCTTTGCTGTTGAAGATGAGGTACCGACAAGTTGTCACTCTCAATCGCGTTCGCGTTGCAGTCACCTTGTTTTGGTTGCTGAGCTTTGCAGTCAGCATGTTAGTCTTTGGAAACAGGCTTGTTTACTTCAGTTTGAGTTGTGCATCAACATTGTTGAGCGTGGTGGCCTCAACGATTTGTTACATGAAAATCTTCTTCACACTTCGTCACAAGAGGACGAAGGTACAAGACGACACTAACTGCCTGCAAGGGCAACCCAATGGACAACTGAACGGAACTACATCCCAGCAAATAGGTTCTAGATATTCTAGATACCAAAAGACAGTTTCCAGTGCACTGGTGTTCCATCTTGTTCTTATTTCATGTTATCTTCCTTACGTTGTAGTAAGAGTTTTGATGGCGGTAGCTGGGAGAAGATTTTTGGTCTGGGAGGCCGTTGCAGCGTCCATAGTTTTCCTTAATTCGTCTTTAAATCCGATTTTCTATTGCTGGAAAATTAAAGAAATCAGGTACGAGGTGAAGCAGATGGTCCGAAAGACATTTTGTCTACAGCACTGATTAAACGGCTGAGCTCTTTTCCTGTGACATCTTCGAGCTGAGGACCCAGGGACATTGGATGCCGCGAATTCAGGGAAATGACTATCTCCCGAGAAACATGAAAAAATGCTTTTCATAGATTTGATCAGACTGTGGAATTTATTTATTAATTTGTGTATCTATTTATTTTAACTGCAACCTTAGCTTCGGAGATTAATTCTTTGTGATAACGCAAACGATACTGGCTCATGCAGTTTCGGTTTAGATTATTTCCTGACATTGACAAGATAACTGATATTGGCCAAGACTCATAGCAATTGTTACAAGATGTCTGGGCGTTGCGTTCATTGTATTGTTGGCATTAAACTTACTACTCTCATTGCCGGAGTAATGTATGCTTTGAGTAATCACTGAAAATTAAGAAAACTGTGTTATCTATGCAAGCCAGTTGCAGATGATAAACATCTGCGAGCAAATTATTTGGTGACATTATGAATAATAATTAATTAATTCACCCAGACACCCCGACACCGAATATTTGCACAAAACTGTAAACGGAAGACATGTCGGACAATGTAATGTCAGAAAACGATTTCGAAATTAAGTTTGACAAGATGAATAAAATTTCTAATTTCTATATAACACATATAAACGCCCTTACCTTAAAATAATTGTTTTAAAAGAATTCAGGACAGTACCCCTTAAGACTGAACCTGATTCTCAGGTCCAAATTGAGGCCATTGATTGGGACAGCAATGCCAAATGATGGTAGACTTCGTGATTCCAACAATAATCGTTCTAGAGCAAAGAACGATTGTTGTTAAGCTCTACTGAATCAGAATACGATTTAGCTTCAGCAGAAATCTCTAACGCTCATCAAATATGCCTGTTACCAATCTCTTTCTGATTTTGTCGGTAAAATCTATCTTACGTGTTAAACGTTTCATAAACCAAAACCAACATTACGTTTGAGGATGTGTATGTACAAACAAATATAACCCAAGATTGGAGCACTTGATGGATAGAACAAATATGGGACGATTTCAGCTCATGGTTAAAGTGCAACTAACCCCAAAAATTTTTATTCGCTTAAATAAATGTACTTGTTATTTGAAACTTAACTGCGAAATTTTTTTTGGATTTGGTTGAATCCTCGATTTTCTGTGCCCCGGCAAAGTGACCAAAAACGCCGCCATTTTTGTTCACGGCCGCGTTTTTGACTGGGAATGAATTTAGCGGCTAGTGACGTCAACTCAGGAGCCTTTGATCCTTCGCGTCCACTCATTTCCTTCAGGAAGATGCGATACACATTCGAAAAGTGTGTAGAAACGCCTTCCAGGTGCGTTATTGGCCGTTGCAGTAACACCCCAGATTTAGAGAAAGGTATACTATACCATTCTAGAGCGATCGTCGAGAAAATACGAAAAAGACGGTGGATGTAAACTCAAGCGAACGAAGTAAAGTGGGACTTGCTCAAGAACTCCGTCTAGAATTTGTCCGCGCACTTCTAGCAGGCTGACTTCCAAAGGCTATTTAACCCGGTCGAAGCCAACCCAACTAGCCATCGACCAAATGTTACCGAGAACCTATCTCTACCATCGCTATAGCCAGAAATGTAAGCCCATGAAATTCAGTAGCGCGAGCGTAGAAATTTATATGCGAGCATTCATCCGTAGTATCGCGGGCATCTGTAATGGCGTTAACATTTCACCCTCGTGCGAAGCAATTTCAGGAATATTGATGAAAGTCAAAGACGAATTTCTTTCGAAGGATAAAATAGGAAAAATGACAAAAGATTTGAACTCCAAAAGTTTTTCTGAGGCCGGGAAATAAGCATGCAGTGCGATAAACCGTATACTCATCGTAATATCAATGCGGACTACAGAGGGAACAGGTCCACTTCGCTTATCGAGGTTTAAAAAGTGCTATTTATTTGACGGTTTTACTTCAAAATTAACTTAGTTCACTATGGTGGTTATTTGGAGTAGCAGCGACAAACGTTTGAGGATGTCAAAACTGTAGTGATGTGGCTTGTTTCCTTTCAGCTTGTTTTTTTTATGGCTTCAATTTCCAGGCCCGAGCAAGCCGCGCGGAGCAAGGCGATTTTCAATCGATCGAAAAAAGCCGCGAGCGAGAGAAAACTGCGACAGTTACTTGGCTTTTGTAAAAATCAAAACCCTCTAAATGGCGAAAAGCTGGCATTTAACAGAATAACCATTGCTTTACAAAATACATACTCGCTAAAGCAAAATATAAATGATCATACGGCTCGCGTATATCGATGCATGGGAGTACTATAGGTGACATTAATTGCTTACCATTGACTGACTTCTTCAGTGCTATCTAAGCGGTCCTTTGTGCTTTCTTTTCGACTCTTCGTTCGCTTTGACCTCCTTTTCGTATTTAGTTGTCCATTCCAGGTGACCGGGCAGTTCATCCAAGAAGATATCTTACTCATTGCTGCTTGAAGTATCGATTGCGAATCTATTTGTTTACATCTGGTTTGACAAGTATTAGTGATAAGACTAACCAAGAATCCACTCTTTCTTTGCCGTCAAGTCTAGCTTGAATTGCTTCCTCTAGCTTCTTGTCTTCTTCTTCTTCCTCCTTTTCGTATTTCTTCAGCCATTCCTCGTCCACATACGGTTCGTCGGCATAAGCGAAAGCCATCCCATCTGTGTGCTTCGATCATCACGGGAAGCTTGCGACCCGTGCATCTTCCACTTCGATCTCAACATTTTTGTGTCATCAGGGCCGTAGCTAGAGTTTTTTGAATGGGGGGGCAATGAAGCGAGTGCCGAAGGCGCGAGCCGCTAGGGGGGTCAGGGGGCATGCCCCCTCAGAAAATTTTGAAATCTAGAGGCGCGGAAATGCTATTTTCAGAATTCTCCATGATATATTTTGTCAAAAAATCAATCTCGATCAAGTGTAAAATGACAGGTATTTTTAGTGCTTACAGCAATATTTCCGAGGTTTTGTTAACTTGATACATACTGTCACGTGGGAAATATACCCACACCAAGCATAAGGAAACGAACACAGTAATTCCCTCTTTTCTGAGCCTAAGATAACTAAAGAATTAGTCAAGCAGAAGTTGTACCTGTCCAACGTACATTTACATATCAAAGACCTTCCTGGAATCAAACAAGTAATGTTTATTTACCACCGATAACTTATACCTACTCTCCTGCACTTATTAACCGTTTATTAGATCCGAAATTCGGTATATCATTCGCTTCGATAGTTTCACAAACGTGTTTCAAAACGGTAAAACCCAGCGCAAGAGTTTTCAACTCAGGAAAACCAGATTTAGAAAGGTTTACTCGTTGTACCTTTGAAATGCAAAATAGCAGGTATAGTTAGGTAAATATCTGTATTCATATGTCAGTTACTGTCAATAGAATGTATTGTTAGTTTTCAAAGGAGCACATGTTGTACAGGATGTACTTTACATATCAATAGAACATCCGATCTTGAGCCTAGAGTACAGCACATGCGCTCTAAATGGTTCGACTATAATTTCAATGAAGATCGACCTTCAGTGACCTTAAAACCTTGATTTTAACCAATAGAAACGAAGCCATTTGTTAAGAATTCATCCGCCTTTCACGTGCTCTAACAACTTTCCTTTGTATTAGTTTTGTATACATGGACATCTGTATTTACTTAGGACAGTATATAAGTAACGCGAAATCTGTTGTTCACCGATTACCTATACGATGCCTATGATTACCTATACGATGCCTATGATTACCAATGTATAAGCTGTGAAGTACTCTACGGGGTTTATTCTACGATTAAAGAAGTTGCTGTGCTCCAGAGAAGTCTAGTTGTCTTTCCTGCCGTGTCGTCGCTGAGTAAGGCGAAGGAACAAGTTCCCTGTACCTCTGGTACCTTGTAACGAGTGCCTGCTGCCTAGCCGGTGGCTCTAGCCAAGCTAAATCCCCGTTCCGCGACGTATTCCGCACGCTCCCGTGAAGTGCTCAATCCGGAAACCTCGATATTTACCGAGCTCCCAAGCGTTGGTAAATTCCACGTTCACCCGCCTAAAACCTTCCGTTACAATACCGTATATCGGCCTTAGTACACTAAACATTTTATTAGTCTATTTCGTGTGTAAAAGATGTCTCCAGTTGGATTTCCGCTCCAAAATATATTTCTCAATCAATCGTAAATGTTCAAGTTAGTATGGTACCGGACAGTCAAAATATAACTACTTACTTAGTTACCTAAGAAGTAAGAAGTTCTCGCCTCTTCATTCCCCATCATCTTGATTTAATATGCCGAGCAAAATCTGGGGAGAGTACCAAGCCTTTGAAATGTTCAATCTTGTTTTTGAAAGACCCTCGGCATATATTTTTATCAAGAAGGCAGCTGTTTGAACGCGAAAAAAACATACGCAGTTTTCGTTTTTCAGAAAGCATTACCCATTCTTGGGGGGGCAACTGCCCGGTCATAGAGTTCCGAATTGTAACTAGACTCCGAATTTGAGTCACTAGATGACATATCTAGCTTGAGTTAAAATTCTGTGGCTTTCGAAAATAAAACGGCTCGGAAATAACGAAAAGAATATCTACGCTCGAAGGATTCCCAGTCAAATGCTTGTAAACATGATAAATCACACTCCTGCTTTGACGTCACATTACTCGACCCAGGACTCCCATTTGCGCGGTGGTGAACATGGAAAGCCTGACTTTAAACAACTGTAGAAACGCGGGGATTTTATCAATCACGATAATTTTTTCGCAGACGTGATCGGGGCAATAGATAGATTTTAAAGAGAAAAAAAACATTTGGGGGGTTAGTTGCACTTTAAGATTGTAACGTCATGTTGAGCAGGATTGTAACTTATAACGATATAAATCCAGAATCAGTTGTCTTGCCTTTATTTTGACTCGTTTTAGCTTGGTGTTGCTATATACATGTATGATATATAATTTCAAAATATTCCAACCCTCAGGCTCCTGATACATGGTTTTCTCTTGTGCTGATTAAGATTTGAGTGAGAAATACTTTTCTACTTTTTCTGTTTTTTAAGTTCCCTTTTTTGGGGAAAGACAATTTTTTTACCTATTCCACTAAAAGTAAATTGGTGTTTCGTGACATGAATAAATTAAATAAAAACCTTCAAGTTATGACTTGTATTAAGCGTCAAATTAATAATGAAATTAAACAAACAGATATATCCGTTTTTGGCAACAAACGTGACCTCATGGCAAACAGTAGGTGTTTTCATTACAAGTCTGGTACATGTGCACACGTACACAAATTCATGATATAAGCCGACACGCAAGTAAAATATACTCTTTTATCAGCCACTAGAGTTTATTTAACACATTTCCTCCATTTATAGCGCTCCTCCCCTCCCCACCCACCCTGATTTCAATGTGAATTGCGAGTTCTCGCATCGCGCGCATCACGTGCTGTATGTAATAAAGTGTGACGTCATCGCGTGCCTCACGTGCTGTATGTAATAAAGTGTGACGTCATAAATTTTCAAATTATTATATTTTTATCAAGCCTCAAAATCCCATCAGTAGATAAAGATTGCTGCTGTATGATCAGCCACAAAATTTCAACTTGTTAGCACAAACAGAACAAGATATAGAGGTTCAATGTTTGGTGCCGTCCCACACAAACCACTCTAATTTTGCGCCGGTTCTAAACTGAAGGAACAGACGCAAAATTAGAAGGGTTTGTATGGAGAAATTAAAACCTGAGGTGCCCACATCTCGGCTGCAAATTGCAATGGAGAGCTAATTTTTGGCAAGTGGACGTTTTTTTGCCATGCTTCCTGCTAATCATAATTTCATAAATAGGCGGCGAACATTACGTGAGTAAACAAGATGACATTCACGGCAATATATGTCAGATAATGCATGGAAGCGCAATCAGCGTTTTTTTAAATATAGGATATCTATTTGACAAACTAAATGATTTTATGTAGCTTGTTACACAATCATCTCCAAGTTTCCGGTTTGGGAAGTTCCTGTCATCCGGGATATTGCTTCGTGGATTCTGAAGTAAGGCGAACGTGGTTACCGAATCCTCTTTCGCTGAAGTTCTATTTCAGATAAATACATTGGATTTAATTTAGAAGGAACAAGATACATAAATATGGAAATAATTAAATCATGACACTGCCGGCGACTCTCCCCTCTTATTGTAAGACTAGTCACTGCAAAAGTCATGCAGTCCGTAAACTTCGCTTCATTTTAACCCTACAACTTCTTACAATGTAGATTTGGCCACTGATAGCTAGTCTACTGATTTATTTTGCGCTGAGCCTTCACAGTTTCCTTCCATTCTCTATTTTAATATAAGTGTTGACAATGCGCATGTCTTTATGACACACAACCGTGTATTGGCAAAAATTACTATTGTTACCGATTTTCATTTAAAAAATATTAAAGTGAGATATCACGTCACGGCGAATAAATACCCATTATCCTGCGAAATCGCGCCGTAGGCCAAGTTGACTAAAATCAGACGATATTATATTCTGCAAGATTGAGCAGGATAACTGTAAGTTTTATTTTCAACAAATTGTCAATGAGTCTGTGATTATGTAATCTCAAACTCAGCAGCGCTTTGCAAGATGTCGGATGAGTCTTCTTGACCCGGAGGGGAGGGGTGGATGGGGGGGGGGGGGGGGACTCCCATATAAAAGCGACGGGGGGGGGGGGGGTGATCGTTGGAAATTTTGAAAGGAACTCCTAAAAGGTACCAGAATCTCGTTTTGTGGGTGTGGTTTGAATTCATTCTAGTTTTGTTTTAGAATTGGTACCTTTTAGGGGTGAAGTTCACCTCTAAAAGGTATCAATTCTAAAGCAAAACTAGTTCCTATCCAGAATAACTACGGTAATTTTAGATTTTAACACCATAAGCGGTATCAAACCACTAATTTTAACCCCTAAAAGGTACGACGATCACCCCCGTTATTTTTATATGGGAGTCCCCCCCCCCCCCCCCGGGCTTCTTGGGCTTCTTGAGCGCACTAAATATGGCAAACTACATTTACCGCAGGAGATAACAAGGGCTTCTTGACCATATATGGACATCGTGACAATTTGTTGAATATAACAACAAACAGAGACAATTGAAACACACGCAGAGGACGTTTACTGATATCTCCTGAAATGTGCACTAAATTACGAATTCAAAACAATAAAATCCTTTTGTTAAAAATGTCTAATTGCGATGTCTGTATAATTATCAGCTCTTCGTTCATAATATCCACGCGACGTATTAACGTATGGGTACACCTGCAACATTTTAGAAGGTTCGAGTCTGCAGTTGTTTGTTCTTTGGCATAACGCTTTTAAAAAAACAGTTTTCAACGGAGCAACTAACACAGCAAAAACAACTGACCATGGCGTCAACTTCTCTTATGAAGGGTTGAGAAAGATTCGTTGCCAGTTCGCGACCGAGAAGATTTAAAAAGGCTTGTTCATAGTCGAAAACTAAAAAGTCTAGAAACAATACATCAATTTTTAATGAAACATCTGTCACTCAGTTTTGTTTGGAAGATAAAAGCTGTAGGGAAGTCATTACTGCCAGCACGTTCGTAATCAAAGAAGGCATACAGCAAGTGGCTCTAAGGAGTTGATTTGTGCGTTCAATTTTATTTTTTGTCATCAGTTGAAATTTTATTGATGGAGAACTTCACTAAGATCGAAAAAGACGGACAATCACAACTCGAAATGGCCTATACCAGATGCTCAAGAACCTACCAGTTGATGACAAGTAAGGCAAACTTCAATTTTACATTGATCGCAATTTCTGCTGGTAATATTCCTCTCTCGATTGCTACATCGCTTGGAAACATTCTGATCCTTGCCGCATTAAGAAGGGATTGCTCACTTCACCCGCCATCTAGACTCTTGTTTCGATGTCTGGCGCTCACAGATCTGTTTGTGGGCCTCGCTTCGCAGCCACTTTTTGTGGTGTACCTCTTGTCGCTACTCAAGAAACGATGGAAGCTCGCTTGCTTCATCGAGGCTTTTGAGCATGTCGCTGGTGCAGTGTTGGTCGGGCTGTCTTTGTGCATATTGATGGCAATAACTATAGACAGACTCATGGCTTTGCTATTACGACTAAGATACAGAACTGTTGTAACTGTGGTGAGAGTCCGTAAACTCATTTTGTTTGCTTTGTTATTTAGCATTGCAGTCGCGATGACATCGTTATGGAAAGAAAGACTGTTCTTTGCCATAATATTTGTTTCTATATTTCTTTGTGGCTTAATAACAGCATGTTGTTACTTCAAAATCTACTTCACGCTCCGGCGACAATGTAGGGTACAAGATGAATGTCACCAAACAAACCAACAGACGAATTCGCCGCTGAATCTGCGCAGATTTAAGAAGACAGTGTCTGGTGTACTATGGGTGCAATGTGCTTTGATACTCTGCTTTTTGCCATTGGCAGTAACCATGGCTGTTGGTAAAATCGTTAAAAACAATCTATATATTATACATGTCGAACTATGGACTATAACGTTCGTTTATTGCAACTCATTTCTCAACCCAATTCTTTATTGCTGGCGAATGCCCAAGATAAGAGAAGCTGTAATGGAAATTATAAAGAATGTTTGTAGATTAGAGGTATAAAATCAAAGCCGTAGAATTAATGTCGAACAGCGATGTACATTTTCAATAGAGCCAGATTTTCCCTAGGAAGTTAGAAATAATGCTTTTCACCTAGCATTGGAAAATAAATTTTTGACATGAGAAATTGGAATTCTTTTTTTCGTTTGCACAGGTGCAAAAAAACCCGCCTTTCATACCACCATCAAAGATAACATCAAAGACCGCCTTTGGTATCCCATTCAAAGAAGGCGACGGAATTTTTAGATGTGTTGGACCAGAGTTAATAGAGCTAAATGGTTATGAAGCCCAGCAAAGTTCTTTGTTCGTATATCTTTTTGTTCGCTTTTTTGGCCTTGACCGTGCACAAAACCTGACAAAATAAAATAGGTGTTTACGTGTGTTCACTCAAGCAACTAACCAATAGAAACGTTTCGGTTACGTAATTCATGCATAGTGTATGAGCACAAAACAAAAGATTGTGCACGGTCGTGGACCTTCCAACATAAATCATCTTGTCATCTTTGTTTGCTCCTTTGAAGTTTGCCGGGCTTCATAACCATTTCCCTCTAGTAACTATGGTTGGACTAAACTCAAATTAACGATTTTTCCCCAGTAACAAAATTTATAGTTCTACTTGTTCAAGTTTCTCCTAAAATTAAAGATGAATACATTGGGTTTGGTTTTAATATTTATTTGGCAGTCTTGACAATCTCTGTTATTAATTTTAGCCTTAAACTACTCTTGAGCAGGATTTAATGATTGTTTAAAACCTGTTGTTAATTAATATGCAGCCTCTTAGTCGCTCATTAATGCTACCAAGTTTTGATTAAACACGGCGGGAATCTGCATGAAGCAGGTTTAATATGACTTCCCAAACTAATTACCTATTTTTTATTTTGCTTCCAGTGTATTTTAAACAGGCTCCGATCACGATATTTCAGGCGGTTATTTTGTTTCGTCTACACGAGTTTCAAAGAGTTTGCAGCTATCTTATTTCAATTTAAAAACGAAGTGGCTTGAGCCCCAGCCTGCCGTGGCAGGCGTAGAAAGGGGAGGGAGGGCGCGAGGAGAGAGCGCGATGCGCGATCGGCGGTAGGGGCCTGCCACGCAGGCTAAATGATGACTTCTTAGCGCGCGCAACATGAAGTGTTAGTATAACATTATTGTGTTGACTAGCTAGTGCCCAGGATTCTACTCAGACACCCATTTCTTCCGTGCGCGTAGCGAATAGCTTTCTGGGATAACTGACGTTGTGGGAAACGACAACGGAAAGGATGTTAGAAAATGTAGTTTCAAAAAGAATACGTTTTAGAAAAAAAAATCAGAAAATAATTTGCTAAAATCTATTTTCGTTTTAAGTAAAGACTTAAAGTGCACCTAACCCCAAAATTTTTATTCGCTTAAATGAATTTACTTATAATTTGAAACTTAAATGCGAAGACATTTTTCGGTTTGGTTGAATCCTCGATTTTCTGTGCCCCGACAAAGTCTCCAAAATTGCACCTAAAACGACGCCATTTTGTTGCACGGCCGCGTTTGAGGGGAATGAGTTCTAGCGGCTGTGTGACGTCTACTCGGGAACGTTCGATCCTTCGCGTCCACTCATTTACTTCAGAAAGATGCGATACACATTCGAAAAGTGCGTAGAAACGCCTTCCAGGTGCATCATTGGGCGTTGCAGCAGCACGCCAGATTTAGATAAAGGTATACTATACCATTTTAAAGCGATGGTCGAGAACATACGAAAAAGACGGTGGATTTTGTAAACTCAAATGAGCGAAGTGGGACTGTGCGGAGAGTCATAAATTTGAGAACTCTGGAGTTTGTCCGCGCACTTCCAGTAGACTTCCTAAGGCTATTTTCAAATCTACCCGGTCGAAGTCAACTAGCAATTCGACCAAATGTTACCGAGATGTTATCTCTACCAATGACATAGCCGGCAAAATTCAGTAGCACGAGCGTGGAATCCGAGCGTTCATCCGTAGTATCGCGCAACTGTATGGCGTCAACATTTCTTCCTTGTGCGAAGCAATTCAGGAATTTTTGAGGTAAGTCAAAGACGAATTTCTTTCGATTGACTAAATAAGAAAAATGACAAAATATTTTGACTCTAAAAGTTTTTTTCTGAGGCCGGGAAATAAGCAGTGCGGCAGCCGTGTGTACATGCAGATCGTAACATCAATGGGTATCAATGCGGACCACCGAGGGAACATACCCACTTCGCTTATCGAGGAAGAAAAAGTCATTTATTTCACGGTTTTTACTTGAAAATTAACTTGATTCACTATGGTAGTTATTTGGAGTAGTAACGACAAACGTTTCTGGATGTCAAAACTGTAGTGATGTGGCTTGTTTCCGTTCAGTTTGTTTTCTGCGGCTTACATTTTCAGGCCCGCGCGCGAGCAAGCCGATTTTCAATCGATCGACTGCCTCATGGCTGCGCCTCAAGCAACTCTTAATACACTTCTCTATAAACTCTCGATAGACGACCTTTAAGTATGGACCAATACTTAAATAGAACTGAGCCAAAACAAGCTTTATTGGATGGCATATTGGTAAACTGCATGTAACCTCGCTAAACAGATATCTACGAAAGCATCTAAACAAAAGCCTCGAGCGAGAATTCTTACAACTGCGACGGTTACTTGGCTGTTGCAAACATTAAATGGAGAAAAGCTGGCATTTAACAGAATAACCATTGCTTTACGAAATGCATACTCGCAAAAGCAAAAATATAAATGTCTAAAACGCTCGTCGGAGTAGCAAAGTTTATAGGTGACAAGAATATTGCTTACCATTGACTGGCTTCTTCAGTGCTATCTAAGCGGTCCTTGAGCTTTCTTTTCGGCTCTTCATTCGCTTTGACCTCCTTTTCACATTTATTTGTCCATTCCAGGTCTCGAAGCGGTTCATCTGCGAAGATTTCTTCCTCGTTGCCGCTTGGAGT
The DNA here is from genome assembly GCA_029204205.1 of Desmophyllum pertusum. Lineage (NCBI taxonomy): Eukaryota > Metazoa > Cnidaria > Anthozoa > Scleractinia > Caryophylliidae > Desmophyllum > Desmophyllum pertusum. The sequence continues at coordinate 1,184,132 of MU825881.1, forward strand.
ATTGATTGAGGAACGCATATTTATGTATAAATCACGCGTCGATTCGAGCTCAATTTCTACTTCAGAAATGAAGTTTATTTCGGAGTAATTCGAATCGAAACTTAACTTTGACTCCGAAGATGAAGAACGCACAATTTCGAAACAAAATTATTCAGTTTAAGTCCCAAAAGACATAGAAATGATCCCTTTTATGTTCAATTATCCCAAACAAATACAGAGAAATGACAGAGGCGCTATATTGTGTGGTTCCTGAGTAGACGTCATAACTCGGCACCAGACTCCAGACTCCCTATACGCGGTCGTGCAACACATCGAACGTGACTTCAGCAGAGCATAGAAAATCGAGGATTCAACCGAATCCAAATTTTTTTTCGCAGAAATGCTTCGAATTACATGTAGATTTATTTAAGCGAAGAAAAATTTTTGGGGTTAGGTGCACTTTAAGGGCTTTACAACATTTCAAAATTTTGTTTTCGTTTTGAATATTTAACTAAAGTTTATCATATTATGGTTTGAAATTTGGATATTTCACATTTTACTTTGATTGATGAGTTGCAATAACTTTTCAGAAAATCAGTACCTTAACTTTTCAAAAAAAAAAAAACTGTTTTAAGAATATTTTCTAACAAGCCTTTGCTAGTCGACTATGGAACAAGTGGATTTCCACTGAACTTCCCATTTATTATTTCATTTTATTTATTATTAGTTTATGGCAAGGAAATGGTGTAGTTGACATATGCTATGGTATTTTCTGTCAAAGAAATGGCCTTGTATTATTTCCTCTCTGAAAAGGTTGATTTTTATTACTAGTATTGTTCTTGTTTAGTTTGACTATAGTTTCATGGGAAACCATATCAATTCCGAATTATGACAATCAGCAAATAAAATGATTTTGAAAAATACAATACAATGCAATACAATATTTATTACTCTCCCCAAGGGGCTTTTCTGAGTAAATAGACCAAGGTAAATAGAAAAGGTAAATAGACAGAGATGAGACATATTGTAATTTTCTTCCATTCCTTACATGAAAAAAACCCCAAAACATTTTAATGAAATGTCGACCATCGTTAATGACTGAAAACCCTGTCAAATCAAGAAAAACCAGTTTGACCTACATGTATATTATCACGAGTTTCTGAAGTTTTCTATCCGGTTATGACGGATATTATATTATACAAAATTTATATATTTATCTTATCATTCAAAATATGTCATTCCAAATTCACTTTTAATTTCACCTGCCTGCCTATATTTCGTGGCGATCAGTAAGCCTGGTTTTCACTAGCACTAGACGCAGTAACGTGTTGATTTGTTGTAAACAAAAGGCACTGATGATCAACGCGTTACTGCGTCTGCGTATGTTGCTTGCGCTTGTGCTTGCGTCGCTAGTGAAAACCAGGCTTAAAGGAGCTACGTCACGGACAGCGCATCTCGAAAAAATTAGCCTGTTCACAGACGTTCAATTTTTTGTGAACAGGCTAGAAAAAATTGGCCATTTTTTTCAAGTTCGCGATTTGCAATCCGTTTTATTCTTTCCCCGCGTCCTAAACGGTCCTAAACCGTCCTTGTTCCTGTTTGGTTTATTATTACCTCTTTGGTGTTTTTCTACCTTAGTAAACTATTATTTTGAGGCTTTCTTAAATTTGAAGCTGACTTTAGTGACTTACATGTAAAATATTGTGACATAGCTCCTTTACATTTGTAACGTTCTTCCACAGAAGCCAGTCACTCTATAAGGGCCTGTTTATATGGAGGGAGGGTGACCCGGTACCAGGGTCACCCTCCTAGCCGGGCTACTCTGGGAGGGCCAACTTTTCATACATTTCTTTACGAAGCACACTGAAGTGTTTACATGATAGACAGGGTCACCCGCCTACCCGGGTTACCCTGTCTGCTTGCCAGGGTCACCCTCCTAGGCGGGCTATCTCTGTTGACTTGGAAAACCCGCGAAAATGGCGGAACAAGCGATAAAAACAGCAAAATCGCCGCTATAGCCTTTCTTCTTGCTGCCATGTTTGTTATGTAGTGCTTAATAAATCGCGCCGTTGCAATAAAAAAAGTCCGCCAAAACATGAGCCCGCCAAAACAAGAGCCCGCCAAAAAAAGATAGATCGCCTATATGATAGCCCGCCCTAATAGCCCGCCCATGTAAAGGCGGGCTATGTTTTAGCCCGGCTAGGAGGGTGACCCTGGTACCCGGGTCACCCTCCCTCCATGTAAACAGACCCTAAAGGTTGTTCCTTAATTAACATTAAGAAAATAAATAAATAAATAAGGAGATGGTAGCTAATAGATTTAGTTTATGAAACGAAAATTAAAATCACGACAAGGATGTTCAGTAATATTCCTGTCAATCATTCATGCAAGTACTCTTCAGATTTTTTGGTGTTACAACCCAGCTCCCACGTATTTCTTGTCAGTTTTAAGTTTTAATCTTCCGGGGCCACATTTACCAGGCGAGAAAGATCAACTTGTTATTGCGAAGGAAAAAGTGGTAAAAATGACCAACTTTACGTCCTATGGAAAGGAGGAGGCGATCAAATTTTCTTCGTGTATTGAGAAAAGCGACGAAACCAAATGCATAGTTAATCCTTATTTTTTTGTCTCTTTTAATGCGATCTTCTCCGTCACCTCGCTGTTGGGAAACATTCTAATTCTCATCGCTCTTCAGAAAGAATCATCTCTTCATCCGCCATCGAAACTTTTATTTCGTTGCCTATCGTGCACGGATCTTTTTGTTGGACTTATTTCACAGCCGATATTTGTAACTTACTTCATGATGATTGCTACCAAGAACTGGAACGTTTGTAGAATAACTGAACGTTTAGCATACATGTCGAGTGCAATATTGTGTGGAGAATCTATCAGTACATTGACCGCCATGGGTATGGACAGACTTCTCGCTCTGTTGTTGAGGTTAAGATACAGGCAAGTTGTTACTTTAACGCGCGTTCGTTTATTCGTAATAATTTCATGGACTACGAGCGTCGCATTTCCCTTGACATATTTGTGGGACAAGCGTTTCTTCTATACAGGATCTTCGGCATGGATTTTGATACTTTTAAGCATCTCGTCGTGTTGTTACTTGAAAATTTACCTTGCTCTTCGCCGTCAACAAACACAGCTGCACAGTTCCCAAGTCAATACCGCTGCATCCTTGAACATTGCACGATACAAAAAGACGGTTTTCAGTGCATTGTGGATACATTTAACGCTGGTAGTGTGTTATCTACCATTTTCTATTGTAACTGCTGTTATTACATTGCGTGGAATCTCTCCATGTATTGCTATTGCTTGGAATATTACAGGAATACTGCTTTTCTTCAACTCATCGCTTAACCCAGTTCTTTATTGCTGGAAGATAAGAGAAGTGAGACGAGCAGTGAAGGAGACAATTAGACAATGTTTTTGCTTATCATGAGGTAATATATCAAACACAAGAGATAGTGTTTCATCACATTTCCAAACACCGAGAAGAGAGTTGAAAATGCGACGCGCAGGGGAATTGACGAAATTCGAGGTGTTCGGAAATTGGATGTCTCAAGTGTTTGATACTGATCTACTCAATCGAACCTACACGTGGCAGTGACCAACTCGAATGCGTAAGCTACTTTTGTCACTGTACGCATATTTTGTATTTTTTCTCTTGAATTGTTTTTGTATTTTTACCTAATTTATTACAGCGTGTAACAATAAAAAACTGTAAAATGAAACATTGTAAGCAATCTAAGTGATACAGATAAGCAATAAACAGTCCGGAATATTCTTATATTTTAGGACAGGGCCAACTCTTGAGTTGACCAATGAGAATCCGAGCTGTGACTCGAGTAAAAAAACAAACAAAACAAACCTGAAATACGAAGGTGGGGGACCCTGTGGGGGACAATCTGCGAGTTGCATGCGCAGAGCTAAATACAGCTTATTGTTTTGTTTTGTTTTCCTTTGAGCCATTCTCGTAATGTTTTTATCATGCTTAAGGTCATTCCTCAGTATTGCACTGCGCATCCTTTCTGCGCAGAATTTGGAGCGTAATTAGCGCGCGCACATTAAAAACATGGCGGCTTTTTCATTATGGCTATGCTCGCCAGAGAGGCAAATGATCGTTTTCTCGTAAACGAGCGTGGTGACCTATCATTTTTTTTCGCATATTTAAGTCTAGTAATCATCTTCTTTCTATACAAGGAGTATAGACCAATTCTCAGTGCAGACAAATTAATAATCACTGAAAACGTGAAAAATACGTGTTGTTGGTTGATTTTGTAAGGAATTATGAGGTATTTTAGTCGATTATATCTCTTTCGCGGGGCTGGTGACCTATTCTTTTTATTCTATATTTTGAAACATTACATCACAATGTTCAACTAGGGAAAGTTTCAGAAACTTCCCAGTGTAACTTCTATTTCGATGGAATAACCTTAATACAAATCAAGGTTATGAATACGTTTATGGTTTCGATCGGATTTAATAGAGGGATAAATCGCTTACTTTGCAAAGGAATCATATAGTTCTGCTGGTAGGCAATTTTCCTTTGTATACGTATTTTATCTCAATTTGTTTTCAACACAATTCTTTTGACAAGGTAATGTTTGTAAATAAATGGTTTAGTTTGGTTTGAATTCGTGTGCCAGGTCGCAGCGACAAAATGACACAAATTTTCACTGTCGCCGAAGTATGAGGCATGATAATGCTACTCTTAATCATGATATTTTCAGCTTGTGCAGAGCGAAACCTCAAGATCAGAATATGCAAACAGAGGGGATAATGCATATTTCCGCTGAAGGAAACGTGGTGTTTTAAATAAAAACTAATGTTTCCGTTATAACCATACGGCAACTAGAAAAATCCATTTAGAATTACGTTGAATTGATGAGGGGTTCCCTTCAAAACGAAACGAAGTTTCCGTCGGTTGTTTTTGTCCCCCTTTCAGCATTTTGGAGAAACTTACACATCAGTCTATATAGGAGTGTTCACTGTTGATCAACATTACGTCAAATTTGTTTTGTTATTCAAATTTGCCAACCATTAAACAAAAGAACTCTTTGTTTCAACAGCCAATAGTTCTCTGGTTGGCACATTAATAACAATAGGTGACGTAACGAGAAATATCGCTATTAATTTTACAACTACTGATCATAACCGTGAAAGAAGTATATTCTGTCAGTAGGCAAAGTGATTAGTTTCTGAAACTGTGGTGCCGCGGATAACTGTCAGTAGATGAAAGAAATTCCACAGTGGTAATTTCTATGAGAACTTTATTTATTTTCACTAGTTTAATTTTTTATTGCTTACAGCCGCCTACAGATGTGTTATCAGCTGGTTATAGGAGTGTTCACTGTTTATCACACGTCAAATTTGTTTTGTTATTCAAATTTGCCAACCATTAAACAAAAGAACTCTTTTTTACAACAGTCAACAGTTCTCTGGTTAAAATAACAATAGGTGACGTAGCGAGACTGAATATCGCTATAAACTATACTATACTGGCTACTAGACTTACAGTGAAACCCAATATACCGAGAGAGTGAAATATTCCTAGAATGTTCATTATCAGTTTCGATCGATCAGTTTCTTCCAACTGGTACATTACATCTCATGATAAGCAAAAACATTGTCTAATTGTCTCCTTCACTGCTCGTCTCACTTCTCTTATCTTCCAGCAATAAAGAACTGGGTTTAGCGATGAGTTGAGGAAAATCAGTATTCCTGTAATATTCCAAGCAATAGCAATGCAAGGAGATATTCCACGCAATATAATAACAGCAGTTACAATAGTATATGGTAGATAACATGCTAATAATGTTAAATGTATCCACAACGCACTGAAAACCGTCTTTTTGTATCGCGCTATGTTCAAGGGTGCAGCGGGATTGACTTGGGAACTGTGTAGTTGTGCTTGTTGTCGGCGAAGAGCAAGGTAAATTTTCAAGTAACAACACGACGAGATGCTTAAACATAATAAAAGCCATACACAAGATCCTATAAAGAAAAAACGCTTGCTCCACAAATACGTCATGGCAAATGACGTGCTCATGATCCATGAAGCGATTACGAATAAACGAACGCGCGTTAAAGTAACAACCTGCCTGTATCTTAATCTTAACAACAGAGCGAGAAGTCTGTCCACACTTATTGCGGTCAATGTACTGATAGATTCTCCACACAGTGTTGCACTTGACATGTATGCTAAACGTTCAGTTATTGTACAAACGTTCCAGTTCTTGTTACCAATCATCATGAGGTAAGTTATAAATATCGGCTGTGAAATAAGTCCAACAAAAAGATCCGTGCACGATAGACAACGAAATAAAAGTTTGGATGGCGGATGAAGAGATGAATCTTTCTGAAGAGCGACGAGAATCAGAATGTTTTCTGACAATGCAGTGATGGATAAAATTACATTCACAGAAATATAAAAATACGGATTAACTTGGCATTTGGTTCCCTCACTTTCATCGATACCCAATGAGCACATAGATAATTGCATTGCCTCCTCGTCTCTATGTGACGTAAAATTCATCATTTTAACTTTCTTTTCCTTCGATGATAAACTGATCGCTCTAGCGTACGATCCCCTGAGAAGAGTCCATGAAATGACGGATTCAAAATAACAACACGACTTTTTCAAAAAATTAAAATTGTTGTTGTGACTGAGAAATTGAATAATTACCTTCAGTCAAGTAACTTTTACGCCTTACTCAGGACGTTGGCGGCATATAGTTGTATTTGAAAAGACAGTTGTAGTTCAATCGATGTTAAATATTAAAGTCTTCAAGGAAAAATAGGGACATTTCAAGAATCGTTTTTTAGGTATCCCACGTTTTGTTTTTCATCTGGCCTTTAAAGGAGGTCCATGTTAATTTAAGGGAAATGGTCACGTGATTTTACTAACAACTTTTAAATAACTTTAAACAAGAGAAGATGACAAACAAGTATGTAAAAAAAGAATTATTCTTGTGGCTTGCGGTTCTCTTGTCTGATTGGTAGCAATTCTCAGGGTTATAGAATCGGGTTTCACTTATTAATAAGTCTTCATAACATAATAAAACAACTTTTCGTGCCTGCATGAAACTGAGTGAAATGGTCTTTTTAATAACACCTGGTAATACTGCAATCTGATTGGTCCCGGGAGTAACTGCCTGTCAAAACTATCTGTTTCTGTCGTTTGATTGTTTTGCATGGGTCAGCTAACAGGGTAACCCATCTGTAGCAGTCTTACTTCATTCAAATTTCATTCAAACGATAATTCCAGCAGTAAACACCACGTACGATGAACAGCCTATAAGTTGGCTGTAATATCAATTATTTCATGGGCGCGCGTTGGATATAAAATAATAATTGCGGATTTGAGGCATTATATTCCTTGTACAAGTAAAATGAACCAAGGATTTTAGCAGATAAGATTGAAGCGAACCAATGAGAAATCCAATAACAGATAGTTTGAATTTTATAATGCCATTTAGTCTATATAGTTATATTTTATTTGTCAACTGAGGTCGATTTTAGATGAAATGTCGACCATCATTAATGAAAACCCTGTCAACTCGATCGATTATTGGCCGTTTTCACACTAGAGACCGAAAACTCATCTGACGGGTTTCTCGTCCTAGTGTGAATTCGAGACGAGTCTAACTACTTTTCAATTTCACTTTGAAGCTGAGGCGCGGATTTCTAAGACGAGTTATCCGTCACAGACGGGAAACTCGTCTAAAGCGACGGAAAAGTAGACGGGTAAAAAAGGCCGTCTAAAATTATAACCGCGTCCCGTTTTCACGCTAGGACGGGAGACTCGTCCGAGACGGATAACTCGTCTCAGACGAGTTTCCTGTCTCTCGTATGAAAACGGCCATTCTTTTAGTTTTTTATCATGCACGAACAAATGTACCATATTTGTTGGCTTTTGTAGTTTTAGGTTCTTACATATATAGACTATATTGTTTGTTTCTTAGGCCCGTTTCAAACGTCGAACTTTACATGTACATGTGTCGAACCTAATACCTATTTGGATCGACCCAAATAATTAAGTTCGGCGGTTGATTCAGACGTCGAACTTTACATGTGCCGAACCTAATACCTATTTGGATCGACCCAAATAATTAAGTTCGGCAGTTGATTCAGACGTCGAACTTAATTGACGTCGAACTTAATTGTCAAAGTGAGCATTTAGTTTTTGAGGTCAGCGGCTACATTGTTTTTCCCGGAAGATTCAAAATGGCGGACAAAGTCGCGGGAAAGATGAATTCTAAAACTGAAGAGCTTGTTTTTCCTGCCAATGCCATCAGAGAGAGCAGAAGAAGGCGTTTCAACATGCAGTTATATCGAACACCGCATACAAAAGTATTCGTAGCAGCTGAGACAAGTATATTTAGTCGTTTCCAAACAAGAGGAGCAAGAACCATCATCTTTTCCCGCCATCTTGTTTGGATACAGGCTTTGTGCGCATGCCATGTAGATGAAACGCGCAGAATTCTGGGTAAAACATAATTTATATAATGTATACTTAATGTATGCATTAGATTCGGCACATGAAATGGTTCGACTTATGAATCAGTGTCGAACTTTTGCCGTTCTATTCGACTGGCGCAGTCGAATAGAACGGCGGGTCGACCCAAATTCAAAACTGTCGAACTTAATTGATTCATACGTCGAGCTTTACATGTGCCGAATCTAATAATTAGGTTCGGCACATGTAAAGTTCGACAGTTTGAAACGGGCCTTATAGTCTATAGTATTGTAACGCACATTTGATCATATTTCTATGTTAATTTGCGCGATATAAGTTATGAATTATTATTTATGTACCGAATTCATATTAGAGACGGAAAACCGTCTGAGACGGGAAACTCGTCTCAAGACGGAAAACTCGTCTGATATGAATCCGGTGAAGGACGAGTTTCCCGTCTTAAATTTATCCGTCCATTTTCACCGTCTAAAACGACGGGAAAATCAGACGGAAAACTCGTCTTAGACGGAAAGCCGTCTTAAATTCACATTAGACGAGAAAATCAGGACGGGTTTCCTGTTTGCTACACACTGGAACTGGAAATTCAGAAATGGCTTTTGAGATAGAAATGTAACCTTGCCTCGTACTCGTCCTAGTCTCCGACGGCTCTAAGTCATTTATCCGTTTAATTTTACCGTCCTTAAATTCATATTAGACGGAATTTTGTCAGACGGAATTTCGTCTGAGACGAGTTTCTGAAGTTCTTTCCGGTGATGACGATATCAGTTATTTTATACAAATTTATATATTTATCTTATCATTCAAAATATGTCATTCCAAATTCACTTCTAATTTCACCTGCCTATTATATTTCGTGGCGATCAGTAAGCCTGGTTTTCACTAGCGACGCAAGCGCAAGCAACATACGCAGACGCAGTAACGTGTTGATTTGTTGTAAACAAAAGGCACTGATCATCAACGCGTTACTGTGTCTGCGTCTGCGTATGTTGCTTGCGCTTGTGCTTGCGTCGCTAGTGAAAACCAGGCTTAAAGGAGCTACGTCACGGACAGCGCATCTCGAAAATATTAGCCTGTTCACAGACTTCAATTTTTTGTGAACAGGCTAGAAAAAATTGGCCATTTTTTTCAAGTTCGCGATTTGCAATCCGTTTTATTCTTTCCCGTCCTAAACGGTCCTAAACCGTCCTTGTTCCTGTTTGGTTTATTATTACCTCTTTGGTGTTTTTCTACCTTAGGGCCTGTTTACATGGAGGGAGGGTGACCCGGATTCCCGGGTCACCCTCCTAGCCGGGCTACCCTGGGAGGGCCAACTTTTCATACATTTCTTTACAAAGTACACTGAAGTGTTTACATGCAGAAAAGATAGCCCGCCTACCCGGGTCACCCTGTCTGCTTGCCAGGGCCACCCGCCTAGGCGGGCTATCTTTTCTGCATGTAAACGGTCAACCCGGGTCACCCTCCTAGGCGGGCTATCTCTGTTGACTTGAAAACCCGCTAAAATGGCGGAACAAGCGATAAAAACAGCAAACTCGCCGCTATAGCCTTTCTTCTTGCTGCCCTGTTTGCTAGGTAGTGCTTAATAAATCGTACCGTTGCAATAAAAAAGTCCGCCAAAACATGAACCCGCCAAAACAAGAGCCCGCCAAAAAAGATAGCTCGCCTATATGATAGCCCACCCTAATAGCCCGCCCATGTAAAGGCGGGCTATGTTTTAGCCCGGCTGGGAGGGTGACCCTGGTACCCGGGTCACCCTCCCTCCATGTAAACAGGCCCTTACATGTAAAATATTGTGACATAGCTCCTTTACATTTGTAACGTTCTTCCACAGAAGCCAGTCACTCTACTTACTTAATTAACATTAAGAAAAATAAATAAATAAGGAGATGGTAGCTAATAGATTTAGTTTATGAAACGAAAATTAAAATCCGGCAAGACAAGGATGTTCAGGGATATTCCTGTCAATCATTCATGCAAGTACTCTTCAGATTTTTTGGTGTTACAACCCGGCTCCCACGTATTTCTTGTCAGTTTTAAGTTTTAATCTTCCGGGGCCACATTTACCAGGCGAGAAAGATCAACTTGTTATTGCGAAGGAAAAAGTGGTAAAAATGACCAACTTTACGTCCTATGGAAAGGAGGAGGCGATCACATTTTCTTCGTGTATTGAGAAAAGCGACGAAACAAAATGCATAGTTAATCCTTATTTTTATGTCTCTTTTAATGTGATCTTCTCCGTCATCTCGCTGTTGGGAAACATTCTAATTCTCATCGCTCTTCAGAAAGAATCATCTCTTCATCCGCCATCGAAACTTTTATTTCGTTGTCTATCGGTTACGGATCTTTTTGTTGGACTTATTTCACAGCCGATATTTGTAACTTATTACATGATGATTGCTACCAAGAACTGGAACCTTTGTAGAATAACTGAACGTTTAGCATACATGTCGAGTGCAATATTATGTGGAGAATCTATCAGTACATTGACCGCCATGGGTATGGACAGACTTCTCGCTCTGTTGTTGAGGTTAAGATACAGGCAAGTTGTTACTTTAACGCGCGTTCGTTTATTCGTAATAATTTCATGGACTACGAGCGTCGCATTTCCCTTGACATATTTGTGGGACAAGCGTTTCTTCTATACAGGATCTTCGGCATGGATTTTGATACTTTTAAGCATCTCGTCGTGTTGTTACTTGAAAATTTACCTTGTTCTTCGCCGTCAACAAACACAGCTGCACAGTTCCCAAGTCAATCCCGCTGCATCCTTGAACATTGCACGATACAAAAAGACGGTTTTCAGTGCATTGTGGATACATTTAACGCTGGTAGTGTGTTATCTACCATTTTCTATTGTAACTGCGGTTATTACATTGCGTGGAATATCTCCATGCATTGCTATTGCTTGGAATATTACAGGAATACTGCTTTTCTTCAACTCATCGCTTAACCCAGTTCTTTATTGCTGGAAGATAAGAGAAGTGAGACGAGCAGTGAAGGAGACAATTAGACAATGTTTTTGCTTGTCATGAGACAGTGTAACACAAAACTCTGGCACGCCCTTTTAACAGAATTTCTAAAAACCATTTGATGTAAAAATGGCAACGACACGTACAGAATCAACATTTTTTCTCAAACTCATTAATAATACATGTAGTAGCAGCTACTCCAGATTTAGTCATGACGTCAGTCCTTAAATAAGATTTTAGATCTGCTTTTCAAGTGGTGTTGTCGTTCCTTTCTAACACCACATCCTGGTAAAACGGAGTTCATGTTACTCAGTCGCAATCGCTTTGTTGGGCCATTATTGGGATTAAAGTTCGGAAACACCTACATTGAACAAGTTAAGTCCACCAGATGCTTACTAAGCATCTGGTGGACTAGTAGGCATCGAAATTGACTGTGGACTTAAATGGAATGTCCATGTTAACAAATTAATTAAGAGCTTCTCGCAGAAGTTAAGCCTTTTGAGATCCCTTTATTTCCTACCGGTCGAGGCTAGACGTGAATTCTATTTTAAGGTGATTTTACCTTAGTATTCAAAGTAAGGAATCTTTAAATTTTAGAAGGCTTTTAATTTCAGGGTTAAGATTTAGAGATACAAGCGCTATTAGAAAACCTTGTTTTTTACGAAATCGCGAATATTTTCATAAAACAAGTCTTGGAGCTTATATATCTTCGTTTTATGAAAACATTCGCGATTTCGTAAAAATCAAGGTTTTCTAGTAGCGCTTGTATCTCTAAATCTTAAATTTCGTTTGACCTAAAATTAAAAGCCTTCTAAAATTTAAAGATTCCTTATTTTGAATACCAAAAATTACAGAAATCGGTTGACGCTTTCCTGCCGAAAAGAAGTTTTAAAAAGGGAACCTCTGCTCCAATGAATAACCGCGGGCCACCTTAACAAAAAAAGAAGAATATTTGAAAAACATTTTCAGGTTCAAATCGTCAAAAAGTTAAGACTTTCAGCCTCAGCCCAAAATAGAGTTTTTTATCTGGAGAAAAATGAATGCCGGAAAATGAAACCAAAGTAGAACAAGAAGCGAAGTTTACAAGCGCGGGAAAAGGCGCAATGCTGGTTTTGCTGTTACAACTGCGTTCTTTACTGAAAGTAGATCCCAAAGTGATGTGTAACTGACAGCAAAGAAAATAATTACTATTAGACAGTACGGCTGTACATGGGCTAGGTATTTTGGTTCAATATCAGACGGACTCAACCCAAGGCGTATTAGCAAAAATAGACTACAGTATAATAATGCAAATGCCGCAATCTAATTGGCTGAGTAACTCGTCTAAAAATTGCCATTTTTTTCTCGTTTCTTCGAAATTGATCAATAAAATTGGTATTTTTTCGGATGCATGAGTCTCGTTTTATTATGATTTTTACTAAAACAATTAGAAACAATTTCTATGAATATCATATCATAGAAATTGAGAGCGAATAATCTGATTGTTAATTATAGCTACGTTATAGACGGATCGCGGGTACATTATAATTCATTATAAGTATTGTTTTATTGAAATTCAATATCATCTATCTCAGTACAGTCGAACCTCTTCTACAACGGCCACCTTGGGGCCGAAATAACTGGCCGTTGTAGGGAGGTTTCAATTAGAGTAAAGTGTATGTATCGGTGTACGGTCGGGACGAAAAATCCTGGCCGTTGTAGAGAGGTGGCCGGTAGTGGAAGTTCGACTGTATTATATTTTCAAGGGACAATGACATGACTGCGCATGCGTGGACTCTACTGACTTTATCAGCATGTGAATATTATTCACTAGGACTATACTCGGTGTCCAATAGCAGTTATTACAGATGTCAGCTGTTTGACATGCAAACGAGGCGAAAGGGTCAATCTGGTATTGTATTGGCCCATTACTCCTCATTTGTAGGCTCGATTACCAGCCGCTGTTCGGGAAAATTCGCCAGAACGAAGACCGGACTCGAGAGAGCGGCAGAAATCGAGCCTAACACGTTGGCATACTTTTTAAAAACAAAAGAATATTTGACTGTGGGATCAACTGTAATAACTGCTATTGTTTCGAAAATTTGTATAGGGAACTTCTGCGTAGAGTTTTGCACCTACGAGTATATATGGTTGTTGTTCTTATTGCCATTGTATATATTAAGATTATCTGATGTTTAAGCCCCATGATTTAACAGACATCCGACTCAGCGTGATTGTCTGATCATTGTTGAATATAGTATTCTGTTTAAATGCTAAAGATAAGACTGCCACCGCGGGGATCCCAAAACAGAACTTTTTTTGCCTTTTGTTCAACTTGCAAGTGAGTTTCTATATTATTATTCCAGGCAAACATCCAGGCTCCACCAGGTTTATTCACTGTTTATTACAGACGGATGTTTAGTTGAACATGCGTTTTTCGTTCACAGTAACTCGTCACTGTAGAATTTAGGATTTTATTTTGTTTGATGAGTTACAGAACCTTTTATATTAGTTATTCTTGCGACCGAAAGGTTTATGCTTGCTGCTTGCTGCTTGCTGCTTGCTGATTTGAGTATTTTAAATTTTAATGACATGAAGATTTTAATACCGTAAAGTTCCGAAAGTAACAAGGGTCGTTACTTTCGGAATTAGCAGCCTTTGGGGCTCGCTACTTTCGGGGGTCGCTACTTTCGGGGAGTCATTACTTTCGGGGAACAAAAATCGTTAAATCAAATTATACGGGTTTTGTTTTTACACCGCGCAACATGAAAGAACATTAATGCTTTGTGGCATAATCGATAGCTTCCCTTGTTGTAAAGTGCCTTACTGTGATCATGTTATGACACTGCACGAAGATTATTACTTATACATTTGATTATTGATTTGAAAAAAATCTTTATCATAATTAAAAAACCCTGGTCTCGCTACTTTTGGGGGCTCGCTGCTTTCGGGATTTATTAGCAGGCAGCCACCAAGTTTTGACGTTACTTTCGGAACTTTACGGTAACATGAAAGTACCGAGAGCACATCACGTGACATGGCGTTGCCTGTGGCGTCACAAAACAAAGAAGTGCTGCATGAATAATATTTAGGAACTGTGGAATAAAATAACCCCTTCTGTTATAAATTATTAAGTTACATTGTAAAGTTACGTGACCCATTTCCCTTAATTTGTTAATATTCTTTGAAGCTAGGGTAATTTTAGGAGACCTGGGGTTTCATTAATTTTAGAAGTAAGCGGCTTACCATGGTGTAATAGGCGGCTGTGACCAATAAAGGGGCCGGAAGGCCCCTTTATGCGAGAGGGGTATGGGGGCATGCCCCCAGAAAATGTTGGAAATTTAGAAGCTCGGAAATGCAATTTCCAGCATTCCGGGAGTCAAATCTAGTGCTATACAAATGACAATTTTTATCGATCACAGTTGAATGAAGTTTGGAGTCTAAAGACTTTCTCTGTTACAGTCGTTTTTCTTTCTTTCATAAATCTGATTTATGAAAGTAAACTCTCAGAAGGCCAGAAAGCTTGATTAGTAAGCGGCGGCAAGAGGCAACGTAGGCGGCGGTAGACCGCCGGTAGCCGGCTTCTAATGAAACCCCTGCTTACTTAAAACATATTTTGACGTTAGAAGAGCCATGCCAAATTAGCAGGTGTTGCAGGCTGTTGCTGCTCGAAGAAAAAGTAATTATTCTATTTCTCTTCACAACAACAATTTCAACGTTTTGAAAGAGTCGTGCTGTTATTTTGAATCCGTCATTTCATGAACTATTTTCAGGAGATTGCACGCGAGAGTTATTAATTTATTTACGGAGGAAAAGAAATTTAAAGTTAGAATGATCAATTCTACGTATTCGTATAGAATGGAGGAAGCAATGCAATTATCTATGTGCTCGTTGAGTATCGATGGAAGCGAGGGAACCAAATGCATTGCTAATCCGTATTTTTTTGTTTCTGTGAATGTGATTTTATCCATCAGTACATTGTTAGGAAACATTCTAATTCTCATCGCTCTTCACAAAGATTTGTCTCTTCATCCGCCATCGAAACTTTTATTTCGTTGCCTATCGTGCACGGATCTTTTTGTTGGACTTATTTCACAGCCGATATTTATAATTTACCTCATGATGGTTGGTAACAAGAACTGGAACGTTTGTGCAATAACTGAACGTTTAGCATACATTTCAAGTGCAATATTATGTGGAGAATCTATCAGCATATTGACCGCAATAAGTGTGGACAGACTTCTCGCTCTGTTGTTGGGGTTAAGATACAGGCAGGTTGTTACTTTAACGCGCGTCCGTCTGTTCATTATCGTTTCGTGGACTGTAAACTTTGCATTTGCCATGACCTATTTGTGGAACAAGCATTTTTTCTTTATAGGATCTTGTGTATGGCTTTTGCTATGTTTATGCATTTCGTCATGCTGTTATTTAAAAATTTACGTTGCTCTTCGCCATCAACAGGCACAAGTACACAGCTGCCAAGCCAATACCGCTGCTTCGTTGAACATACCACGATACAAAAAGACGGTCTTCAGTGCATTGTGGATACATTTAACGCTGGTAGTGTGTTATCTACCATATACTATTGCAACTGCTGCTATTACATTGCGTGGAATATCTCCATGTGTTGCTATTGCTTGGAATATTACAGGAATACTGGTTTTCGTTAACTCATCGCTAAACCCAGTTCTTTATTGCTGGAAGATAAGAGAAGTGAGACGAGCAGTGAAGGAGACAATTAGACAATGTTTTTGCTTGTCATGAGATGTAACACAAAACTCTGGCACGCCCTTTTAAGAGAATTTCCAAGAACTTTATTTTTCTTTTCATTTGATGTGAAAATGACAACGACATGTACAGAATAAATCAACTTTTCTGGAATTGAATTGAATAACTTTATTTAAGTATCAATGGTATTTAGCTAAAAAAAAGTATTATAGTTGGAACGTACCAACATTGTCATTACTTGACAACGATCAGATGATGTGGACTTTTAAATATACAATGTTTAAAATGCATTTTGTAGTGCTTTTCTGCAGTATCAAATCTTTTTTTAAAATTGAAAAGAATGAAAAACATTTTAATAACATTTTCAGGCTCTAATCGTCGAAAGGTTAAAAACGTTCAGTCTCAGCCCAGAAATAGACTAAAAAAAGTAGGAAATAGGAGTGCACTAGCCTCCTCCGCAGGCAACTCCTGGGTCTCTGGGGTCTGGGGCAAGAAAGGGGGCAAGAAAGGGGCAAAAGAGCGGGCACTGGGGCCTTTTTGTCCTCCCTACCAGTCTCTCACTCGTGCCTTTATGTAAGAGTTGCCTGCGGAGGAGGCTATGAGTGCACGACTGGACTGAAACGTACTCGAAGTGAAATTATATGACCCATTACAAGTACGAGAAAAATCGCGCATGTTGGTTCTGTTTTCACAACTGATGTGAAAGTAACAGCAAAGTAAAAAAAAAAACAACACGTGTGGATCGTCGTGGATCTGTCGTGGATCTAAAATTGAGCTCAGTTGAAAAATAAAATATAACTATATAGAGACTAAATGACATTATAAAAAAACAACTATCTGTTATTGAATTTCTCATTGGCTCACTTCGATCTTATTTGCTTAAAACCTTGCTTCATTTGACTTGTACAAGGAATATAATGCCTCAAATCCACAATTATGGCCCCGGTTGTTCATAGCGCGATTAGACCGATCAAGCTAATCCAGGATTAGCATGAATATTGATTTCAGTTTTGTAACTTTGCAGTGACGTTTTCTGTTTATATTTTTGTCCTTCAGTTTTGACTTTGAGTAATATCAAACTCTACAAAACATTAGCAGTGAAAAATACTTTTATACAAGAGAAATTAAAACCTTGATTGACTTTTAATCCAGGATTAGCGTTAATCGGCTTTCGAACAACCGTGCCCCGATCTCATATCTAACGCGCGCCCATGGAATAATTGTTAAATATTACAGCCAACTTATAAGCTGTTCGTGGAATACGTGATGTTTACTGCTGGAATTATTGTTTGAATGAAATTTGAATGAAATAAGACTTCTACGAGATGGGTTACTCGGTAAGCTGACACATGCCAATCAATCAAACGAATGCCCTTTTTCCGCCACTTAACATGGGTTTAATGGAAATATCTCTATCGCGTTTCAAGCAATCCAAAAACCCATGCTCATATCATTAATCTATGTTATGGGGTGTTTTGTAAATTTTTGGGTGATTTTTGGGTATATTTGGGAGGAAATAGTTTTTCTCAAAGGAGTTGTAAAATTTAGGGAAATAAGAAATATTGAGATTTGATGTAGTTTAAAATTAGAATTTGAAGTTAAAAATTAGTAGATTGACATTGACTACAGTTGATAACCACGCAAAAGCACCCGCGTGGGTATCAACTGTCTGTTGGTGTTCCAAAAGTTTTTTTTCCCTTCTATCTCTTCTTTAAACCTCTTAAAATTTCATTGAAATTCACGTGTACCCCCGCCTTAAATGGTAAGTGTCTATTTAACATGGTCCTCCTGTAGGGCCAATTGATAAAGAAAACGTGGGATACCTAAAAAGATATTCTTGAAATTCCCCATTTTCCCTGAAGATTTTAATCTTAAGTTTAACATACATGTATACGACGCAACTTACAAATCTCTCTCCATATGTAATTTTCTGCAGTCGGTATATGAAAGTGATACTTTAAATAGGCGTCTATAAACACAGTTGACTTTAGAAATCTAAAAGTCGGGATAAATGCCGTGGAAGTTTTGAGCTTGTTCAACCCGAGAAAACCGAGTCTTTTCTGAAGGATTGGATTGCAGCTGTAAGAGAACTATGTTTCAATTTGCCAACCGGCAGTCGAACACTATATGGATTTTTTTCGATTACGTTCGATTTCCGAACATAATCGGACGTAATCCACGGATTGAGTTCGATTAAGTTCGATTAATTTCGATTATAATAGCAGTTATTACAGTTGAGCCCGCAGTCAAATATTCTTTTGTTTTTAAAATCGCACTCACAGAAAAGTTTCTTGTTCGATTACGTTCGATTACGTTCGATTACCGAACTCAGTCGAACTCAAACTTCATCTACCCTAATTCAGAACTCAATCGCCCCCTTTTGGAGTTATAATCGCCCCCGGCTATTATTCGAGGAAAGACGGTTAACATACAAAGAACGCTACCCACTTTAACATATTTTGAAGTTGGAGTTAACGACGATTGAACATCAACTTCCTTTCCTTTTCGATCACTAAAATACATGTCAAATTAGCAGGTGTTGCAGGCTGTTGCTGCTTGAAGAAAAGGTAATTATTCAATTTCTCTTCACAAAAACAATTTCAACTTTTTGAAAAAGTCGTGTTGTTATTTTGAATCCGTCATTTCATGAAATATTTTTAGGAGATTGCATGCGAGAGTTATCAATTTATTTTGGAAGGAAAAGTTAGGAAGGAAAAGTAAGTTAAAATGACCAATATTACGGACTCACATAGAATGGAGGAAGCAATGCAATTATCTATGTGCTCCGAGGAAAGCGAGAGAGCCAAACGGATACTTAATCCTTATTTTTTGGTTTCTGTGAATGTGATCTTCTCCATCACTGCATTGTCCGAAAACATTCTGATTCTCGTCGCTCTTCAGAAAGATTCATCGCTTAATCCGCCATCGAAACTTTTATTTCGTTGTCTATCGTGCACGGATCTTTTTGTTGGACTTATTTTGCAGCCGATATTTATTGTTTATATCATAGCGATTGCTAACAAGGACTGGAACCTTTGTGGAATAACTGAACGTTTAGCATACATTTCAAGTGCTATATTATGTGGAGAATCTATCAGTACATTGACAGCAATAAGTGTGGACAGACTTCTCGCTCTGCTGTTGAGATTAAGATACAGGCAAGTTGTTACTTTAAGGCGCGTTCGTTTATTCGTAATAGTTTCATGGATTTTAAACTTCGTATTTGCTTTGACGTATTTGTGGAACACGCGTGTGTTCTTGCACAAGTACGTTGTTGCCAAAACAATCCTGCGGCATCCTGCAACATGGCGCGATACAAAAAGACGGTTTTCAGTGCGTTGTGGATATATTTAACACTGGTAGCGTGTTATCTACCATATACTATTGCAACTGCGGTTATTACATTGCGTGGAATGTCTCCGGGTAATGCTATTGTTTGGCGGAATGTTACTGGAATGCTGGTTTTACTCAATTCATCGCTAAACCCAGTTCTTTATTGCTGGAAGATAAGAGAAGTGAGACAAGCAGTGAAGGAGACAATTAGACAATGTTTTTGCTTATCATGAGAGTTTTAAATCTCATGATAAAAATACAAAAATAACTTCATTTATCTTCCCATACGAAGTGAATGACAACGACATGTACAGAATAAATCAACTTTTCTTCAACAAACTTGGAACCAGCCAGCATTGTCATCACTTAACACTGAGTAACGTGGACGTGTAAATATACAATTTGAATTAATACTTTCAGCCTCAGCCCATGGCCAACAATAGACAGTTTTTATTGCAGGTGAGTTTCTGATTCCTGGGAAACATCCAGGCTGTACCAGGTCTATTACAGAAGGGTTTTAGTTTGAACATGCGTTTTCGGGAATTAAAAAAATCGTTCACCGTAACCATATGTGCCGTAACTAGTCAGTGTGGATTTTAGCTTGTTTGATGAGTTATAGAACCTTTTTATATTAGTTCAGTATTCTGGCGGCCGAAAAGTTTGCTTGTTTGCTGATTTGAGTATTTAATTTGTTTTAAAACATTCTTTGAAGGGTAATTTTAGGAGACCTATTAACATTCAAATAACAGTACCTGTACTTAAAACATCAGTATTTTGACGTTAGAGTTAACGACGATTGAAAAACAACGTCCTTTTTGATGAAATCTATGTCAAATTATTATTAGCAGGTGTTGCAGGCTGTTGTTGTTCGAAGAAAAGGTAATTGATATTCAATTTCTCTTCACAAAAAACAATTTCAACGTTTTGAAAGAGTCGTGCTGTTATTTTGAATCCGTCGTTTCATGAAATATTTTCAGGAGAGTGATCAATTTATTTTCGACGGCAAAGAAAGTAATAATGATGAATTTTACGTCACATAGAATGGAGGAAGCAATGCAATTATCTATGTGCTCGTTGAGTATCGCTGGAAGTGAGGGAACCAAATGCCAAGTTAATCCGTATTTTTTTGTTTCTATGAATGTGATTTTATCCATCACTACATTGTTAGGAAACATTCTAATTCTCATCGCTCTTCACAAAGATTTGTCTCTTCATCCGCCATCGAAACTTTTATTTCGTTGCCTATCGTGCACGGATCTTTTTGTTGGACTTATTTCACAGCCGATATTTATAATTTACCTCATGATGATTGGTAACAAGAACTGGAACGTTTGTGCAATAACTGAACGTTTAGCATACATTTCAAGTGCAATATTATGTGGAGAATCTATCAGCATATTGACCGCAATAAGTGTGGACAGACTTCTCGCTCTGTTGTTAGGGTTAAGATACAGGCAGGTTGTTACTTTAACGCGCGTCCGTCTGTTCATTATCGTTTCGTGGACTGTAAACTTTGCATTTGCCATGACTTATTTGTGGAACAAACATTTTTTCTTTTAGGATCTTGTGTATGGCTTTTGTTATGTTTATGCATCTCGTCATGCTGTTATTTAAAAATTTACGTTGCTCTTCGCCATCAACAAGCACAAGTACACAGTTCCCAAGTCAATCCCGCTGCATCCTGCAACATAGCACGATACAAAAAAGACGGTTTTCAGTGCATTGTGGATACATTTAACGCTGGTAGTGTGTTATCTACCATATACTATTGCAACTGCCGCTATTACATTGCGTGGAATATCTCCATGTGTTGCTATTGCTTGGAATATTACAGGAATACTGGTTTTCCTCAACTCATCGCTAAACCCAGTTCTTTATTGCTGGAAGATAAGAGAAGTGAGACGAGCAGTGAAGGAGACAATTAGACAATGCCTTTGCTTATCATGAGTGTAACACAAAACTCTGGCACGCCCTTTTAAGATAATTTCCAAGAACTGTATTTTTCTTATTTTTTCTTCCTATTTGATGTAAAAATGACAACGACATGTACAGAATCAACTTTTCTTCAAATCCAACCTAATTGAACCAACATTGTCATCACTTGACAGATAGATAGATAGAAGATAGAAAACTTTATTAACGTGTCAATGCCTTATAGCCTTGTAAATATACAATGTTTAAAATGAATTTTGGAGTGCTTTTCTGTATTACCAAATGTTTTTAAATTGAAAAAAAGAAAAATTCAGGATTCAGATTAGAAACTTTCAGCCTCAGCTCAGAAATAGACGAAAAAAAGTAGGAAATAAGAGTGCACGAAAATGAAAAGAACTCAAAGCGAATTATGTGACCCATTTACAAGTACGGGAAAATCACGCATGTTGTTTTTGTTTTTACAACTGCGTTATTTAATGAAACGAAGCGGATGATGTGAAAATAACAGCGAAGTAAAAAAAAAAACCCTTACACATTATGACTGTCATGTCTATAGGCTCGATTACCAGCCGCTGTTTCTGTCGTGGATCTGAAATCGAGCTCAGTTGACAAATAAAATATAACTGTAGAGACTAAATGGCATTCTGAACTATAAAATACATGTTATTGAATTTCTAGTTTTCTCATTGGTTTCATTTCAATCCATTGTAGCTCATCTGTTTTAAAATCCTTGGTTGATTTGACTTGTACTGAAAAGGAATATAATGCCTCAAATCCGCAATTATTATTTTATATCCAACGCGCGCCCATGAAATAAGCTTTTAAAATTGTTAAATATTACAGCCAACTTATAGGCTGTTCGTGTGTCGCCCGCGAATACAGCCGCCTTCCATCGCGCGCATGGAAGGCGGCTGTATTCGCAGGCTAGTTTACTGCTGGAAATATTGTTTGAATGAAATTTGAATGAAATAAGAAATTAGACTGCCACAGATGGGTTACCCGACGGTCAGCTGACACATGCCAATCAATCAAACGACAGAGAAACACTTAGTGTTGACAGGCCGTTACTCCCGGAACCAATCAGCTTGCAGTATTCCCAAGTGTCATCAGCTTGCAGTATTCCCAGCCCGGGGGGGGGGGGGGGGGGGGGGGGACTCCCATATAAAAGTGACGGGGGTGATCGTCGGAAATTTTGAAAAGAACCCTAAAAGGTAACAAAATCTCGTTTGGTGGGTGTGGCTCGAATTAATTTTCACCCCTAAGAGGTACCAATTCTAAGAAAAAACTAGTCCCTGTCATATTTTTTTCCCCGCAAAATACCCTAAAAGGTAGCGGAATAACTCTAACGGTAGACATTTTAAATTTTAACACCCCTAAGCGGTACCAACCACGAATTTTAACCCTAAAAGGTACGACGATCACCCCCGTCACTTTATATGGAAGTCCCCCCCCGGGATTCCCAGGTGTTATCCGTTTCACTCAGTTTCATGCACCCCCTGATGCACGCAATTCAAATCCATTACGCATTGCTACCAATCAGACAAGAGATGAAACCGCAAACCACGAGAATAATTATTTTCTTGCCATGCTTGTTTTAGTCATTTCTATTTGAAATTATTAGGTTGTTAGTAAAATCACGTGACCATTAGTCCAGAAAGCGTATATTTTTTTTTTCACTACCATTAAAAAGTAAATATGAAGATTAATTACTGACCGAAGTTTGAAGCTCCAAAGAGCCTCATAACCTCACGAAATTTCCCTCCAAAGTGTCGAAAATTCGACTACGGAATCCGCCATTTTGAACACTACTCAGCAACCTGGCCGCATAATCGTGACGTCATTCCGTGCAACCTGAATTGGCGGGGAGCGCTGTGAGCAGCTCCAAACTGTTGTAACAGGTCACAAAGGGATGGAAGAGGAATTACATTTCATCGTTTGTCGTTAATTGAAAAGATCTTGCAAGAAATGGCTAGTTAAACTCTCACAGTGCGCGATAGAGCACAACCTCGTTCCCAGGGTCTCTCTTCTTCCCGCCAAAAGCATCAGAAACTCGGAGACCGTCTCTTTTCTGATGCTATTGGCGGGAAGAAAAGAGACCCTGGGAACGAGGCTGGACAGAGCGGACGGTTGAAATTCAGGCTACGTCGTTTTATTTCGTTGTCTATCGTGCACGGATCTTTTTGTTGGAATAATTTCCCAACCAATATTCATTGTTTATATCACGAAGATTGCTTACAGTATAATGTTTACAAACTGTTCACAAAAGATAAATTAGGTAAAAAATACTATAGCAATTCAGTACATACACTGGATCAAGAAAAAACAAACTGACACAACAGTAGCTTACTCATTCGAGTTGGTCGGTTAATCGTCGGCTTATATAAATTATAATTATTCAATTTTCAGCAAAATAAGTAATAAATTTAAAAGTTAAAATATATAGTAAAATACGAACAGATGTAGCTACTAGAGAACAGAGGAAAATAGGAAGTTAGAAGGCGAAATTGAATATAGATATTAAAAAATATATATTGTGAGTGGAATCTTTGTGGAATAACTGAGAAAAACTGAGTACTAGTAAACGAAATTTGATATTAATAGTAGCAGAGCTAGAGTGACGCAGTTAAAGGAGCTACGTCACGGATGGCGCATCTTTCAAGTTCGCCGTTCGCAATCCGTCTTAATCTTGTCCATCATCAACCATCCTTGTTCCTGTTTGGTTTATTATCACCTCTTTGGCGTTTTTCTACCTTAGTAAACAACTATTAATTTTGGGGCTTTCTTCAATTTGAAGGTGATTTTGCCCTCTTCACAAAAATGACTTAAAATATCGTAGAGTTGTCAAGAAATGACAGGAGACTTTTGCTTTATTGTTTTCGTTTCGGACAAAACCTGATGTTTGTTTTAAAATGAACAATATAAAGAGCAAGAAGTTGCCGAGCAGAAAATAGCGGCGCGTTTTAATGTGTACACAAACTGAAATAAATATTTCGTTAGCGTTGTAAATTTTTTATATATGGAAAACATAATAGGACACAACGAAAATAATTAAAATAAGCAAGCCGGTCCCCTTGAAAGCAATCAACGGCAAGTAAACATGTACTTGAGAACTTTTTGATTTGTCTTGATTTTCATAAATTTCCCCTACAGTAATTCCTTAAATTCCTTAAATTCCTTCTACTTATTCTTCAGTGTATTCAGTTTTCCTTGACCAATTCTGATTAACCTTTTAGATTAAATGTCCGAAGTATCAATGAAAATAAGAAGCTACTGAAAGAGATAGCTGACCATTTTATTAAAGTAACAAACAATGTAAAATAGCCAAATAATGGTGTTAAATTCATTTCCTTGTTGCTAAAATTGTTTATTCAGGTGAACATATTAATATCTACAAGTTTCGTTCATTCCATTATTAATTGAGTTCCAATTGAAAATATTCTTGTGTGTAAGGACTACAGAAAACATAGACACTGTTTGAAAAAATGTTAAAGCAACTATAAAAAGGTTTGTTTGACATTAATTGTATGTTAGTCTATCCGTCTTTTGTGGCCGAATTGGTATCATTTTGAATAAAAAAATTAACTTGAAACCTTCTTGACACCTTTGACACGACACTCAAAAGTTTGGATCGAAACCATCCAATGAAAAAATGACAGTTTCCCGAGATGTACACAACTTTATTTGATTTCCAATTTGTTGTAGATTTATTGTTTACATACTTTTAACGTTATTGGTCAGTTTAAGAAAAAAGTTGCCATCCTTTGTTCTCAATTAATGTTTTGATTGGTTAATTTTTTTACTTTCCCGCTTCAAGTAGTCACACTGTAAATTAATTTCCTTGTTGCTAAAATTGTTAATATAGGTAACACATTTTATCGACAAATTTCGTTTATTCCATTATTAATTTCAAATTCACTTTTAATTTTACCCGTCTAATTTACAGACTAGAATAAATTGAAAAGTTTCAATATCACATTCTCACAATGAAAATCAGGGAATATCATTCAGTACTAACTAACTACCTAGGCAGGTGTTCACTTAAATTTATTATCATAAAAAGATAAGGGCTAGAATATTTATTTACCTCCCTGTCAATTGTTAGTGTATCCAAGTCTTTTCGGATTTTTTTTTCAAGTGTCTCCGGTGTATTTCTCAGTTATTTTCCATTTGCTGCTAAACATCGACCTTCCACAGTGTAAGAAGCCAGCCGGCCGCATATTGCGATCGATTGAAACTGATGCATTGAAAGAAAACAAAAATTGAATATGACTAATTTTACTTCACATCACAACCAAGAGGCAATCCAATTATCTACTTGCTTCCTGAATGTCGACGAAAGCGAGGGAACTAAATATGTATTTAATCCTTATTATTTTGTTCCAGTGAATGTGATTTTATCCGTCATTTCACTGTCAGGAAACATTCTGATTCTCGTCGCTCTTCAGAAAGTTTCATCTCTTCATCCGCCATCGAAACTTTTATTTCGTTGCCTATCGTGTACGGATCTTTTTGTTGGACTTATTTCACAGCCGATATTTATAATTTACCTCATGATGGTTCGTAACAAGAACTGGAACCTTTGTACAATAACTGAACGTTTTGCATACATGTCAAGTGCAATATTATGTGGAGAATCTATCAACACACTGACCGCAATAAGTGTGGACAGACTTCTCGCTCTGTTGTTGGGGTTAAGATACAGGCAGGTTGTTACTTTAACACGCGTTCGTCTATTCGTGATAGCTTCGTGGATTGCGAACTTTGCATTTTCCTTAACGCATTTGTGGAACAAGCGCTTCTTCTTTCTGTTATGTTCTATATGGATTGTATCTTGTTTGAGTATCTCGACGTACTGTTACGCAAAAATCTACATGACTCTTCATCGCCAACAAGCGCAAATTCAGGACGGTGTTCAACAAGTTAATATTCCTGTTAATCCTGCTGTAACCTGCTTGAATGTGGCGCGGTACAAGAAGACGGTTTCTAGTGCATTGTGGGTACATTAACACTCGTCATGTGTTATCTGCCATATACTATTGTAGCTGTTGTTAGTACGTTAGGAGGAAAGTCCTCGTCAACCGTCACTGCGTGGAATATTGCTGCTGTAATGGTTTTCGTTAACTCATCGCTAAACCCAGTTCTTTATTGCTGGAAGATAAGGGAAGTGAGAAAAGCAGTGAAAGAGACAATTAGACAATGTTTTTGCTCATAATTAGCAATTATTGGACGAGGTTGAGCAAAATATCGTGATTTGTCAGTGGCGAGCAGATCAATTATTTGCCGAAGCCGAAGGTTGAGGCAAATAATTGATCTGCGAGACACTGACAAATCACGATATTTTGCGATAGCCGAGTTCAATAATTGTTTGATCATTCGAACCCTGAGTTTGTTTTTCACAATTATTTTCGGGAAGCGGGAAGCCGCGCTGCCTTGCTGAAGTAATCGCAGAAGTCGGTATTCCTTCTCAGTTCAATTCTGTCGACTGTAAATTATACATCAACATACAACACATAAATTCAACTTGCCTTCGTTGCTTTCTTTGTACTCTCGCTGGCATTTTGGTCGTAGACATTATTAGGCAGTTAAAAAAATTTGCATCTAGTATAGGTAGACAGTCCTTATACCATAGAAAGAATACAAACGCTATGTAGTTTTTTTGCTGAAATATATGTTTGTATTTCCGAGCCTGAAAACGATATTTTAGTTTCACTACTAGACGCGATTCCGCGTTTCCTTGATTCCACGATTCCACGATTCCACGATTCCACGATTCCACGATTCCACGATTCCACGATTCCCGGTTTCACGATTCCACGATTCCACGATTCCACGATTCCTCGATTCCACGACTCCACGATTCCACGATTCCACGATTCCACGATTCCACGATTCCACGATTCCACGATTCCACGATTCCACAATTCCACGATTCCACGATTCCTCGATTTCGCGATTGTTCGATTCCTCGATTCTACACGAGCCACATTTTAAGTCGATTCTTCTGTCGAAAATATCGGAGCGTATGAAAGACCCCCATGAAAGATTTCTTAAGCGGTTGCTGTCTGAAATCTGGCTAAAAAATAACAACAAAGACTGACAAATAGCAACCTCGTTCCAGGGTCTCTCTTCTTCCTTTGGCGGGAAGAAGAGAGACTCTGGGAACGAGGTTGCACGAGTAGCACAAATTGAATACTTGAGGAACGTCGCAGTGCTGGTCGAGCCGTTTTGATCGTTCAACTTCGGATCCCGGCTTCGGATAAGTGTACGTACTGGTTGGAAAGCCATTGGAACTCAGAACGCTTTCAATCCGGAATTTTTTCACGCTGGACTGATCTCACCCAAGGAAATAGTTAAGGCCCGTTTACACAGGCGATTTTTGTTGCGCTTTTCGATGCAAAATCGCGCGTGTAAACGCGACGATTTTGAAGTTGCAATTTGAGCGCGACAAAAATTGCATCGAAAAGCGCAACAAAAATCGCCTGTGTAAACGGGCCTTTAGTACCACCTCGACGTTTTGGGAGATCCTCTCACAGTTAAGAGAAATACAACCCCAAGCAAACCCTAACCCTAGGCGATATAAAACCCCAACTTTTTGAAAATCGATTCCTATCCTGATTTTTTTTTTATCCTGGTCCCAGCTATTCCCGTTTGACCACGCGGCGCATGAAGTTCATAATAGTTTACTATCATGGTTAAAGGGTTAGGGTTAGGGGAATGCGCCGTTTGACCAGGTTTTACAATTGATAATACGGCTGTATTCTAGAATGTCTAGAATGCATATTCAATGAATGTATGGCTCATACATGGTGACAATACTGACACGGTAATAAAGTTTATTGATTGATTGATTGAACCTTTCTTCTGATCATTTCGTTTCCTGGTCACGTACTGAAATACGGTGGATTTATTTCGGGGGAGAGGGGGAGGGGGGGGGGGGGAGGGGGTGTACTCGGGATATGTGTTGGGTGGGTATGTGGGTATGTACCGCCCAGGTCTCCAAATTTGGACCCCGTTTTAGAAAGAATTTGCATTCAAAATGAACCCCGTCATAGAAATTTAGTAAATTTCAATAGCTCGTTTTCAAAAAGTCTCGCATATGGATACCCCATTCTAGATCAGGAGTCCCAATATCACGACCCCGTTGGTGGCACATACTTAGGCCGTATAGGTATTTTGGGGGAGTACCCCCGGGATTTATTTGCCCGTTGCGAATTTTTTATTGTTTCTCACTCAGCTTTTTTATTTAAAAAAAAAAAAAAAACAACATTGCACTTTAGACTTTCGCGGAGGTCGTCTCAGCCAAGGTCAGAGCTATTGTCAAAATGCCAAACCACTTGGACAAAAGTCACTAGACTGAATCACGTAGTGATCGACCGTGGTTCAGTCTAGTGACTTTTGTCCGAAGTGGTTTGGCATTTTGACAATAGCTCTGACCTTGGCTGAGACGACCTCCGCGAAAGTCTAAAGTGCAATGCCTGAGATCAACACGAGACAAGCACTAATATTACAATTTTTTATTATTTTTTAATTTTTTATTATTTGTCCATTATATTTCATTTACATAAATAGAAGTATGTCTGCTAGATAACATATAATGGCAGGAGATCTTAGCAAGCTCTACTGAGCTTTTCTAAGAAGATCCCCATTTTTCAGTAAACTAATTAAATACAGCAGATGGATGTAATTTCTTAATCTAACTCTAACACGCGGTTTGTTGTCTTAGAATTAATTATAATTTAAGAATACATTTGATTTTGCACATGAATTGTTGTTGATTTTTCAAAAGAATTATACGATTTTGATATTTTCAGATCCTTCGGTAACTTATTCCAAATTTCTGCTCCCCTATATTTTAATGAAAATTTCCCATAGTTTTTACTTCTGTAATCAATATATCTGTCCTGATTCAACAAAACATACCCGAGAGCTTGGCCAGACCCACCAAACAGTTTCCGGTCCCCCTAGCCTCCCCGGCGGGGAAATGACAGACCCAGGCAGGTCTGCACATTGCTGGAGGCTTAGCTAGCCCAACCCTGAACCAAACAAAGCAGCTCAGCTAGGCAGCGAAACAGGGCAAGCCACACAAACACAATGCAAGTCATAAGAAGCCAAGTAAGGGTCACTTGAGATTCGGCGACAAAATGCACCCCTAGCCCCTCCCCTGGCCAGGCAACAATGCAACCCCTGACCCTCTACTCCCTGGGGCTGTTAGGTCAAGGACCGGTCTACCTGGCGAAGCTGTCCTGGACGTTGCCCCCCCTCAAAATTCTCGAACGCGGTGGAAGGGGTGGATTGGAGGCCCCGGAGGGCCTCCAATCCCTGTTCACCTAACATTGACTATCTCCCCTCCCCTAGCCAGGCAGCAATTCACCCCCTGAGCCTGGACTCCCTGGGTCGGTCAGCCCTTGGACTGGCCTACCTAGCACATGTGTCCAAAACAGTCAGCCCCTCCCCTCCCCTGAAATTTTGCCGACACCATAGGCTTGAGGTGGCACACAAAACCTTGCTCCGAGCGGGTACGTTTAGCCAAATTCGGACAGATATATTATATACATTGATATATATAGGGTGCTGTGAGTAAATTAGACTGCAAAACAGTCGTATTTTTTGCGTTACGACGCGCGGAAAAATAACGACTGTTTTGCAGTCTATGAGTAAATTTAACTACATCTGTCCCGAACTGCTTCAAAAGCGTTTTTAACGATTGTATCAAATGGAATTAACAGTAAAAAAGTACTAATTAAAGGATCTAGGATCTTCCCCTTTACCAGGCAGGTCCAGACATTTTCGGACATTCCTCAGCGGGTGTTCATTTCCCTTGTACCTATATTTGGGAGTCCCGCCCATGCCCCCCCAGTCCTTTATCCCGTCTTTGATCTATTTTTAAATTTTATTATTTCTCGAACTCCCTCGTTTTTCCCTTCGCTCGCCCGCTTTTTGCGTGTTCTGCACGAACTGAGAGCCAGAACAAGCTTATGTTCCAGGCTATTATCACACAGTAGCCTGCGAGAGCAGCCGGTTTCTCGGCTCTTGTTTCACCCGCCGAGAAAAAACGTTATCGGCGGGAAAACATCCAGACACGAGCCGGAAATAAGTATTTCTCTGATTTACACGTGATTTCCAAAAAAAGTACACGTACAAGTTTGGAAAGAAAAGTTGCATGAAAAATCGTCACAGGGCCTCAGTAGTAAATTTCAACTTCGACAGGCACAAAATAGAGACAAAATTCACTCGGTTATGTAACACACTGAGGCACACGTGTCGGGAAGATTTCAGAAGATTACACAACAAACGGGACATTATGTACATTTGTTCATTGTTTAATGTGTCAATCATCAGTCATATGATTGGTTTCATTTGGCTTTATAAAATTGTTGATCGCCGATGCACGGGTCAGTTAGTTGTTCAGTGACAGAGTGAACTACAACAGCTCCTATACGAGTATTCCATTTTCAAGCAAGGTTTAATTTTGACGTCGTTTTTATTCCAAACATGGCAAAAGTAAGTGAATTTGAGTTTTGTAACAGGATAGTGAACACGTTTCGAAAGGTGTAGGGTAAAATTTTAACATCCTAGACCGCGACCGCGATTTGTCCACTACGCATATATCGGGAGGGCCCGAATTTACGGTAACATTTATTCAGGCATAATCCCACACTCTAGCGTTAAAAATACTTCATCTACATTGATCATCATTTTTACTTTTTGACACCTTTTCCTCAAATGCGATGTGGTCGACAGAATATACTCTCCACGCTCTGATTGCGCACTTTTTGATTCGAAGTGTATTGCCCCGTGTATTCCAGGCATATCGTTCAACTTTGAGGGCTGCATATCTTCCATACAATTATCTTCGTAAATTCCTTGATCACCATCGCGTACCTTCCTAGTTCCGTACTTTCCCGATCCTGTCGCGATATATTTTACACATTTTTTAGTCAATCGCCGTAAATAGGTTATGCCCGGAAGCGCCAGTATGTAACATTATGTAACTTTACTTAAACCACTAATAAAATTCAGGGTTTTGCAACAATTTTACTACCGTAATTCGTCGACTTCGCTAACGTTACACCGAAGCGACAGTTTTATTTTCAGTACATTTAATAACCACAGTAAATTTCGGAACAAGAGTCGACTTGTGCCTATTTAATGTCGCTGATATTATTTGATTGGACTACGTTCATGATAATACACTTTGACAAGCGATTTCAGCGAGTTTTCTGGGACTTGAACGTAGGGACGTGTAAATTGGGCCTTGATTCCGTACGTGTAGAGCGGCGAGTAAAAAGGCGAGGTCTAAGTTTTCAATTTTGCTAGCATCGAGGCTTACAGAGGGCGAAAGTAAACAACTGATACCAAAAAATTATTTACGGAGGACAATTTTCAACAAAAAGTTATTTTTTCAGTTTGCTGCTTTTAGAAATATCGCTATTCCGTTAGATTAGATACGTAGCTGTTTTTTTTTTTACCTAAACTTGAAGCGGCGCAAAAAAACCCCGAAATTCTTTTGAATAACAAATGAGTTCTAGTCTCAAAAGGTGTGAAAAGTAATATCAGAATTTTCACTGTTTGTTCAGATTTACAGCTTCGTACCGCGCATGTTAATTACCGAACAATCAGTATTTGACAACTGTCTCTTTAGTAATTTAATTTCACTTTGAATTCTTCCGCTTTCTTGATGAGGCTCGGAAACGGACTTGATTGCTCAACTTTCTGTAGCCTGTTCCAGGGTCTTCCAGGGTCTCAGTTTTAGTGGGAATGAGTGAAAAAGCGGACGAAGGAAGGAAATTTTTGTAACAGGCTAAACCTTGTCACGCGTAACACTTGGGTCGCCTGTGGAGCCCCATAGTTTAGCATGTCTGGCTCTCAAAAGCTATTGCTCCACCAGTTTCACACCAGAGTCACACTAGCTTCTTGAGAAAACAAAAATAAAAAATCGAAATGCGATGAGTTAAAAGTTCCCACAAAACACAGGTATCCCATGCTCGCTGTGCACGATGAGCTTGGGTAACCTGTGCTCAAACTTTCTACAAATTCCAAACTCGGCGCGCGGACTTTCACGCCTTTTGTTGATCCTGGCGTTGGCCTTAGAATTTAAAACTGTAATTAACCACCAAAGTCCAACAACAACCGGAACTTGCAGTCTGCGTTTCTGACTCTTTCACAAGAACGCAAGGTGCGAGGGTTTGGGACGAGAAGGGATTGGGGCGAGACGAGGGCGCAGTCTTTGCGCTCTAGGAGAAAACAAGGGGGTGGGGTGCTGGTCTGCGGCTACTGATAATTCAGACTAAAAGCGTTTGTCACGCCGCAAAATGTAATACATGTAGTAACGCAAATGTATTAAAATCGACGTGAAATGTAATGAAAAGTAACAGATATAAACGCAAAATCTGGGATGAAGGCATATTGAACGTTTGATATATCGAAGTTTTCTACTTGGTCGAATCTTGTAGTTTTAAAAAAGCAATTATATCTGCGGGTGTAATATTGGGCGCAAGTCGGTGGGGCGCGCGCTACGATAGAGACACATAGGTATGTGCCGCCCCAAAGGGTATGGTTTTTGAGCCGTTTTAGTCTGAAATAGGGTATAGATTTTGACCATTTTGGTCTGAAATAGGGTATGTTTTGTGCACTCTGGTCTGGAATTTTGGTTTGGCTTTTAGATGAAACTGTTTTTTTTTCATTAACATCGGGGAATTTGAAGCCCTTTCAAATGCTTGCGCAAATGAAACCCATTTCTGGGTAGCTGAAGTCATGTATTAGACACGTGTACTAATGTTATAGGTCTGAAATAGGGTAAGGGTTTCAAGAAGCAGGCCGCACACCCCCACCAAAAATTTCAGGGAGTACCCCCCGGGCCCGGGGGAGACGTGCTATACATGGAGAGAAGCGCAAACTAATAAAAAAAATCTTTGTTATCCTTAGTACCCAGGCTCCGTGTCTTTTGATGATCTCAAGAAAGAATGTCCTGTTTTCGGGGACAAGGTTTGCCCATTTGCCAAGCTACCGGAGGAGAAGAAAGGTATGGCTGGCAAGTGCCCCGCCTTCAAGGGTGGCTGCCCATTCAAAGAG
This sequence comes from Desmophyllum pertusum, assembly GCA_029204205.1. Classification (NCBI taxonomy): domain Eukaryota; kingdom Metazoa; phylum Cnidaria; class Anthozoa; order Scleractinia; family Caryophylliidae; genus Desmophyllum; species Desmophyllum pertusum. The sequence goes on from MU825881.1 coordinate 1,217,606, forward strand.
TGCAAATCTGTTGGAGAGTTTGAAGCCAAGCTGGGTAAGATGCGTGACGAGTGCAAGGGTGACGCCGCTTATGTGCAGTTTCTCAGGGATATCCACACGACCGCCAAAAAGAAGGAGGCTGGCGTGGGAACTGCTTGCCCTTTCTTCCAAACTAAGGGTGGCTGCCCACTTGCCAAAGACACCGCTGGAAAGCCCATACTTTCTCCGGACTACATCGTGGTATGTATTGTCTCTCAATATACAAATTCTCCTCACAAGTCTCCATACATTTCTTATAGTATTGTTTGGGAGAATTTTTTTTTCTATCTCGACAATTTCCTGGTGGTGATCATTTGCAAAGTTCTCATGACCAGTGTGACTGTTTTGGTGCTGAAATTGTGCGGAGAAATTAAATACTGATCGGGAGTGAGTGATACGTCACTACTACCTTTTGATTAAAATAAGGATAGGTAGCTAAGGATGGAAGCATTAAAAAGAACACGCTTATTATAAAGATATCGATTATATATGATTATAATTGTCAAAAACAAACAGCACCACTTGAAATACTCTAGGGTTTCATCCACAGACTCAAAAGTTAGAACCACCTTGTACAGCATAATAAACAGTACCACATGAAAGTACTGCTCAATAGCTTTCATTTGAATGGTCACACACTATGGTTCATCCACAGACTTAAAAGTTAGAACCACCTTGTACAGCATAATAAACAGTACCACATGAAAGTACTGCTCAATAGCTTGCATTTGAATGGTCACACACTGGGGTTTCATCCACAGACTTAAAAGTTAGAACCACCTTGTACAGCATAATAAACAGTACCACATGAAAGTACTGCTCAATAGCTTGCATTTGAATGGTCACTCACTGGGGTTTCATCCACAGACTCAAAAGGTACAACCACATTTATTGACTCAAGGTTTGACTCTGGGAGTGACAGGGTTTTAATATGCTGTTATTTTATCGTATATAAAACTTTGGAAAATGTTGTTATTATAATTATTATTAACCTATTTTTGTTTTCTCTCGAAGACTCCGATGGGCTTCACCTTGAATGATGCAATGTTCAAGTGTCCCGCTTTTGGCAAAGGCGTCTGCCCATACGCTGATCTTGTTACCAAGTGCAAAGGCTTGGCTGGCAAGTGCCCAGCTTTCAAGGGAGGCTGCCCATTCAAGAACTGCAAGAGCGTTGGCGAGTTCGTGGAGAAGATGACTCAGATGCGAGATACCTGCTCAGGGAAAGCTGCTTATACCAAGTTCTTTAAGGAGGTTCACGCAGTGTCTGAGAGTGGGCAGAAGAAGCTGGGTGGTGCCTGCCCCTTCAACGCGCATATCTGCCCATTCAGCCATGATGCTGAAGGAAAGGCTTTGATCCCAAAGTAAGGCAAACAGATCAACCTAATGATCACGGACTGGACGAATGCAGACGACAATTTTAAAAACCCGGACTGACAATTATATTATGATCGTTAATTTATGATTGAAGTGTATCGAAAGTACACAAGAAAAATAATTGAACATGCATGTACACATTTGTTTCGAAAATGTTTTGGTAACTGTGGAAGCCCCTTTGTGCTATATGTTTAGCTTCACTTGGTGCAATATATTTTTAGCTTCATTTTGATTGTGTTTTGCCGTGTACTATGAAGTAGATTATAGGTTTCTCATTCAATCTTTTTTTCGTATTATTTGTAACACGTATCTAATTAACAATAAACCTCATAAAAACTTCAACGAATTGTATTGTATATGTTGTAGATCCTCGATTTATTTAATATACGTATATCGATCCCTGAATTAAGCCTATGCATGTCCACTTTTAAAATGAAATCTCGTGTTTTATTAGTCAAATAAGTCTGTGTCAAGATTCAATGAGTCTATGAGTCAAATTTAAAATTAATTACATTTTGTTTTGGTTTGAAGACTTTGAAAATTGGCTTTTCCCCCCAAGCTCTCACCGCCACCTTCTTCAACATATTTTCTTCAACATATTTGGCTGTAATTTTACAACATACTCTTTGGGAAAACACAGAAATAAAACAATATGCAGAGTTTATCCATTTTCCCCAAACTATCAGGTCAGTGATGTCGTAGCAATTAGGTCGAGCTTGGCAGAGTCTCTGCAGAGTTCCCACCCACACCAGTCCCATGAGGCTTCCTGAACCCGCACTGAGTTCATTTGCATTTATATAAGAGCCGCCTTGGCTTTTCCCTCCCATGTGGGAGGTGGGAGGCGTAAAGTACGTTTAGAGTACTGTTATAGACTGCCAAACAGTCGTATATTCTCTCTTAAATCGTTTTTCTTTCTTAAAGCGTGGTTCCTCGCGCGCGAGTCTCACACGCGGGCGTGTCGTGTGAGGCGAGAAAAAAGTCGTATTTTTCAGCGTCTCTCCTTAGTCCCACAGTCCGTTTTCACACTCGCTACAGACCTTTCGCGGAACAGGGGAAATATATATATATCGGTTGAGCCGAGCCGCAGCAGGCACTCGAGGTTCAGGAAACTAGTTTATTTGCGGCCTTTCTAAGCGGCGGTGCAGCAGGAAAAAAAGTTAAAAAACACTAGACTTCTTTGAACTCTGCAGCATTTCTTTATTGTAGACTATAAAACCTCGTGGATACATCACACTAATTCATATTAGTAAAAATCTACTAGTATACTAATGCAAATGAGACAATCTGATTGGCTGAGCTACTCGTACACTATCAGCCATTAGTGTGCAGTGGCTGTAGGTCGTCACAAAATTGCGGTTTCTTTTTAGACTGCAAAACAGTCCGTATTTTCGCGCGAGAGTGTCGGGCTGAACGCGGCCGAAGGATCTGGAACGAGCATGAAATTACGAGTGGGATTGGGGAGAGACGCTATAAATACGGACTGTCGCCTTTCCATACATGAAATCCGTTCCGAATTCTGCGTTGCTGGAGAAACGCAAAATTCCGATTGGTCCGTTTTCGACGTAATCTGTCATCGGACATCATTCTCGTCCCCGGAGGCCTAACCACAAACAGCGTCAAACATTGATTAGTTGGGCGGGAAGATGGAGCAGGAGACATTCCTTCGATAGATGCGAGTTTTGATCGCTGTACTTCGGATTTCGGAAAAGGCGTTAGTCAAGTTAAGCGACACAATGTCGACCAAGATCACAAAATCAACAGTAGGAAAGGCAGCGATCCTTGTTGTTATTCCGTTCGAAAGCGATGAGCTGATTAACCCGAACAGCTGGAAGGCATGTTGTTTTGCTCCACCGGGATTCTCGACTTGCCAAATTTTGCTTCAATATATAATAACAAAGTTCCCAACCTTCAACGGACACGAAGAGCAAATCTTGAGGACCAACGATTTCCTTCGTCCACGGCTATTAAAGCGGAGACCGTTTTGTCATTCCGCTTTTGCGGTTAACAAATATATTTCAGTTCGGATGCGTTACCAAATTGCGTCTTAAAATAGCAGTCACATAATCGGCAATTATTTGAGGGAGAAGGTTATTTAGGATTTCTTGAATAGGGCTCAGTTTATCAGGCGTAGGAGGCTTCAACAACGAATTTTTCGCTACATTTGCCAATGACTTTAGAGACGAATACACGCAGACAAAAGATGGCCTATAAATATCGCTTTTATCGCTCCCCCTTCTAAGCAAAAAGTGTCACGTTTATGGTATCGAATTCACTGTATAGGCGGAGCTGTTAAGGAATTTTGACACCTTAGCGGAAGCATCAGACCCCCTGGTCGGAACGAATTCGTTGTATGAAATGGGGACAGTCTCTCTTTTCTCGCCTCTTACGAGGCTCGCGCGTGGATTATCAGGCTCGCGCGTGGATTATCAGCGCTTCGCGCCTCTCAATTCACGCGTCGCGCACAATATCTCGAGAAAAGGAGAGACTGTTTTGCAGTCTAGTTTCTTTTCGTTTTTACGAAGTTTCGGTGGATGATTTAGAGTTAATACTAGACAATTGTTGTGATTTTTACTAAAACAATTAGTACAAATCTACTAGTATACTAGATACGGCAATTTAATTGGCTGAGCTACTCGTATATTATCGGCCAAAGCATTGGTATACGAGTGGCTGGAGGTCGTCTACAAAATGGCGGTTTCTTCTCGTTTCTCCGAAGCTTCGGAGGATTTTTACTAAAACTTCGGCACATGCGGCCTTATCACATATCATAGAAATCTCGAGCTCATCATCTAATTGTTACTGACTAGAAACTGCTAAAGGTAATCGATGAAAACGATAAAAGGTAAACGAAAGATAAAAAAAACGTTTACCGCAAGGTTAACGGTGATTTTTATGGAAATCATATCGTTCTACGACTTTTATCTATCTCAGAAAAGACTGAGGAAATTACTAGCCGAGTTCTTTTCCTTACTAGATCGGTAAGGTGCCAGAATGCGTCTGGCTCACATGATTGTGGAGCCACGTGCAACAGCACTTTCTTGCACTTGAACTGCATGTGTTGCCAACTCCATCAAGGTTGGTTCGCACAACGCGAAGTTCCACGAAATGGCTTGACGGCCTTCTTGGTTCTGCAAAAGATAATTTTATAACTTCAATCATCATAGCCGGCCTGCGTAGCTGGCTCAACACATTGTAATCTCAGACCCCCTATAGCCAAGCCAAACCCACCAAGTGCCTTGCACGGTTTAATAAATAACAATTATTATTACATAACAATATCTACATATCATACGCGTGACTTGGACTGATCCTTGTAATGATAGTAATAGCCTAATCAAATCAGGGAGAAAAACACTGATAAATTATTCTATTTATAATGGAACTATAATAATATAACCCATCAACATTACACGGAAATGCTGCATAAATCATATGTTTTTAAGCAAATAGTTTTAATATGAACTAAGATGTAAGGGAATATTGATCCAGTCGAATCTAGTATCACCGGTCTATTTTTACATCATTAGGACAGTCTTAAAGCAGATTTTAACGACACAGAAAACCAAATTAATGCCTATTTGGGAATAAGCTATACACGAGTCTTAGCCACAACAAATGGCGGGGGTTCAATACATTGTACATTCTCACGGTCCTAGCCAACCCCGCCACGTACCTTACATGATTACATAAGAGTCACATAAAAATCACTTAGACCAAGAGAAAATTATCTTTTTGTGCCACTGTGATGTCTCTGAATACGGTGACCGAAATACCGACAATAAGCTACACGAGTTTCAACCGAAATAAAAGGTGGGGATTAAAAACGGGACCGTCGTCGGAAATTAACATCGCATTCCAAATATTACTTTTATGCACTGTATGTTTTGGATTCACTAGTTTCAATCCAATTGTCATTTTTTCTGAGTGCGAAAACTGCATGAGGTCCAAATCGCTTTGCCATTAATTAATTGCATACCCTATGGGGGGAACCAGGAATGCGACGAAAAAGAATAGTCTCCTTATCTCGCACCGTATTCTGGTTGTTTGGGTGCGAGGAATTAAAAAAAAAAAAAAAAGCATTCAGCCCTGCATGGTGCACTCATGAGTCGGCGTAGATGATAGAAGATGAAGAAGTAGAAGAAGAAAAAAAAAGAATAGTATCAAAATATAATTTCACGCTCACTTTTTAACGAGCTTCTTTCAGCTCCTCAGTGATACGGGGTTAAATAAAGAATCTTATCTTATCTTATCTTAAACCGGGTAATTAATATGTTTATAAAAAATTGTCAATCATTTTCTTGAAGTTTAAAAGTTGCGGCGGCCGGTGACGTGGCATGAATCAGTTTTTGTTGTTCTGTGACAGAGTGAACTACAACAGAATATTGTAACAACGTGTTCCACTTTACAGTGAAATTTTGAAGAGCTTTCAGCATGTCTCTTTCAAAGCAAGCAAGCAAGTAAGTGCATTTTGAGCACAAGCCTAGAGTCGAACTTAGTTTCAAGTTTCAATCGTGAATTGCATAAATTATGCAGTTGAACTTTCGAAAGTTAGTTGAATCAAAGAAGCATTCAGCCCTGGAGCACAGTTGAAAAAAAAATGTGTCCAATCACTACCGGGTAATTAATATGTTAATAAAAATGTGTCAGTAATTTTCTTGACGTTTAAAAGTTGTCCGGTGATGTGGCATGAATCAGTGTTTGTTGTTCAGTGACAGAGTGAACTACAACAGCCGTACTATTACTACAAGAGTGTTCCACTTCCGCAGTGATATTTTGAAGAGGTTTCAGCATGTCTCTTTCAAAGCAAGTAAGTATATTTTGAGCGCAAGCCTACATCTCGAAATTAGTTTCAAGTCGGCGTAGCGTAATGACCGAGTATCCTTGAACATGATAGTAAACGATCTCTTAGATCAAGAGAAAATATCGTTTATCTTGCTTAGACCACTTCATTCTTCCTAACCACTCCCGACCTTAAAGCCTTTTCAACGTTAAAATTAAAACAAAGTTAAGGCCCAGTTCAGACGCCGTACTTCACATGAGCCGAATCGAATTCGATGAATTAAGTTCATGTGAAGTACGGCGTCTGAATCAATTCGGAACGGCTGAATCAATTCGGATCGGCTCAGCCGTTCTTCTCGCCTGGCTCAGCCGGGAATAACGGCTGTGGACCGGCTTTGATTCAGACGCCGAACTTCACATGAGCCGAAACAAATGCATGAATTATTATAATGTATTTTTCAATATAACAGCAATTTTCCCCTATTAATTTAAGTTCGGCTGAATTAAGCTCGGCGTCTGAATCAATTCAGTCGATCTAAATTAATTTGAATCGGCCTAAATTCGAATTCGATTCGGCTCATGTGAAGTACGGCGTCTGAACTGGGCCTAAGTTACGCGATATAGCTAGCAGTAGCACTTCAGTTGAAATTGGTATCACCGCTTTGGTGGATTGAGACCATTTACACAAGATTCAGAACTTTTCAGTCTGGTATGGATATGAGGTGCGTGTGCCTTTCCCTAGTAATCTTTCGCTTACAATCTTAGCAGAAATTGCGTTAGATACTTATCTAAACAGGTAAATGAAATGCGGGCTTATTTTTCATTATTTTGTGTCTAGTACATTTTTGAATTTGATCGTTACATTCTACGACCTTCGATTTAGGAATTATCCCATATAGTTAAGCGCTCTGATCATCGAGTCATGGTTGCACGCGGAAAGTTGGGAGGACTTTGGAGAGCACGAAAGAAGCCCAAACTCGAGATTCAGCCGAGAGAAACTACTGCAGTGTAGCAATTAGGAATGGCGAGAAACAGACTTTATTTTCTGACTGGAAACAGGCGATATTAAAGTCTTAAAATGGTCTCAAGTAAAATTGGAGCAGGAGTAAACAAGCCACTCTCTCCTTCGCAGAAGCGCTTCTCATATCCTCTCATCACTGATAATCCGCCACGTTTTGTCTTGAAACTGAGCCTGTGCGGGACGAGGGTAGAGAAAAAACCGCACAGTTTTGAAATGCTTAAAGGTTTTACATTTCTACATTCATATGCCGAATTAACTAGTAAAAATCACCGCCTCAGTGGTCTGGATGTTTACATGTATTACAAAATCATCGTCAATCTTGCAGAAGTTATGTCGGACGTATCATATTTGCGATGCTCATAAACGCTGAGTCCAACACTGTTGTCGGCCTTTTCGTGCCATTTAGTTCGGAAGAATTATTAATCTTTTATTTTGCCGTTTGAATTCACCGAAGTGCTGTGACGCCTGATATAAATATAAACAATTGAGCTCGCGCTATGAATCAGATCGCGCGATGTTTTGCTGATGGCTGTGTATAACTAGATTAAGATATTAATCAAGAAATGAACGTAAACTACAGTAATTCTGTTGTAGCTAGATTCAGATCTGATTTTCGTTTTGTAATGCAATCAAGTTCAAGGACAGTTTTAGTATTAAATGCACTGAATTCTAGTTATCTATGGAAGGCACGAGAATGACCACCAAGAGAGGGAGAGAGAGGGAGGGAGAGAGAGAGAGAGAGAGACTCCACCATGCAAATGCCGACAATAAGCGGGACAATAAGCTACAACAGATAATAATGTTTCGTTATCATATTTTTATAATGGAACAGTAACCCACCTATATTTTACACCATAAATGCTGCATAAATTACACGTCAAGCAAATAGTTTTTTAAAATATGTAAGATGTAAGGGAATGATCTAGTCGAATCTAGAGTCACGTCTATTTTTACTTCATTAGGACTCAGTCTTAAAGCAGATTTTAACGACACAGAAAACCAAATTCAGCCAAGCCACTGACATTTGATTGTTTAATTTATATGGCCTAAATCCAGATTAATTGAGTAGCACAGTAAGTGTTTTAAATTAAAAAGGAGACCAAATTAATGCTTATTTTTAACGAGTCGTACCGTGAGCAAGTCGTGGCATAATCCGAACCAGTCTCCCTGCAGAACACGAGAGTAAAATCACTTAGACCAAGAGAAAATTATATTTTTGTGCCACTGTGATGAGTACACGAGTCTTAACCGCAATAAAGGGTGTGGGCTCAATACATTGTAATCTCACAGCCCCTAGCCAAGCCCACCAAGTGCCTTGCATGATTACATAACAATCATTACTGATTACGTAACGGTACGCGTGACTTGGACTGATCCTTGTAATGCCGGATAATAATAGCCTAATAATCAGGGAGAAAATAGCCTGCGGTGCAGCCGGACGTGTCACAAAATAGTCTGTCTGCGACGCAGGCTATGAGAAAAACACTGATAAAAATTTAATTAGCTAGCAAATAATCTATTTCAAGATAATATAATTCTTGTCTATTTATAATGGAACTATAATAATATAACCCATCAATATTACACCAGAAATGCTGCATAAATCCGACGTCAAGCAAAGAAAGATGTAAGGCGGGAATGTTATGTTAATTTATATAATTTACTGTGTAAAACTCGCGCTGTGATTGGTTTACAACCGTGCTCTATTAGAGTACAGACGGACGAATGACGCCACGTGTGGCGGGAAAACACGCGCGCCCTGCCACAACACGAATTCATCGCATCGCCGTCTCAAAACAGAGAAAACTTTTCATCAAACTGGAATTATAATATACTCACCACAGGATATTGCAATTTTGGACAATCTGATTGGTTCCCTATTCAAGGCATATGAGGCAATGTACCATTACTACCTTATTTGGGAAGCCCGCTAATTACGAGTTTATGTTTTTCAAAATAATAAATATCCCATTTTCCTCTGTTGTTTCCTTCCGTTCTTTCCCCAGTAATTTTTAATTGCAATATCCTGTGGTCAGTATATTATAAAACAATAATTTATTATTTCACTCAAACTCGTCGTACATGAACTCATAGCCAACTCGGCTACGCCTCGTTGGCTATGAGTTTTAAATGTACGACGAGATTTCGTGAAATAATTGTTAAATATTCCGTAGGAAATTCAATGTAGATCAATTAATACGAATTTTAAATCAGCTGTTCAAGCTTGGCTAGAACTTGGAGGAAAATATGATGGACTTTTAGATCATTGTGAACAGAATCTGAGAAATTTAGCGGGATTATCGCTCGCCGTGAAGCGACTAGTGTACTTGCAACGGGATCACCACTGGAATAATTCAGATTGTTTTTCCTCATATCAGGTTAGTCTCTAAATATTTGTTTTTCGAAACATTTGCTGAGTTGAGCTGTAGTTTATTTTAAGCCGTTTAGTTTTCACAAAGTTTTATTTGAGTGCATGAAAACACTGTGGCCTAAACTCGATGTTTGTTGACATAATTTTTATCGGCTTATTTAGCGTACATTCAAGTGAAAATCCGAAGCGAATATCTCCAAAATTATAAAAAACGAATAGATTCTATTTGGCCGTGGGTCTGTACTCTAATAGAGTACAGAAGACGTCAAAACGTGACAAGAACAACAGTGACCCACTCGACTGCGTCTCGTGGGCCACTCTTTAGTTGTTCTTGTCACGTTTTGACGTCATCTGTACTCTATTAGAGTACAGGCCCACGGCCAAATAGAATCTATTTGTTAAATAGTTATCGATTAATATTTGTAAAGATACACGTATGTTGTTTCTCTTTTATAAATAAAGACAGTATTGTTTAAAAATTAAGTCGCTAGGCCCGGGTCGCACTTGCGGACAAGTTTGGTAACTTTGGTGGATTTCTTCAAGCGTCAATTATATCATAAAGGGGCACTGTCACGGATTCGCATGCGCGAAAACTGCTCACTTCCTGTCGACCATAAATTATTTGGCCGCCATTCCATAATGACGGTTAGTGAAAATATTTGCATGTATTTTGTTTCTTATCACGATTATGTAAAACAGATAAAGTCATAATATTACTGTAACAGCGTGCGCTGTTCGCATACGTATTTCCGAAACATGATTTGCATACAAAATATTTTTGCAACGGCCGTAACGCAACGCACTTTTGACAGCCAAGCTTAGATTTATCCATTCGTACATAAGTTTTCAACGGATAACCGTTGCCGTTCGAAAGGCTCAATATTTTTTCTCAACGGACAATCTGGCTTAGCTTCGAACGGGTGAAGATTTTTTTCTGAACGGGTAGCAGCAGCCGTTGGAACGGCTGAAGATTTTTTTCGAACGGGTAGCGCGAGCAGTTCGAACAGTTTTTTTCGAACGGGTAGTAGCAGCCGTTCGGCTTGCTAACCGTTCGGGTAGTGAACGGCTTTTAGCCTTTCGAACGGAAAGCCGTGTTGTACGTTTTCGCGTGAGAGGTCACAGCTGAGGTCACATCTGTTTCGATCACTCGTCTCCTCAACAACAAATGTGTCGCGAAGATAGTATCGTATCACTGTATCCTTCGTAACCTGCAACGAATTTCGCTTCAAGCCATGTTTTGAAACTGTTATCTTCATGATAAATGCGTCTATGGGGTTTTGTCCACTCTCTCTTGGCTCTTGTCGGGGTATTGAATATTCTTTTTCGCCCAGAATTACTACGCTTTCCACCGTGTCCGCCGCCGCCACTAGTCGATGCCATTTTGGATTTGGCAACTCAAACTGGCGCATGCGTCCTTGTGACAGTGCCCCTTTAATGAGGTTGTGAAGGACAAAGCTGTTATCCCCAAAGCCCAGAATTTGGTCATTTCACGTCGTTGTTTTGCAGAAGACAGCTGCGGAATGTACCAAGAAGTCTACAGCAAGTGCATAGCTATTGTAGAACAGCGTATTATGCAAGTTTCAACACCTGAACTACTCGCGAATAGACATAAATTTGTCGACAAGACTTTCCGCATGTACATTACTCTACAATCAACTTGAGTAAGACTGTTCTCAGATACGAGAATAATGGGAATGAAGCAGAGGAATTTATGTGAGCAGGTGTGGAGAATTTAAATCCTGAGTTTAGCAATGGAATACTTTAAAAACGTATCTTTATAATATTTCCACAATATAAAATCCCTAACCAAGTAAGTAGATTTTCCATTTGAGAGACGCGCATGTGAGTTTAAACCGGTGAAATACAGCTTGCTAGCATAAATTGTAAACAGACTTTACGCGTTCTTATGATATAAAGAGCTTTCTATTTTCGGTGATTCACCTCGGACCCCCACTCTGCCAACCTTGCTTTTCAAGCTTGAAAGTTTGTTGGAAAGAGAGGTAAGAACGGTTTTCAGGGATCTTACGCTTCGAAAAAAGACAACAGATTACGTCAGGCACTCTGAAAAAAGCCCATAGAATCATAGAAGAAGAACAGATCTTGCCCTTTGTCACACAATGCGGGAAATACATGCAGTAGCTGTGAATCCTTCTGGGATCTGTATTTCGAGTCACCTAAGTGAAATTCTGCACTTGAGCTCATATACATTTTTTTTTTCTAAGAAAGTCCATTAAAGACATAGTTACCTGAATGCGTTGAAATCTCAGGAGGTATACTCTGGACTTAAAGTGACGGGGAGGTGCGAAGGATTTTTTTAAATTCACGATTTTGGGATTTTTTGGGGTAAGAAAATTTTGGCAAGTATTTTTTGGGGTAATTTGATTTTAGTAGGGATTTTTTTGGGTATTCAAAACACAAAGTTACAAAGCGGCCTCAGCTCTGCTGTATCTGGGAAATATTGGAGAGTAGTATGATGAATAAACAAACACGAACATTCAATTGTACTGTTGTTCTTGTTATTATCATTTAATCTCTTATGGGTATTTTTAGGGCTGGAAAATTCAGCATGGGATTTTTTGGAGTTTAATTTTGGTTCAGGGGATTTTTGTGGGTTTCACTTCAAGCCAGCCTCGTACCCAGACGTCTCTCTTATTTCCAATGGGCGCGCAAAGGAAGGAGGGAAGGCGAAAGGTCGCGAGACGTCTGGCAGATTTTGTTTTCAAGATGGCGGAATGTTTAATGGCGGATGATTCCGTAATTTTTAAAAATGAGTGTAGCAGGTTAATTTTGCACATTTCGGAAGTCTACATCCATTATGTAATGAAAATGCAGTTTTCTTTCTAAAAACGGACTACAACATCACTATTGGCTTCGTCATTCTGAAGTTAACTGCCACAAATCGACCCGGGGTATCCAATCGATGGAAATCGATGATCGGAAACCAATCGATCAATCGATATCAATCGATAAAATTAGTTAATTGGTATCGATTGGTATCGGTCAATCGATGATCAATCGATAACCACACAAAAATCGCTCATCGATTGCTATCGATTGGCAAAACACTCCGATCAGCAACCTCGAACGAGGTTTGTCCGATCAGTTTGAGAAGGCCCTGGGGACGAGGTTGGCAAAACAAGTTGGCCCAGTCTTCTCAACGCAAATAATATACCCGGCAAAGTTCAACTATCTATAATAAGGTGTATCGTTTTGAGGTAAACGTCGGCGAGCTCTTTACGGAAGAGGGGAGAACGCGGAAACGCGTTTTTAGTTGTTAACCATCGTGGACATCTCCTCTGACCAACTATCAGCCGATAGAAACCTCGAGCTTGCCGTCTAATTGTTAAATCATATGAGAAAGTAGAGAGAGAAGGAAATAAGTCTTGTTCTCCTGTTAACGTTCAAAGCATTACAATAAAATGTGTTAACAATTAGCGTGTGCAAAGATCATTAGATGTGCTGTGAAACGTGACAAAATTTGCAGCCAATCGATACCAATCGATATCATCGATTGTTATTGGAAATCGATACCAATCGATAACCACACAAATCTTCATCATCGATTGGTCATCGATTATCAATATCAATCGATTAATTGATATCGATTGGTATCGATTGGTATCGATTGTCATCGATCATCGATTTCATCGATTGGATACCCCGGGAAATCGAAGAAGCAGCCTGTGCTAGAATTATGAAAAAGTTGCACCATCAAGAAACAAGAAATCTCTTGGAGAAGCTGTTCGAGACCCGATCGTGATAGGTAATATTTGCATATTTGTGTGAACGTTCGTTTCGGTCTTTGATTTTTGTATTAATTCAGTTGGAAATATCATTGGCAAGCGACAAGCTACTAATTTGTTGCGAAAAGACCAAATGCAGCTGCCAAGATGTTTGCAATGTACTTATTGCACGCTGGTGTTCTGTGTTATTACTCAAAAGGCAACAAACCGGTTGTAATAGCGGTTTCAACTTCCAGCCTGTTGGTGAAGTTCAAATTCGAATGGCACTGTTATTATACTCAGGGTTATACTGGAGCCATGTTTTGTTATATATTAAAGGAGGTAATATTATATTTAACCGTTTCCATTTTATTTCTGCAGTGCAAATTTTTGTTGACAGATTTTCAGTTTCAATAGCATAATTTATCTCAGGAATGTTTAAAATAATGTACCCTAATATAAATTTACATTACAATATACAGTAATATTGCACATCAATAAAAGTTGTTTGTCATAGCCTGCGAGCAAGCTCTCTGGCAGGCTAGTTTGTCATCGCATTGGTGCCCTGGCACTATGGCAAGGTGGGTAATTCAGTTTAGCATATTTGCTTCCTACTACTACTCGGCACTTGAAAAAAGCTTCATTGTCCTAGTGCTATTGGGCAGTGCAGTGCTATTGGTGCCCTGGCACTATGGCAAGGTTGGGTAATTCAGTTTAGCATATTTGCTTCCTACTGCTACTCGGCACTTGAAAAAAGCTTCATTGTCCTAGTGCTATTGGGCAGCCAAGTGTGGAATGTACCCAATTATTTAGAGCATAGTGAAAGCTTTGAATAATGTTCAGCTATAAAAAATATTGCAATTGTGTAGGAAATGGATATGTGATTAAAAAAGAAAACATAATGGCTTGTTTTGGCAAATCCTTAAAAAATAAGGTTTCCATTGATGCTAATAATGAAGTACATACATTATTCACAATCCAATCTTCAGTTGCAATGATTGTATTGCAATAATTACAATAGACCAATAGTCCATTTTACAGTTGTGTGCTTAGAATCCAGGCCTTTGAACAGAAGTGAGGCTGGAGGTGACTGTTGTGATACAAACCTTCCTTCTTTCAAATGTAAATTATTCTGTTATTATGTAAACTAGTTTCTGATCTCTATCATATCATGGTCACCCTTAACCTCGCTTTCATACAGAGGCTTGGTTACATTTTTCACAGAACTGTAAAATGGTCTATTAATGCTCTAGCCATGTACTACCAAACTTAAAAAAAATATAATATCCCTCCCCGCAAGTCCTTTTAGCCTTGTACACCTTCTGAATCCCTGACTGAGACAGGGTGTACAATTATTTTTATCAGAAATTGTATGTTTTTAGCTCTTTGATTTTTGGTGAGCGCACTAAGATTTTCCAGAATATTAAAGAGGACATTTATAGAGAAAATTAGACTCTTGTTTATATGCTTGTATTGCCTAGTTTACACCTGAACATGTGGGAAATCTCAAATCAGCTCTCCAACTTTTGCAAGAGAAGAGAAACAGGAGAAATAAATAGTATGAAGATCAAAGTCCCTAAAGTTTCCGATAAAAACAAAGAAAACGTGCTCAAATTATTGACAAAACTGTCAATTGAATTGAGCCACATTTTGAGATAACTGACAGATGATGTGAATGACGATCCTGGTTTTGTCGGTTCTTTATAGATTAACCGACCAGTGGGGTGACATTTGTGTTTATGACTGTTTTGTGGGCAGTTTGGTAATGCCAACATTGTAGATGCCCCAACATACATAAATGCATACTGTTACATACATAAACTTTATTTAAACTCAAATAACCCTGCCACCCCTTTCCTTTGTGATTTGAGATGTATTATGTTGTCTTTGTATATTATTGGGTAGGAAAAGAGAAAAAAAAATCAATGAGTCATTAATCTAATTAAAACCACTTTATTTTAATATTTAATTACACTAACAGTGTTGTTTTGATAATATTGAATAAGTAAAAATTTCATACAAGAAAATTTGTGTTTACTATAGATCATAAGCTCTTGTGTCTGTCATGCTTCTACTTCTTCTAGACCCCAATTGGTTTTGTCCTCTATGGTTAGACCTCTCATCAGTCCACTGAGTTCTTGTTCCCCTCTAAACCCTGTAATAATATTGGCATGACAACACAGTTTATATTAATTAATAAAGAGTTATACAAACCAAACACCTCCAAAAACTAACAATTTCTCTTCGGTAACACACACAACAACCCCCTGTAAAAACTCACCCCCCTCCACCTATCTAACCCCCAGACCTGTGCTTTCATTTCATTCAAATACATGTAGACACTGAAGTCACAGTTCTAGTTGTTGGATGAATTGGATTTTGGGAAAATGAAGTCTTGGTTTTAATTATCAGACAGGATATTAATTTTCAAATAGCCGGACTTATACAGGCCCGTAGACAGGATTTTTAATGGGGGGGGGGTGCGTCGGAGTGACGAAGTTTGGATGGTACGAGCGCCAAAGGTGCAAGCTACTAAGGGGGTCGGGGGCATGCCCCCCTGGGAAATTTTGAAAGATTTTGTTTGTCTGAGACTGCATTTTGTGCGTTTTGAAGGCAGTATGATATGATACCAGGCAGCCAAAAGCGAACGTAAAATCATGAATATTTCTGGAACTGTTCAGTTAGAGAAAATACCGATGAAAAAATACTAAAAATACATATTTGCGGACCTTCGATTGGACCTTTGAAGGAGTGAATATTTGGATGAAGAAAATGGCTTGCTTGATGTTGTCTTTGTCGATGAAGACGATATGTAAACACGTTCAAAGCTGCGATTGTTTTGGTTTATTGGAACCAGTTAATGATTCAGACTTAATGCATTTTCAAACTACACCAGTTCTCGAATTAGAGCACAAGCACTACTATTTCACTTTCTTTTGAACCGTCGGTCCACTACAGGTGGACCTCCACTGCCCATGGGGGTGTGGACGCACCCATCGCCCCTCCCTATGGGCCTGCATATATATTACAGTACTCCAACCAAAGCCGCCCAGCAAAATTCTGTACAAATTAGCGAATGAAACCTCGGATGTTTAATAATAATAGATTTCCCACAAATTATAATGGATCTAAGCAAGCTGCATGCTATAAATTACAGGTTTAAAGGCTTAGCCTTTACGAGGAAAACCAACTAGACATAAATAAATTTCGTGAGCAAGAAGGCCTCCTTTCTCTTACAGGAGTGGTTGTCAATTGTTCGGTATAAGCTTAGATTTAAGCTTACCTATAATTAATAATAAAAAAATAATCTCATTATACGTACATTACATTCCTAAAAGTTGCAGTGCGTTAAACCAGGTTCTAAAATAAACAGCAATTGACGATAGCCTTACCCGATATTAGTCAAGTCATCAAATGATTCTTCAAGGTCGATTTTCTGCTACAAAGTTCGAATATGAATCCTCGCACTGATCCTCGACGTCCTTGGCAGCCATAAGTAGCAAAGTATTGCGAATTTCGAACCCTACGCGTATGGTTTTAGCATCTACATTGTCTACAACAAAATACTAGTGACATCGAGCACTTGCAAAGCTTAAAACTCGAAAAAATGAGGATTGCCAAGAAAACGACAAAATTGCCAAGAAATCGACACGTTTTCTCGCAGGCGCTTCGCGCCTCGTCTTTCCCCTTCCCATGGTCCCTCGCGCTTCGGCTCGTGCACAGTTGCTCGTCCAATCGCAAAAACAAATGCGAAGTGCCTGAGGAGGAGGCTGACTTCAAGCCCTAGGGATTTTTTTGGGTTTTAATTTTTGTCTCCATTCGCACCTCCTCGTCACTTTAAGTCCGGAGTATACACTTCAATGAAATTCACTTCAATGTTTCTTCATATGTCGCTTATTGTTTGTATAGTACTTACCTGTGTGCCCTGCTTATCTAAAACAATATAAAATCATAATCATATTAATAATAGTTAATAGTCTAACTAGCTCAGGTATTCTGCAAGAGGTTCCCATTTCCTTATTTTACTGGCAGAAGAACAGGATGCGCTCTTTTTGTGTGCATAGTTGATGGCATTTCGTTTCCATAGCATGCAATACAATCAACTCTCTCTAAAACGGACACCTTGAATGCCGAACGCAAAAACTGGAATGATTCAGTGTTCAATTTGGAAGAAATCGAAAAAGTTAGATGTTGTAACTAAAACGTACAATCGACAATGCTATAAAACGGATGGTCAACGGGTCCTTGTATGATAAAATGCAAGAACTACAATACAAAATATAACATTGAATTTTGCCCTCTGGTGGTAAATTAGGCTGCTCGAACAATTTGCTGATACGCATTTATACTTATGATAGAGAGAGGCGCTGTGGGCGTAACGTATCTTGGCCAAGACACTGTACTTAGTAAATGCGCTTTGTTCTCTTTAGTACCCAGGCTCCGTGTCTTTTGATGATCTCAAGAAAGATTGTCCTGTTTTCGGGGACAAGGTTTGCCCATTTGCCAAGCTACCGGAGGAGAAGAAAGGCACAGCTTCTAAGTGCCCCGCCTTCAAGAATGGCTGCCCGTTCAAAGAATGCGAATCTGTTGGAGAGTTTGAAGCCAAGCTGGGTAAGATGCGTGACGAGTGCAAGGGTGACGCCGCTTATGTGCAGTTTCTCAGGGATATCCACACGACCGCCAAAAAGAAGGAGGCTGCATTTGGAGTAGGAACTGCTTGCCCTTTCTTCCAAACTGAGGATGGCTGTCCTTTCGCCAAAGACACCAGTGGAAATCCCATACTCTCTCCGGATTACATCGCGGTATGTTTGTTTTCATGTATCTTTAACCCTATTCAGACAGAGATCGGAATCTGCCCACGCGGACTTTAACCGCGGATATACCATTTTAATATTAAAGTAAAAGCCGCCAAACTTTTCGGCTTTAAATAAAATTTATCTGGAACTGACAAGTTGGTATGACATGTCATAGGTTTTTAAGGAAGGAAATGGCTTTTTTCTTGGAACAACTTTTAACTTTTTAGATAATCTAGCTTTGCATTCTTTTATTGGTTTTGGTTACTTTTGAATCATTTTTGGTGGATTTCTGACATATTGGAAAAAACAAGAAATCCAAGACGGCAATAGAAAATCATTACGTAATTTTCAACCATCCCCCCACACACACACACACACTCCTCCATTACTCCAAGAGTATTAAAGCTATGAAAATGAAACTTAGATTTTATGTAGCACGCCCAACAATGTTTCCTTTGAGGTAGGCAAAATTTGAGCACAAACCGGAGGACGAAGATGAATTCTCCAATGAATAAAAGTTAAAATATCGAAAAAAATTAATTCAATTACATAAAGGTGATCAGCTTTCTATATCTGTCCAATTGTGCTTTAGTTTGACGATTCATTAATTTAAAGAACTTGTATGTTTTTCTCTTCAAGACCCCCATGAGCGTCACCTTGAATTACGTAATGCTCAAGTGCCCCGTTTTTGGCGAAGGCGTGTGCCCATACGCTTATCTTGTTACCAAGTGCCAAGGCTTGGCTGGCAAGTGCCCAGCTTTCAAGGGAGGCTGCCCATTCAAGAACTGCAAGAGCGTTGGAGTGTTCGTGGAGAAGATGACTCAGATGCGAGATACCTGTGAGGGGAAGGCTGCGTATACCAAGTTCTTTAAGGAGGTTATCACCATCAGTGAAAGCCAGCAGAATGTGCACGCTCAGTGCTGCTTCATCGCACATGTCTGCCCGTTCAGTCGTGATGCCCAAGGGAAGCCAATGATCCCCCAAGTAAGATCAACAGGTCATTTCTCAGCTAACAGTTAAAATTTTGACCCCGGTATATGGGCTAATTAATTCTTAAGAACGAATGTCGCTAAGGATTGAGCCAAATTGGAAATGGTCAAAATAAACTTTTCTTCATACTTTGTGTGTAGTTAGTCCTTGGGGTGGAAACATTCATGATGATATTTGTTTCACTTCCTGCACTAACCTAAACTTGGGATAAGGGGGGGAGTTCATGCCCAAAAATGTATTTTTTGAGGTATTTTTAACCCTGAAAACTGAGATTTTGTTAACTAATTCTCTCAAAATGCGAAAGACTGGTCAAAATTATGCTGACATCCTGGTATAATATCATATCCACTCCACAAAACTGGCACCGGATTTTAAGTTTGCCCCCTGGGGTCCCCTGGCCCCTTGTCCTTTGTAAGGGGGGGGGGGGGGGGGGGGGGGGGGGACCGCCTTTTTTAAAAACTGAAAATGAGACATCTTTGGCTAAAATAAAATCAAACTGGTATTCATATTTTGATCAAATTTGAAATTTCAAATAATTTATTTTACTGGCAGAAGAACAGGATGCGCTCTTTTTGTATGCATAATTGATGACATTTCGTTTCCATAGCATGCAATGAATGCATGAATGCCGAACGCGAAAACTTGAATGATTGTTCAATTTGAAAGAAATCGAAAAAGTTAGATGTTGTAACTAAAACGTACAATCGGCAATGCTATAAAACGGATGGTCAACGGGTCCTTGTATGATAAAATGCAAGAACTACAATATAAAATATAACATTGAATTTTGCCCTCTGGTGGTAAATTAGGCTGCTCGAACAATTTGCTGATACGCATTTATACTTATGATAGAGAGAGGCGCTGTGGGCGTAACGTATCTTGGCCAAGACACTGTACTTAGTAAATGCGCTTTGTTCTCTTTAGTACCCAGGCTCCGTGTCTTTTAATGATCTCAAGAAAGATTGTCCTGTTTTCGGGGACAAGGTTTGCCCATTTGCCAAGCTACCGGAGGAGAAGAAAGGCATGGCTGGCAAATGCCCCGCCTTCAAGGGTGGCTGCCCGTTCAAAGAGTGCAAATCTGTTGGAAATTTTGAAGCCAAGCTGGGTCAGATGCGTGACGAGTGCAATGGTGACGCCGCTTATGTGCAGTTTCTCAGGGATATCCACACGACCGCCAAAAAGAAGGAGGCTGGCGTGGGAACTGCTTGCCCTTTCTTCCAAACTAAGGGTGGCTGTCCTTTCGCCAAAGACACCAGTGGAAAGCCCATACTCTCTCTGGATTACATCGCGGTATGTTTGTTTTTATGTATCTTTAATCTGTCCGCGCGTACTTTAACCGCGTATATACCTTTTTAATATTAAAGTAAAAGCCGCCAAAACTTTTGGGCTTTAAATGAAATTTATCTGGAAACCGAGTTGGTGTGACATGTCATAGCTTTTTAAAGGAAGGAAACGACTTTCTTGGAATAACTTTTATCTTTTTAGATCATCTTTGCATTCTTTTATTGGTTTTGATTACTTTTGAGTCATTTTTGGTGGTTTTCTGACATATTGGAAAAATTAGATAGAAAATCATTACGTAATTTTCAACCATCCCCCCGCCACCACCCCCCCCCCCCCCCCCACACACACACACCCCTCCATTACTCCAAGAGTATTAAAGCTACTAGTAATACGTGACTCGCAGGTCTTCGCGAATCTTGGAGAGGGAGGAAGATATCTTTTTTAGAGACAATTTTATTTTATAAATAAGAATTTTGCAAGAGTGGATTACTTGGCTTGAATAGGGGCGAAGAGAGTGTTGACAAATTTGAAGAGATTGTTTGGAGGGGGATACCATTGGATAGGTGGTTGTGGGTTGGGGAGATGGAGGGAGGTTGTTACAATGAGTCAAAATCTCTGTCTAACTATGTATCAGGTAGGCCGAGATGGAGAAGAGGACTGATTTTTCTGTTTGGCCAGTCTGTGATTGTGGAGCAGTGGGGAATTTCGGGGAGGGGCCTGGACATCATCACCCCCCTTATTGTGAAGTGCAAAACATTAGCCCCCCCCCCTATATGAGGAACTGAAAGTCTTACCTTAACCCTCCCTATTAATTAGAGCAAGGAAATGCCCATCTTACTTAACCACCCCCCTCCCCCACCTTTGTGCACTTCTTAATCCGAAACTGGAATGAATATTGTGTGGTTCCAGAAAATATCCATATCCCCTCACAGTAGGTTTTTGGTTTGAACTCCCCCAACCCCTGGAAATTCCAATTTAGCTTCATACTTTCCTTTAAAAGGTTTGGCTTTTGAGATCCCCCTCCCCCTCAGAATTTCCAATGACCTTTCTTGGGGTGGGTATGCGGGTTATTTTCTGGAACTGCACATTTATTTTTAGCATAGGTAAAATGAACACACGGACCAAATAGTACTTAAAAAGCTCCATATTAATAAAGAAACCTATAATATTGTTCAGTAATATATTCATTTGTCAATACTATATATTATAGAAATTGGCCATAACAGTTAACAACTTTGTATGTTCATTGGGGTACCGGTATATTATTCCAAAACATAAATGTAAATCAGTTACACGGAAGCTGTAAACACTAGCAGCTTATTGAGCAACTACAAGCAAACTCAGACTGGATATAAACAAGGAATGTGTTTCTTCATGATCAGTCATGGAAATTATCACTTCTTCAATCAATTACTGCATATACTCAGTTCCCTGTTGAGAAAAAAATTAAAAGAAATATTGAACTACTTGTACAGTGGAATATTGACTGAATTTTGGCAACAGTCATATACTGGTCAAAAGATAAAGAACACAAAAATGAGATGGAAATTGCTAGAATATAGCTGGATAGGTGATTTAACATTGATTTTCCTTCAAAACATAAGAGGAAAATAACATGTAAAAATCATGGTGCTACAATCGTGGTCAAAACTGTTGAGACACGTTACCAAATTTCAAACAATTTGAGTACTACAGCCTATTTGTTCAACCCCCTCCCCCATTTCAATGTTGTCGCGTTGTGAAAACGATGTTAAATCGAAGCAGGATGAATCACAGGCCGCCCAAGCTAAAGATAAGAGAACAGTGTCACGGTATAAGAGGTATTGTGTTACAACGGCTCGATTTATAAGGGTTTGTATGGGAACGCAACGGTTATGTTTTAGAAGATATAAAATCGAATGTTTTGTGGATAAAAACGACTCTCCCTGTTGCTGTGTTGTATTCTTTGTAGTTTGCCAGCTTCTCAGGCCGGTTTGAGGCGATTTAGGCGAGTTTTAGTTTTCGACGTTTTCCGACGTTTCCATATGTCGTACAGTCAGTTTTTTTAAATAACCTTTAAAAAACCCATAATTCGATCGATAAACAAATTTGGAGTAAAATTCTTGAGTAGCCGTTCCTGTTTTCTACATTACGTGTACAACGATTACGTCGAAGTCAATGTTATTAAGCAAAGAAAAGGGATAAAAAAAAGAACGGCCCGGATTTGAACTGACAAAAAAAATAAGGACCCTTTAGGATTAGAACTCTCGCCCTCAATCCCGAAGATCAGATTTAAAAGTTAGCCCACACGAGAGCGCCGTGTGACGTCATCTCTGCCATACACGAATAAATAAATAAATAAATATGACCGTAAAGTCCAGATGAGATTTGGTCCCGCGTAAGCTCTTGGGGGACAGAATTATAAACCTCGCTTCCCGAGGAATGAAAATGAAACTTAGATTTTATGTAGCACGTCCAAAAATGTTTCCTTTGAGGTAGGCAAAATTTGAGCACAAACCGGAGGACGAAGATGAATTTCTATATCTGTCCAATTGTGCTTTAGTTTGAAGATTCATTAATTTAAAGAACTTGTATGTTTTTCTCTTCAAGACCCCCATGGGCGTCACCTTGAATGATGCAATGTCCAAGTGCCCCGCTTTTGGCAAAGGCGTGTGCCCATACGCTGATCTTGCTACCGAGTACCACGGCTTTGCTGACATGTGCCCGGCTTTCGAGGAAGGCTGCCCATTCAAGAACTGCAAGAGCGTTGGCAAGTTCGTGGAGAAGATGACTCAGATGCGAGATACCTGCTCAGGGGAAGCTGTTTATACCGAGTTCTTTAGGCGGGTTCACGCTGTGTCTGAGAGTGGGCAGAAGAAGCTGGGAGGTGCCTGCCCCTTCAACGCGCATGTCTGCCCATTCAGTCATGATGCTCAAGGAAAGGCGATGATTCCCAAGTAAGATCAACACTGAGATCGAGTAGTGTCTAGTGAACATGGATATGACGAAAACAAGCAACAAACCGGAGTGAACTTTTTCTTTTTTCAGTAGTATCAATGTTAAGCCCTGATCAAACGGTCACAACATTTGTCACAATATTTGTTGAGAGCCGATGTTGAGACCGTTTGACCACTCCTCTCAACAATGTTGTGAGGTGTTGTGACATGTTGTGACGAGTTTGAATTCATTTAAACTTTGTCTCAACATCGTCACAAGAAAGGTTGTTGTGGCCGTTTGTCACAACAAATGTTGTGAGATTGTTGTGACCGTTTGATCGGGCCTTTAGTGGATGCTGAGAGTCTTGTACTTCTTACATCTCACCACGAAATATTTCGTGTTTTCAGTAAGCATTGAAATTAGCCTTTTTGTAATGCTTTGCAGGGTTTTGGATTGCACTATGAAGTACCTTCCACAATAAACCCCATGAAACCGATTTAACGAGTGTATGGTTGTGTATTTTAAAACTGAGTATGATTGACAACGATATATTTTTGCTGTCGATCAAGTATAGAGAGACGCGTTGGCCCATGTAATGGTTAGTGTGTTGGACGCCGAGTTTGAGCGCTGGCCGGGGTCATTGTGTTGTGTTCTTGGGTAGGACACTTTACTCTCACAGTGCCTCTCTCACTCAGGAGTATAAATATGTATCGGCGAAGTGTTATGGCAACCTGACAAAATGCTGGGGGGGGGGGGGGGGGGGGGGGGAGGGGGGGGGGGTAACTTGTCCAGGTTAAATAAAAGTATATCTATCTAACTATCCTGCGATGTTCTAGCATCTCATCCAGGAGAGTAGAGATACTCCTTGTCGCTTCGTCCTATGGAATCCAGAGTTAAGCGCCGGCCTGATAACAGCTGACTGGAATTGTAGACAGACTTAACCTGTTGCCTCACATTACTTGCACATTCGATTCGTGATGAAGCAGAAACCCCGGGGGGGGGGGGACTTCGATATAAAAGTGGCGGGGGTGCTCGTCGTACCTTTTAGGGGTTAAAATTCATGATTTGGTACCGCTTAGGGTGTAAAATCTAAATTGACCACCTTTTAGGGTTGCTGAGCCGGAAAAAATATGACAGGAACTATTTTGTCAATCAACTGATTTTTATTCTTGTCTCATTCATGACCGTGACTTATCGATAAAACAATATACATTCAGTTTGGATAACGAGGCTTTTTAACTTAATACATTGTTGTTTTAGAATTGGTACTCTTAGGGGTGAAAATGAATTGGGGCCACGCCCACAAAACAAATTTTGGTACCTTTTAGGTGTTCTTTTCAAAATTTCCGACGAGCACCCCCGACCCCTTTTATATGGGAGTCCCCCCCCCCCCCCCCCCCCCCCCCCCCGGGGCAGAAACGTGTGCCTGCTCGTTCGCGCTTCGATTCGCGCTTGATTTCTGCTCGCTCGCGCTTTGTGCTTGCTCAACTATCCAAAAGAGAGTCGAATGTTGACAGGCCAGTTCGCAGGTTGAAAGCCAACTCCGGATATAAATATTTGCTAGTTTTAATGGTAAGATTGCTCCCCCAAGTCGTATATTTGTTGTCCGATTCAAAATCTACAGTGGAATCCCGATTTCTCGACCCTCCAAGAGAAAACAAAAATTGGCTCGAGAAATCGGGAGTTCGAAATATCGGGGGTAAAATTACAGTGAAACAAATCCAAGAGAAACGACTTTTGGTTCGAGTTATTGGAAGTATTTAATTTTTTAACCAAAACACTTTACAGTCAAAATACTCAGCGCGTTCCGCGTAAAATATTACTTTGATTTTTGAATTGAAGATTTGAAACGGCTTCAACTGAATAATGCCATCATTCAACCGTAGTGTCCATTCGAATATCGAGTGTTGATAGTTCTTTCCATCTCCGTGAGGTGATAGTAAATCTGGAAAACAAAGCAGAAATTTGATCGATTTGATAAAAAAGACAGCGATTGCTTGCGTTGACTGAAATTTGCATATTTTACAAAATCGCACGAAAGAAATTAATGGTGACCGCTCGATCCCTGAGAAAAATGAGGGACTGCTCGTAGTCTAGATTTAGAGAGTTGCCCGCATTTCAGTTACAGTAACGCCCGGTGGTGGGGGGTGGAGGGTACTCCCAATGGACAATCTTGCAATGGACTATACGGGGAGGCTCCGCCCGAAAGGGCCTGGGAGCTTTTTCAGGCTGGAGGTATATAAAAGGGTAGGGAAAACTGGCATAGGTGTTTTTAAAAAAGGGCCTTTCAAAATATCTCGAACAGACGCTTAAGAGGCTGTCTCTGTTAAAACCGACCAGTCGATTTTTCTTCGAAATTTGGATTTTTCTCATATGCTGGGATTTTGAAGCCTTTACCAAAGTAATCACTAAAATGAGTTTTATTTGATCAAAAATTCTAACTGGAGTTATTTATGATCGATCAAAGTTTGGGCCGGTTGGCACTAATTTCGGGGCCCCCGGAACTGCAAAAATGACGCATATTGCCGTCGCCGTGAAAAAATAAATATTCGTCCTAAAGATCCAATTCTTTTTTTAATCTATAGATATATCATAGAAGTTTGTTCAGACTGTTGCAATTAGAATTCAATTGTGTTACTTCGGCGGTAAAAATTAGATTTTCTACCACACCTAAACGAGTTTTGAACGAAACACGAAAATAGCTCAACTTTGAGGCAAATTTTAAAAATGTGGCACCTGTTTCAGACTGCTTAACTACATAAACAAAAACTAGAAATGACCGTTAATTCGAAACTAAAATAAAATTTGTCAGCACACTACATTTGCAACTCTAACAACTGTTTGAATTTTGGGAAATTCTGAAAATGTAACAGAAACGAACACATTCGCTCTCACAGTGTGTTCGGAGAAATTCACTTACTATAATCTCTTATCTGGCTTTCTGATGTAATTTTTGGTCTCTTCAGTAATCCTTGATTCCTATTAAGTAACGTCAGAACTCTAAACGTGTCCCTCCAGCTATATCGTTACCAACTAAAAGATATTACATGTAATTAAGATACGTTCATCATTGAGATCTGTATCGAGCGTGACGGTCACATCACAACGTAGCAAGAACGGTCTTCTTTGCATTACTGACCATAATATTGTTCGAAGTCGCTTTGATGATGTAGATTAGTCTTGAATAGTTTGTAGAGGCATCTTGACGACTACTATTACACCACATGAACAGTAATAGAGCCGCGGATCGAAGGATGGAAGGAAGAAAGGAATGCTGCGATGTTTACATGTGTAATCGTTCCCAGTCCCCTTGCGGTTTCGATGCTGTTACATTTTCAGAATTTACCAAAATTCAAACAATTGTTAGTGTTGCAAACGTGGAGTGCTGACAAATTTTATTTTAGTTTCGAATTAACAGTCATTTCTAGTTTCTGTTTTATGTAGTTAAGCAGTCTGGAACAGGTGCCACATTTTTAAATTTGCCCTCAAAGTTGAGCTATTTTCGTGTTTTCGTTCAAAACTCGTTTAGGTGTGGTAGAAAATCTAATTTTTACCGCGAAGTAACACAATTGAATTCTAATTGCAACAGTCTGAACAAACTTCTATGATATATCTATAGATTAAAAAAAGAATTGGATCTTTAGGACGAATATTTATTTTTTCACGGCGACGGCAATATGCGTCATTTTTGCAGTTCCGGGGGCCCCGAAATTAGTGCCAACCGGCCCAAACTTTGATCGATCATAAATAACTCCAGTTAGAATTTTGATCAAATAAAACTCATTTTAGTGATTACTTTGGTAAAGGCTTCAAAATCCCAGCATATGAGAAAAATCCAAATTTCGAAGAAAAATCGACTGGTCGGTTTTAACAGAGACAGCCTCTTAATATCTCGAACAGACTAACGGCTGATTCATCGTAACTGAAGTGTTTCAACTACTGTAGGTATGTGAAAGGGGTATCATTTTCTATGGAAAGTATATGAAAGGGCTACCTTTTCTGTCAAAAATGGTATATAAAAGGGTAAGGGTTTGGACCTCGGGGCGGAGCCTCCCCGTATAAAACTTTATTGAGTACCTCCCCCGGGCAGTAATGTCATGATGACTGAGGCGGTTCGTAATATATGATAAAATTAATGCATGTTGAGTCAGGGGGACTAAGACGAGTGTAATACGGTCTCATATTTGCACTCGTTTTGGGTTTTAAATACTATATACTTGATACAAATGGTTCAGAATTAAAGGCACGTTAGAAGTATACACAAACAAAAGCCTAATCTCTTTCTCGTATTGGACCAATATAGGCTACTGGATTTTCATCAATTGAGCACCACCCGGAAATTGTGTTGCATTTATCTGAATTAAAGCGGCGCCTAATACTTATCTTATAGCCGTAAGTGTTATATTACTGTCTGGCGTTTTATGTAACCCACGTGACCGAGCCCAGAATGGTCAATTGCAACATTTAATTCGTGGTGATTGGTCAGAATATGTCGTCATTACTTGATATCCGACAGAAAAAAACCACTCTAAAGTAGCACTTTTGAAAGGCTTCGTAATCCGAGGCTTTAAGAGTGACTGCCTGTTGGGATCGAGAATGACCCGTCAACGACCAATTTGGCAAATCGCTGATATTTTGCCCAAAGATACCCTTGGGTAAACTATTTTCAAAAATCATATTTAAAAGTTCCAGCGATTTTTTAATTTTCAGAAAATCGCCAAAATTTGAAAGTGCGGTCAAAATGCGGTTTTTCGCTTCATCAATGACAAAAATAAGGTGCAAGTACGAAGCACCGCCGAAGCGTTCAAATAAATCTAATTGACGCCAAAACTTCACACAAAGTCGAAACAACTATTCCTATACATTGTTCACTTGTAACAATTTTCAAGTACGTTGATATTGTAATTTTGCAAGCCATTTTTAAAACACCTCCGAAGACCGCTAAAAATGGCGGCAGAATATCGTTAATGTTTAACACCATAAAAATCCATCTGGTACCTCATTTTTCGAAACTTTTATTTCACAGCCCTAACATATGATTATTAAACTTTTACCATGCCAAGTTTCAGGGTCGAACTCGAAACGCTTCCCTTCGAAAAAATCCAAAATCTATGTAATATGTTCGTGCCAAATGACGCAAGATTTAGAGACGAATTAGAGGTTAATCAACTTCAATTTGGCCCATAAATTCTAAAATTAATTTCAATCTTGGCAATTTGCAGCGTGAAGCTGTCAAAAATATCCAATAGCATGTAGCAAAACGCATTCAGAGGCTTTGGAATATATTGAAAGTCAAATTTGAGATAGAAATCTCCCTAATTTTACCATCGGCTAGTATTCGCAATGTACAGTAGTTACAAGTAAACAAACGATTGTTCGTCGATCGGTCTCTCGAGAGGTCAGGATGTCAAGAACAGTTCAAAGGTTCGGCAATGTATCACTGGAGCGAATATCTAGCAGAAGACCAAAATGTCAGTGTTGTAGTCTGGTAGTAATTTCAAAACAAATGGCGTCTAAATAATTGAAAAACAAGAAGCGAAACTATCCGACACCAAACAAATACACATCATTTAGCGCTAATTATTGCACGAAGTATAAGCCACAAGAAACATACCCAAAAGCCATACGTCCACCTCAGTGCTACATATTAGCTTCCACAATTCCAAGCTTTCTGTTATAAACATCAGGGAAAATCTGAATCCATTTTCTGGCGGCATATTCAGTACCATCGGCATGCGTATTGTCAGGCAAAAGTGTTGTTGACATTCGAGCCTCAACAAATGTCACGCAAGTCAACGCCAGAATTAGCTATCAGGCCAACTTTACTTTACAACTTACTTCATTGAAAAACTCTGACAATATATTAGCACCATAATTATGTGAATTGTAATGAATTTCGGGGGATTTTTTGCGGGAAATATCGGTCGTTGTGGGATCTATGTTTTTACAAATTGTATGAGAGGGGGACCTGGAGAGGTGGATAATTTTTGCAGGAATATTTTTTTCCGAACTTTTATATAATCAAATATCTAAAGATCTTGCAACATTGGATTCCTGGCCATTCCCGAGATGGATTGTGCAGAATTTGTCATTCTTCTCCGGATAGCACCACTGGATTTTATTTAAACAACCTTCCCCGCCAACAGGGATTGGGGGGGGGGGGGGGGGGGGGGGGTGTGGGTCTCTCTCAAAAATTAATAGTCCATCGCTTATGAGGTGTTAGTTCATTCTCATTCCCAGATCCTCCGTTTCTTTTGGTCACGTGGTTGGCGAAACGGAGGCTCTGGTCTCAGCCATTACCGGATGTCTGAAAGTTCCGGACATCCATTCATTAATTCGTGTCGTGCATTCATTTTTTATCAGCCAATAAAAAAAAATCAATTTTTTTCCTTGCGACCTCGGCTGCTCGTTTCCGGCGCAAAGAGAAAAAAAAGAGGAGCTCTGGGAACGAGGATGATGTTTCCTAAGTATGAAAAGGCGCGAGCTAGTATTTAAATAATGTCCTTCAGAAGTGCCTTTTTACGCACGGGTGGGAGAGCTCTATCTAGGCCTTGCCTAGTTCCTAGGCTTCTATATTTCGCCGTGGTCAATCCGTTTCGGGTTACGTGGTTCGAGCGAAAAAGTGAGTCTCGGATATGTCACAGAAATGAATTGACCGTGAAGGCCTGGGAGAAAGCCGTAGGCAAATCTAGGCCCAGGCCATTACTCATGCGTTGCAGCATTGGTCGCTTGAGTAGCTTCAGCGTATCATCCAGCGCCATTGCACACACGTCGTGCTGATCGTACACGAGAGGATGCTGCATGGAGCTACAAGATTATTTTTACAGCCTCCTTTGCCTGACTAAAATTAGTCTCCTCTTGCCATTCCTGGACATCCATCTCATCAGGGTCCCTTTGGCGAGAGAAGAAGGAGGCGACCCGCGAGGCGGCGAGGATTCGGATGCTTGAAAAAAACGTACACTATCGATATCAGTGCCATGGACTCGTTGCATTTCCCGCTCAACAATCTCGGCGTCAAGCTTGCGGCCCGTCGTTTGGCCAATGCGGAATTTGGCCAATAGGTATGACTTTTGCTTGTTGCTAAATCGATACGCCTTCTTGGCTGTTGGTGTTTCCGTGGATAGTGGCGAGGCAACAGGGAATTATTCATGTCCCCAAGACGGCTGCTTACAAGTACCTTATTCTCACTTAATAATTTTCGCGAATTATTTTCGCGAATTATTTTCGCGAGTAAATAGAAGGCCTTCGGAGCGCGCGCATAGTGAACAGTGCGTATTAGCACGTATTACCTTCCCTCAAAACCCCAATACGTCACCAAGAGGCCACTGTTTTTTCCAAAAGAGGGATGACCAGGGATGGGTCAGTCAGGGCAGCCAAGAAGGCGCATGGATTTAGCGACAAGCAACAGTCATACCTATTAGCTAAATTCCGTATTGGCCAAACGACGGGCCGCAAGCTTGACGCCGAGATTGTTGCGCGGAAAATGCGACGAGCCAATGGCACTGATTGTCCACCTCGCAGGTCGCCTCGTTCGTCTCTCGCCAAAGTTCTTGCAGTGCGCCAAAGGGACCCTCAGATGAGATGGATGTCCAGGAATGACAGGAGGAGACTAATTTTAGTCAGGCAAAGGAGGCAGTAAAAATAATCCAGCTCCAGCATATTCCTCTCGTGTACTATCAGGACGACGTGTGTGCAATGCGCTGAAGCTACTCAAGCTACCGCTGCTGCAATGCGTGTGCGAAGGCCTGGGCCTAGATAGAGCTCTCCCACCCGTGCGTAAAAAGGCTCCAAACATGGCACTTCTGAGGGACATTACTAGAAAATGCACGTGCCGAAAGTAAATGATCGAGAACTGTCATTATTTCGTGCCTTTTCCTACTTAGCAAACATATCTCATAAGCGATGGACCATTGTAATTTTTAAGAGAGAAGAAGGGGAAAGGGGGGGGGGGGGGGGAGGTGTAGGTTGTTACAAATAATCCCGTATTGCTATCCGAAGAATGAAAAATGCTGCACAATCCATCTCGGAAATTGCCAGAAATGCAATGTTGCAAGATCTTTACATAGCTGTTTATAAATAGTTCGGGAAAAAAATTCCTGAAAAAATTCAACCTCGTTCCCAGGGTCTCTCTTCTTCGATCGCGTTTGGCTGGAAGAAGAGAGACCCTGGGAACGAGGTTGGCAAAAATTATCCACTTCTCCCCCCTCTCATAATTTGCAAAAACATGAAGAACGAGAAGAATGAAAAATTCTGCACAATCCATCTCGGGAATGGCCAGGAATCCAATGTTGCAAGATCTTTAGATATTTGATTATACAAAAGTTCGGAAAAAAATATTCCTGCAAAAATTATCCACCTCTCCCGGTCCCCCTCTCATACAATTTGTAAAAACATAGATCCCACAACGACCGATATTTCCCGCAAAAAATCCCCGAAATTCATTACAATTCACATAATTATGGTGCTAATATATTGTCAGAGTTTTTCAATGAAGTAAGTTGTAAAGTAAAGTTGGCCTGATAGCTAATTCAGGCGTTGACTTGCGTGACATTTGTTGAGGCTCGAATGTCAACAAACACTTTTGCCTGACAATACGCATGCCGATGGTACTGAATATGCCGCCAGAAAATGGATTCAGATTTTCCCTGATGTTTATAACAGAAAGCTTGGAATTGTGGAAGCTAATATGTAGCACTGAGGTGGACGTATGGCTTTTGGGTATGTTTCTTGTGGCTTATACTTCGTGCAATAATTAGCGCTAAATGATGTGTATTTGTTTGGTGTCGGATAGTTTCGCTTCTTGTTTTTCAATTATTTAGACGCCATTTGTTTTGAAATTACTACCAGACTACAACACTGACATTTTGGTCTTCTGCTAGATATTCGATCCAGTGATACATTGCCGAACCTTTGAACTGTTCTTGACATCCTGACCTCTCGAGGGACCGATCGACGAACAATCGTTTGTTTACTTGTAACTACTGTACATTGCGAATACTAGCCGATGGTAAAATTAGAGAGATTTCTATCTCAAATTTGACTTTCAATATATTCCAAAGCCTCTGAATGCGTTTGCTACATGCTATTGGATATTTTTGACAGCTTCACGCTGCAAATTGCCAAGATTGAAAATTAATTTTAGAATTTATGGGCCAAATTGAAGTTGATTAACCTCTAATTCGTCTCTAAATCTTGCGTCATTTGGCACGAACACATTACATAGATTTTGGATTTTTTCGAAGGGAAGCGTTCGAGTTCGACCCTGAAACTTTGCATGGTAAAAGTTTAATAATCATATGTTAGGGCTGTGAAATAAAAGTTTCGAAAAATGAGGTACCAGATGGATTTTTATGGTGTTAAACATTAACGATATTCTGCCGCCATTTTTAGCGGTCTTCGGAGGTGTTTTAAAAATGGCTTCCAAAATTACAATATCAACGTACTTGAAAATTGTTACAAGTGAACAATGCATAGGAATAGTTGTTCCGACTTTGTGTGAAGTTTGGCGTCAATTGGATTTATTTGAACGCTTCGGTGTTGCTTCGTACTTGCACCTTATTTTTGGCATTTGATGAAGCGAAAAACCGCATTTTGACCGCACTTTCAAATTTCGCAATTTTCTGAAAATTAAAAAATCGCTGGAGCTTTTAAATATGATTTTTGAAAATAGTTCACCCAAGGGTATCTTTGGGCAAAATATCAGCGATTCGCCAAATTGGTCGTTGACGGACCATTCTCGATCCCAACAGGCAGTCACTCTTAAGGCTTTTTCTGAAAATAGATTGATTTGTCTTCAGTAAAAGGAACTGTATTTCCTCAATAATTGCGGTCAAGATAACCGTAATGGGCTCCTGCCATCTGATAGAATTTCTAAATCTAGTCAGTATTTCTTGATCGATTTTCGAGTCTACTAAAGATTCTTCATCACATTTTTTTTTTTTTTTCATTTTTCATCACATTTTTCGATATTCACCATAATGGCTTCTTTGCTTTTAACATTACTGTTGTAATAAATGATTGTTATAAACGTTATTTTACACGTCCTAGAAAAAAATTCTGTAACGTGAGCTCCGGTGTCGACATACCCTGTATATGTTAGAGTTTCTGCCCAGAGGTTTTATTTCAATTTTAATATGAACTGCATTTATCTGCTTGCTTTTATCTTCAGGTAGACTTGCCACAAGCTCGACTTCTTAAGCGACGAAGTCGCGAAAGCGAGCGGCGAATGCTCTGACAAAATCATCAAAACGCGAAAAACGGGCTTTGAGAAAGTCTAATCTTCAGGCTCTGGAGTAAAATGAAGCGCGAGTTGGGCTGTGCCGCTCGCTTTCCCGGCTTCGCCGCTAAAAATTTATTTCGCGCGCCAACAAGACCGCCAGCTACGCAGCTGAGGCTATATTAATTTTTTCCCTGCGGCTTTTACTTCGTCATAATGTTTGTGACAGACTTCACAAGTAACCTGCGATCAGACCAATTTTTCGCGCTCCTTAGGCATTCTCTTTACAGATGTCACGTAATTTTTCAGCGCGACCACGTAAATACGAAGAGTAAATGAGAGCGCGAAAAAATTCGCCTGATCGCAGGTTAGAGAACAAGTCACGACCTTTCCGACGGTGCCTACGTCATCAGTGGTACCTAGCAACCTCGCGTACATAAGACGAGACTAGAGGGGCAACTTGGTCCATTATTCTTCAAGCCGCTGTCTTCGCCTTGGTGCAACTCGTCTGTGTCTACCTATCATTAATCGCTACAACAGTGTAGGTAGGTTATATCAATTTTGTTAGTTGCTTTTCGTTTCGGCTATATATATGTCCGTGTTCCGACGTTCCGTGCATTTAATTTCAAAGCCGTTACCGTTAAACTCTATCTCAACCACAAAGTTATAAATGTCAGGCGTTTTTATACA
Organism: Desmophyllum pertusum; assembly: GCA_029204205.1. Taxonomy (NCBI): domain Eukaryota; kingdom Metazoa; phylum Cnidaria; class Anthozoa; order Scleractinia; family Caryophylliidae; genus Desmophyllum; species Desmophyllum pertusum. The sequence goes on from MU825881.1 coordinate 1,251,783, forward strand.
GCATCGTGCATTTTGTTGGTAAAGTTTAATTTGTACTCAGTGGTATTTCCTAAACTAACTTAGCTAGCGGCAGCCGGTCGGGTATAGTTTTCACTGGTTTCTCTTTTCTTTTCTTTTTTCTAAACGACTTTTTTGAGCACCAGATGCAAATCATCGGCTCACTTCTAAAACCCTAACTCGAAATGTGGCAAATTAACGTTGTTTGCTTGTTAACTATCTCTCTTCAGTGCTTTCGATCTTTTGAGGGAAACTGCACTATAGCCCAGTTTCGTTTTGTTCTAATTAAAACCAAATCGTTGTATTTATTAACTGAAGCGACTGATGAATTCGATCATGTCGACCGGCTGGAAAGAGGATTAATTAAATGGAAACACCGAGTTACTATGTCAAACTTTTGATCCCAGCAAAAATTTTTACCTTTGCTTGCATGTAATTATTATATGTAGGTCATTAACAAGCGTGTATGAATTACTGCCTGGTCATGTTCACATAAGATTCTCGGCAGAAATGTATTGACTTATATATAATTAAATTCTCCCAAATAAATTTTCCATGGAGAGTGAGAAGAAATGCAAATTCTGGGACTCAGTTGTAAACACCTCAAACCCGATGCCGCCGAAAGTATTTAAAAATTGTACATACAGCTACTTGAAGAAACGTCGGATAGAAGCCGTCAAGCCCCGATATTTCATAACAACATTTCTCAATTCCAATTTGATCTGGTAACAGTGGTTTTGCTCGTGAGGCAAGGAAATAGGAGTCGTCTGCACGCAGGCTACTCTGCAGTGGATTTCCACTGAAATTCCCATTTATTTATTTTTATTATTTTATTTTTTCCCTCACCGTTTGTTTCAGGTTTCGCAAAATTCTGCTAAAATTTAGTTTAGCTAAAAGCTAAGATAGCTCGCTTCTGCAAAATTAAAAGGAAACGTTGGAAAACGTTGTTATATCTGCCAGGAGCCCTGATCTGTTCATTAGTATTCAGTGCGTGCAGCGGTTTTTTGTAGGCTCGATTACCAGCCGCTGTTCGGGAAAATGAGCCCGCGCTCCTCCCCCCCGAGGAACGAAGACCGGACTCGAGTGAGCGGCGGAAATCGAGCCTACGGTTTTTGGCTACTTTCACCAATTCTAAGGGCCTCCACAGACTAGGCCAATTGTTATCGATAACTATATTGTAGTCGATCATAAAAAGTTGTCGATAACAAAAAAGCCAATGTGTGAAGCTAGTTGTCGATAACTAAGGGACTTAGTCAGGAGGGAGGGGGCGTCTCCAGACAAAACGATGGGAGACTCATCACTGCCAGTGTGACGTCACGTCATACATCAGTGATTTTCAAAATGGCGCGCAAGTTCGTTGTACGTTGTTCTTCTCAGAAATATGGAATTTCCAACGGTTTGGCTGATCTATTTCCTACATGCTATATAAATCAGGATTTGGAAAAATATGATAGACTCGTTGCGATAATTTTCGGACGCTTAATATATTCAAAAGCGTCAAATCTCGTATGAAAACATACTACCGAGTGGCTGATATGTGGACAGAGTTCGTTCGCATGTGAACTTTGTCGGATGGTTCGAGCAGTGAAGCGGGGATATTTTATCCGAGAATAGGAGGTTTGGCATATGATATATTGAACTTCCTGTATGCCGAGTTTCAATCCTTCAGTGCTGGTGGTTCGTCTCATCAATCCCTTCAAAGTCAATGGAGCGGCCGTGGAGAAGAAACTACCACAAATACTCATGCTTGAGTCAAGCTAAAACATCGTTGCAAGATTGGCATCAGCGGTAAGTTTTGGCAATTTTTGTCCAACATATGTAGTATACAAGATTTGTTTCAGAATTACCGTCATTGTGCACTCTTGAGAATTTTTATAAATTGAAATCAGCCTGTTTATAGTTTTGGTTCTGATACAGGTCTATAATAGGATTAGACTGTTAGGTTTACTTTCTCCCTTCTAAATGATGTCAACATTAAACAGTTTTGGCTGGTGTGGTTGATGAACGATCTAAATTTTATTAGATGTCAACTACATTTCAGTTAATAATTAATATTTCATGCACATGTAAGCTATATATATATATATACACACACCTGTAGGTATAGTGTGTAAGACAAGTGCTTTGGGCATGCACTTGTACACTGTACTAATAATATTAGTTATTGAACCCTGTTTGTGTAACAGTTAATCCCAAATGTTCTGGAAGAATGATTTCCTTAGACTCTAAAGTGGAAAAGTCAATATCAAGCTTTTTGTACGAGCCTTAGGGTGGCAACCAGTGATGAATTACACGACATGGTATAAATGGTATTCCTTCCTTGAGAGCCACCCATAGACGATGGTTTCCTTCAGTGACATAGGCTTTCCAGTTTGGAGATCACATGTGATAATTATGGGTTCCTGAAAACCATTTTCAAAATAAAACGCCTGACTTGTTCAAGATGATCATGGTTATTTCCAGATTTTGGTGTTAGTGACCTGTCAAATTCTCTATATTCCCAAAGATCTACCGTTCGTACCATTTGAAAGTCGTGCGAGTCATCAAATAAATCAGACATAAAATATTTAGCCTGCATTAAGATTGTTTTTCATTTTCTGTTGGTTCATCAAGTGTACTAAAGTACAAATCTGTATTGTCTAATGGTTTGAATGCTTCATCAAAATCATCATCACTGTCACTAGAGTCAATAGTGGTTTTATGGATAGCATCAACAATTTCTTTAAGGATTTGCTTTTTGGTTCCTTAATAGAAAGGCTTTCATCTGCCCAGCTTGTACATGAATCATTCGCTTCAAGACTTGTTATTGATTTCCAAGCTTTTTGTTTCTTTGTTGGATGCCTTTCTGGTGTATATCCTTGCTTATGTGGAGTTAAATCAGACCGCTAGAAGCTTTCAGTTTCGAAATAGCAGTCATCCTTCATTGTTTCCTGTGTTTTCACTAAATTTATCATTTAATCATTTATAAAAGTTACAGGTACACATGTAGTTTGTTCGTACGTTTGCATAGCACGATCCCTTTCCATTTCATCCCAGTGAATACCCCAATCCCTTTACAACCCCTTCGTTTCATTTCCTGAACCATGAGGTTTAGATTCTCCTGTGATATAGGGCTTGTTGTGCTTGCTGCCTGTCTGTATTGTTTTACTGTTTCCCACGTTGGAATGGGTAGAATGCTTCTTACTACTTCATAACCCTTTTTGTGGCATTTGCTCGCTATCGTGCAGCTCAGCTTAATTACAAGAGGGTTGTACCTCATCCCTTTAGGATGTGGCTTTTTTTTTTTTTTGTAAGTTTCCCATGCCTTGCAAATTCCTCCTCCTGTCTCTTTAATGATGTCAATGTGTCAGTGAGGAGAGCATAGAGGACATAATTTTTTTGTAGTCATTCTCTAATTTGATTGATTTTAAAAAGAATGGTTGGCATGACATACATATGTAGTCTATACTAGGAGCTATACATGTATACACGTCATTGTGTAAATCTACATGTACTTCAGTATCATTTACATGTATTTCATCCAAAAAGTTGCAAGCCAATGAAAACAGGTTGTTGAAAATACTTATGTTATGTTTTTTTGCAGGGGATGTCACTGGTAAGGCAGACCTTATTGTTGCATTGTGAACATGTAACAATGGATGGTGTGGTCTTAAGAATACCTCGCTGGGCATCACTGCGTGATTTTGAAGAACTTTTTCCTTTTGCAGGCTTGTGCCCTCTGATGATAAACTGCTGTAATGTTCATCACACACTACAATTTTTAAGACTTTCAAAATCAGATGTTATATCATATGAGGGGTACATTTCATTTCATACTGCCCAATCATGCTATCAAATTTACGAAAAACCTGCCTCATTCTCAGAACCCTTCAAACAGCATTGTATACCAACCTTGTTCCCAGGGTCTCTCTTCTTCCGCCAAACGCGATGAGGTTGCATTGTATACCTCCGATCAACCGTCCATTCATAATAACTGTTCCAATTATTTCTTCCAATGGTACAAAATCATGTAAAGGCTTGCCACAGCATGACAGCCAGTATAAATCACTTGTTAGCTTGAATTTGGTGTTTAATTGAGATCTCAAATCCTTTATAGTGGCATATGGTGCAAAAGAGAATGTGTGTGCTTTGCCTGTTATGTCAATTATTAAAATGGTTGAAACAAACCTTTTTGATCTAATCAACATACTGAACAAAAAGCCTGGGTGGTGTAATTCAACCATTGCACACGAGGGTAGCTCAACAGTACACCGAAGAAAAGATACAACATTGGGAAAACCAGTGGTATTTCTGAACAGTGCCTGGAGCTAGCATCAAAGTTTTTCCCCATTGTCATGACTATAGCTACATATGAGCCCACAAGGAATGGATATGATAGGGCTGATATGGTCAGAATAAATGCAACAAATCCTAAGTACACTGAAGCAGAATAAAGCTCACAGTCCAAATTATGCATTGTGTCAAGGTTTAAGAAAATGCCATGAAAAACAAAAAGGCATACAGTCACGAGACTGGGAATAAAGAACTTTGATGTTATGCTCCAAAAGTGAATTTACCAATGAAAATTTGATTTGTGGCCTGATGCGTAATAAAATGTTGTAAACTGGATCAAGCAGGGATAAAAAATAACTTCAAAATAATAACAGCAGGAAATAAGAGCATCTAATGTTGTATTGTACATTAATGCAAGCCTTAAAACAGTTATGTACACTACTTTCCAGAAAGCAGGGAAATGAGTGTGACAACAACACATGTTAGGACTAGAATAGAAGCAAAAAAGTTTGACATATCAATGTTTTGAAAAAGCCTTATTTTGAACTGTATTAAAAAAGGACAATAAAAAGACACTAACACTTTTAGACCATCCATAGTTTCCATTATTTGACTGTTGAACACATGTAATGTTCCAGGGGAATGAGTTATACTCATTTGCTTCTCAAAAGATCTTGAAGGGATATAAAGAGAACACGGGAGTTTGGAAAGCTTTGGGAAAGTTAAGGATATGACTGCCATTACAACGTGGGTGCGCATGACAGCCATCACAATATGGACAATGCAATGACGGCGTGGGCTGAAAAGCCAAGTAATAATATTATCAAAAAGTAAATCATAGAGCAACAATGCTGTTACCACATATATACAAATTATATTTTTATTAATCATTATTTTTCTTGCACTTTCAATAATTATACTAAAATTAATATTATATAATATTTATTACACTAATTTGTAATCTTATTTAATTAAGTTTGTTTCACTAATTAAAATTATTTAATAAATTATATAACCTGAAAATTGAGTGACAAGTACGGAAGCCGATAAGGGACAATCCAAATATATTTTCCAAATCCGTAAAATATTTTTCAAATCCCTAAAATTATTTTAAATCGCAATGTTTTTTGCAAATCACTGTTGAAGAGTTTGCCAAATCTAAAAAATTATTACAAATCCGAATAAGATTGTTAAATCCAAAAATAACTTTTGCAATCCAAGAATCGTCGTCAAATCCAGAAAAATATTTTGGAAATCGGAAAAAAAAATTTGTCACGTGTTGCTTGCGCCAGCAGTCAGTCAGTGTCAGAGGTTTTTCCCCCGCCATTTGCCGTATCCAAAATGGCGGAGTTTTGTGTGTCTAAGAGTCGATAAGAGTTTGAGCAGGTATACTGAGGTACAGGTTTAGGTTCTACGATGTTCTGCCATAAATGTGGAAGACAATTTCAGGACAATGAGTTATTTTGTCGTGGGTGTGGAACAGTCAAGAGACGTGAACAGGAAAGCGTGTTGTGCAGTTCCGCGGATGAGAGACTCTCTATAGAACATTACTTTAAAAGGGGATTTCGTTATGAAACCATTGTTCACTTTCTGGCAGAATACCATGGGATTTATATCAACGTGAGGACTTTAAAGAGAAGGCTAAGTCAGTATGGGTTGCGAAGAATAAATCAAGTTCATTCAGAGCACACTGTTCGGGAAATAATGAAACGTGAAATTGAGGGCCCTTCATCACTCCTTGGATATCGTGGAATGTGGAACAAGCTAAGAACAAGCTACAATGTTACTGTTCCTCGAGACATGGTCATGCGAATTTTAAGAGAGTTGGACCCAGATGCATCCGCCCTTCGAAAGGCTAGGAAGCTGCAACGTCGATCATACGTCTCCCCAGGGCCAAACGCAGCTTGGCATGTGGATGGGTACGACAAATTGAAACCATATGGCTTACCTGTACATGGCTGTGTTGATGGATTTTCCAGGAGAATTATGTGGCTCAAAGTATGCAAAAGTAACAACGATCCAGTTATTCCAGCAAGTTTTTTCCTCCATGCAGTAGAAGAAAACCGAATGCGGCCAATGCTAGTCCAAACAGACTGTGGAACGGAAAATGGTATATTGGCTGCCTTACAGTGTTCATTTGCCGATGAAGTGGCTGCTCATCGTTATTCATCTTCAACTGCCAATCAGAGAATTGAAAACTGGTGGTCACATAGTAAAAGGGGATTCACTGCGTGGGTTATCGACTTTTTCAAGACACTGGTGACTGAGGGAAAGCTTGCTCTAGGAAACCACTTGCACATGGAATGCGTCTGGTTTGTGTTTTCTGACTTCCTGCAACTGGAACTGGAGAAAGTGAAACACGAATGGAACATGCATTACATAAGGCAGTCCAGGCATGATACAGTTTCTGGTATTCCTGATGAACTTTACTATTTGCCTCACACACGTGGATTTGAAGATTGCGGATTTCAAGTATCAGCAGAAGACATAGAGAACATACTTAACCAGAGAGACATTTATGGCCAAGCAGAGCTCGCCAAGGATGTTGATGATGAGCTACTAGAGTATTTCAAGTATGTTGTAAGAGAAGAAGGCCTTACACATCCACCAGAAGATTGGAGGCAAGCCAGGGAAATGTATGAGAAATTAGTACAGCTTGTAGACTCCTAATTCCAATCTTATTTGTAAGAATAAAATTCAGAATGTTTTTTGGCAGTTTGTGCTTAAACACAGTTTGTTTTGTAAACAAGGAAACCTTAAACCTTAATTCTGATTTGAAATACAGTGAAACCTCTATTCAGCGGACATCGCTATTAAGCGGACGCCAAACTGAATTTAGAATGCAATATTGGATTATGTCTTTGGAAGAGTCGATTGAAAGTGATAAGTCCATACAGTGTCAATAAACGATATGCGCTTAATAATAGAGGTCTCACTGTAATGAATGGTAGGCTTCAGAACCCAGAGAACACAGTATCACTGCTATGTTCCTACATTGTACATGCAAATGTGCTTATTAGGCAATTGTAGAAAGGTTGATGCAAGCACATGCAGCTTGTGCTAAATTCCTTCTGAATATCAGGCTAAACCTACAGTGTAAAAAATGTTATAGTATTCTTTGAGAAAGGCCTATTAGTTCAGGGTGTAGCAGTTAAAGGTATAAAGAAGAACTGGAGAGTTTGAAATATTGTCAAACAATTCAATGCTGAAAAATATTGGAATATTATTTTTAACACTGTTTGAAGTGCTCATTGCACGTTAGCATACATGATTGTCTTGGAACAGTTCTTTATTAACAAGTATCAGTAATATAATAATAATTAAGCTAATTATTAGCTAAAGGAAATAACCATTTTTACAATTAACTATTTCGAGAATCAGTTATACCTGCATTTTGGATACATGAATGTATCTTTGGATTCCAACAACAAGCTATGGTAACAAAGAAGGCTTGCAAATGTTAAGGGGCTACTGAACACTAATATAACAAGGTGACGCTCCTTGTTAAATGTAACATTAACCAACATGAAGGTATTTAAATTTCAATGTTTTGTAAAATAAAACAACAACAGCAACTAAGAAATCTTGGCTGTATTTCTAACAATGTTTTGACTCTACTTAAGGTAAACTTTCAAGTGCAAGTTGAAGCTCTTGGCCACCTAACTGGTAGTGGCAGAAAGCCTGATATCATAAAATCAACAAAATGTATGAACTAATATGACCTATAGTTAACAGCAAAAAGGAGTATGATCTACATGTAGTCAGGATCATAATGTGACATTTAAATGAGTGCAAAGACAAATCCATCCTTCAATGCCCCATGGAATGAAGTTTTTACATCCTCTAAGGTTATGAAATGCACTGGTATGCGAAGTAAAAGATCGCAGGTTGAAGCTGTAGGGAAGCATTTGCAGTTGACGACACAACCATGTACAAATGTCAGCTGTAATTTCTCATCAAAACCAATGACAGGAACTGCAGGTGACCCAGTGATAAATTGCAGGATTTCTGTCAGTTCAATACCTGGAACCCTAAAAAGAATTGAAAAAAAAAAGCATGCTTGAGACTTTTTCTCTTACAGGGAAGAATACTTTTCAAGGTGCGTCCTATATACCTGCATCTACATAATTGAAGACAAACCCACAACAAATTTGGGTACATAAGACATCAGAACTATTTATTTTGCTTGAGTAGTACTGTAATGGCCTGTGTGTAATGACATGTCATGTGATATACGAAATGTTTATGTTGCACTGCTCTTGGGTCCGTGGGAGTTTTTCCCACAAAAAATCAAGCCTCAATTTCACATAGAACTTAGTTTTGGATAATGTTCCCATCCCAGAGCAGTCAATCTTTCAGTTTCCAAAAAAATGCACTGGACAATGAATGCAAACTTTTTAAACTATTACACTATCTGTAAGACAAATTATTGAGGAAACGTTCCAAGCAAACTAGTCCCTACAAATCGTAATGTTACAATTTAACAAGAGAGTCCACACGGAAGGTTGCCAGTGATTGTACAATATTATTCTTTAAGGTTCATGTACCTTCATGGGCAACCATGCCAACATAGTCACAAAAGAGTTGTAGGTATTCATTTCCTTGGCCTTTTTTTGCTGCTCTTGACTAAAGTTGACTTTAAACAGGTTCATAAATCTATCCTCATCCAGCTTTTCTCCTGTGTGATTGATGCAGAAGAGTGCTCGCATTTCTTCAGGGTTTGTCTGTATTGCTGCAAGAATTCCACAGGGTGTAAGGCCTTCCATTAGCTGTGACACCATAGGCAATCTCCCCTGTACAACATCTCCAATCAAGACGGCTCTACATAGGAACAAGTAATTACCTCAATCAGCTCCAGTTTAAACAAACAGTTACATAATATTTTTATACAGTCTTACATGTACACCATGAATCACTGCAAATTGTCATACCGTGGAAAGCCATCGATGTCTTTACACTTTTTACTTGTTACCAATGGTTTCTGCACTTGCATGTACTTACATTGCAGGTCATAATTCCTTGGGACACCCATAATAACGATAACGAATGTTATGAAATATATATCCCCTTCCCCAAACAATGTTGCAAAATAGGCAGCAATAGGAGTTTTTTTCTCATGCAAGACAACATTGTAAAGGGGGAGTTTCTTATATTTTCCTGTTGAAAGTGGGAAAACAAAAAGTGACCCAAGACTTAATGACCTACATTGTAGATGGACAAACTTTAGACATTTCAATGTATCTAACAGGACAGAAGAGGGATTCGCTAAGCTTGCCATAATTTAGACACATTCAAAACTCCTAATTTTGTATAAAACTGTTGAAAAAAATACAGTGCTTTATTGGAGACTATAAAACAACCTTATGATGGAGGCCATACAGCGAAAAGATATTTGACATTTTGACTACCTTACAATTTTGTCCTTGCTTTGTACAGTGCTTTCTGAAGGCACCCCTCTAAAGCAAATGTTCTCTAACACATCAAGACCTTGATCAGAACACAGCAACTCTTGTACATCTTTGTCTCTCGTACACTGCAACAACTATGTTACAACAAAATACCATGTACTATGTTAAGTGTAAGAGTTTACTCCAGTTTACCCCCAATCTTTCCTGTCCTTGTACGAATCAACACCCTTTCAAGTCATAAGCACACAAGCTTTTTATTGTTAATTTCATAGAAGCCCCTAGTTATGATTATGCCAGTATATTTCTTTAAAATGATACAATTGAAAATCAATGGAAGACAAAATTAGAAAATTTCACCCCTTCAGTCTTTTTACATGCAACAGGAAATAACATTCAAGTACTTAAGTTTTAGGTACCTTTTCCACAAAGTCTTTCCTTTCTGGAGCTGTGAGTTCATCTACACTCAGCTCAAGCTCTGGACTGAGCCCCATGAACATATAGTCAAACACCCACTTTTAAGAAAGCAAGGTGCTGCACCACCCTGCAGGATGGAGGCAGCCATAAGGTTTCCTGCATACAGGAATTCATTTTCAGCCAATGCAGCTGTTGAAGCCATGGGAAGACCAGTAGCAAACAACCTTCCTTTTATTTCTTTAAGAACCTCTGAAAAACAGGCAATCATGGTCTAAACTGGCTTATGTACTGTAATTAGAGACTGTCAAGGAACTCTTCAGGCAACTAACATAACCAGGGCATTCCTATTTTATATTCTTCTTCTTTGGTCAATTCCAGAAACCCATAAGTGTTTCCTTTCAGTTAAATATAAGATCCTGTTGAAGTAAAACTGAGCACTGATCAGTCTTATCCAGTCCCTGCGAAGCTCATTCATATTTACATCTACTATGGAGCATTACTTGTCTTTTTTGTTTTGTTTTTGTTTTAAATCCATGGCTGCCCCTTTTTTTGCAGTGAACACTTAACATTCATAAAAATTAAATACTTTCATTAACACTTCTATTATTGAAGCTAAGGAAGAACAGACCTGCAAAGAACTCTCTTCTGGGTCCCCCACTGTCTTCTGCTGGCTCTCCAACAAAAATAACTTTTAGTCTATTTTCTGGTTTGATCCATTGACATCTTTTCTTAGCCTCTACATAATCAAGAAACAACTGACCCCTTCTCACATTTATTCTTGACTGTGATTCAAGTGCAACTTTGTCCACCAAAGGACTTAGGATGTCAGAGAGAGGCAAAACATTGGTTGCAGCATTACTGGTTTCAGCCATACTAGTTATAAATCCATCTGGAATGTCATCTGGTGGTGTGGTTTCGTTTAGCCCCAAAAATGAAAATTTGTGGGCATTTTCTGCACATAAATCTGCATGCATTGCAATTTCATCAGCAAGGAAATGGTCATGGCAAGTAGGACATTCTGTTTTTGGCCATCTTTGGCAGCCAGGTTTTCTTGTTGAGTAATAGTACAAGTAACTCGACCGTGTTGACTGGAAGTGGATCTACTGGCTGGAGGAGAAATCTGAAAGTCATCAGTAAAAGGTTCTGGACTCGCAAACACTGAATAATCAAACATGCTGTCATCATCTGAGGGTATGTCGACCAGGTTATCCTTGCAAGGCTTTTCCTCTCGCTGGTCTGGCATGTCATCCGTTTCCCTCTCCTTCTTAAGGTCTGCCTCTTTACAAATAAACAGATCAACCTTCGAGTAGGCTTTTGCCAGTTCTTGTTTGTATTTAGCTACAGTGAAATTTTCGTCACTGCCTGGTACTTTAACAACCGCTTTCTGATCTGGATACAGCAAAATGTACTGTTCTTCTCCACAGAAAAACTGGTCATGATCAGAGTGTTTTTTAACGGCCTCCCGGCATACCTACGGAAGCCGATAAGGGACAATCCAAATATATTTTCCAAATCCGTAAAATATTTTTCAAATCCGTAAAATTATTTTAAATCGCAAAGTTTTTGCAAATCACTGTTGAAGAGTTTGCCAAATCTAAAAAATTATTTCAAATCCTAATAAGATTGTTAAATCCAAAAATAACTTTTTACAAATCCGAAATTAGTTTGCAATCCAAGAATCGTCGTCAAATCCAGAAAAATATTTTGGAAATCGGAAAAAATAAACTTTAAAACAAGGAACGGGGAATGGAAGAACGGGAACGGGGAATGGGAACGGGGAATTTTTTAGAGCAAGATGTACTCGTGAGAGTAAAACCATATACAGTAGAATCCCGATCTCTAGAAAAAAAATCGGGGGAGTTTGAAATATGGGAGATAAAATTACAGTGAAAACGACTATTGGTTCGAGTTAGCGAGGTTTTGGAAATCGAGGGTTCGAGAAATCGGGATTCCACTGTTGTGGCAAGACTGGCGTCAGAACAAAGTGGTCAGTACTACGAATATCGAGACGAGATCAGATAAAAGACAGAACACTCAATTGAATTGATGCAAGAAACAGGAAGAAATTAGCAAAGTATATATCTCTTCTCCAAATGCAATAGCCTCTTGGAAGCTACAGTACTCTCTGACGAAATTGGACCAAGAAAAATATTATATCCGTGATCAAAACAAAGCAAAGCATCGGAATTACGGAGGAGGGCGAAAGCCTGACGTACAGACCGGAAACCAACATGACCTCGCTAGAGGGAAGAGCCTGAGCACAGTCGAAGGCTTGAAAGTCGTCCTCATAATACAACATATACTTCAAATTAATATTGCCCGTTAGTAGTATATATAAGGGGGGTACTGGCTCACTTCCCCACCCCCAGTGGGCCCCCCAGCCATTGCTCAGCCACATTGCTGTACGCCCCGGCGTACGCGAACTTGGCCCAGTAAGCTAAGCGGCCCCGGCGTACATGACCTCCTGCTACCCGGGCCCCAGCCCTCCCCGGCCCGGCGTACATGGCCCCGCTGCCCTTCCCCCATGGCTGGCCCACCCCCTCGCCGGCCCACACCCAGGCCCCAGCCCCTGCCATGGGCCATGGGTTATATCCGCCCGGCAACAAGGCGACTATGGATGACCTCATAGAAGAGATGCCTGTAGAGTATTAAGAGCTCGAGTCCCCAGCGCTACCCACCCGTGGCCCCAGCAGTGAGCCCCTATCCACTCCAGGGGGACAATCCGCGTGTGATATTACCGAAGCAATCAAAGCTAAAATCCGTGAGCGCGTTGCCATGGGATAGAAAGCAATAAATGCACATCTACGGGCCGCCCCTGTATATGCATGGCGGGAGCGAATCGTCCGTGCATATGCATGTACATTGTGCCCCATCGGCCTGGAGTGTGGGCCTGGAGTGTGCCTGGGGCGGCAAATGTGTTGAGCGCTACTATAGGGTAGGCGCTTGGCACGACGTTGAAAACTTTGCCCTCTGTGACGAGGAGTACGTGGTCCCCGCGACTTGCGCACTTTGGCGAGGATGAGTGAGTGAGTGAGTGAGTGAGTGAGTGAGTGAGTGAGTGAGTGAGTGAGAGATCGATGCCCAGCTCAGGCCAGCGGGAACCGTGGCTACTTGGAGACCCCAGGCCAGCAAGAACTGCGGCCACTTGGAGGTCCCAGGCCTCCGCCCCACCCCAGGGTCTACTGGCGTTAGCGCCCGCCGGAGCTAGGCATGGCAGGTGTGTCTTATGTCCCACTTTTTGTGTTTGCGTGGTTCCGCGGTCCAGTAGGTTCGAGAAAACGTCGCTGCGATCGTGTTGTTCTACACGCCCTCTTCGAAAGACATGAAGACTATATTCGAAAGTTACGCTGGAGAGCTTTCCGCGACTGCCCAGTGGGGAAAGAACTCCTATCAAACTAGAAGTACTCTCGCCTTGTGTTCAGCCTCCGGTACACTTATGACATCCTATTAGACTCTTGCTGTTTCACCTGAGACAGCAGCCATGTCAAATGCGCACCAACTGTTAGAAGACACGCTCTTCGAAGGCGAGAAGACAGCCCCTGCTGGAACGGCAGCCGCTGCCCCCGCTACCACCGCCGGGACGGCTACAGCTATCGGAAACATCATCTTTGAAGCAGCGGCTACCGGAATTGAATAGCCTGCGAATACAGCCGCCTTCCATCGCGCTCCGCTTGCAGCGCGATGGAAGGCGACTGTATTCGCAGGCCACCACCGGAACGGCGCCGGACGATCCCAGAGAGCAGTTGGTTATCCTGGTTGCCACAGGCAAAGCGAAAGAATTCATCGACGTCCGCCGCTTAACCCACGGCGATGTCCAACGCTTGATCGAGGAAGTGGTGAAAAAGTACTATAAGAGGTACCAAGCTGCTCTCGCCAGTCGGGTAACAGAGACTCTCGTCAATAACTTCCTCAAACTCGTCTGCAAAGCAGTGGCTATAGCCGTTCCAATCGACAGCGATAAGTCTCTTCACAAGGACCTGAAAGAAGACTACATCATTCAAAGAAGTTGTGCTCTGCTGCTGGCTTGCTCTCTCTCAAGTTCGGGCGGCTAATAGCCGTAGCTAGTGGCTAACCACGTTGTTCCCGCAGACCCAGCTGACCCCGCAGCTGGAAAAGCTGCCACTTGTGAAGTTGATAGCAGCGGGGCAAGTTCTTGAGCAAGTTCTTCAGCAATTAAAAATATAAAGGCCATAATCCACCTGTAAGCCGTGCCGGCTCTGTGGTGTTGGAGTAAAATCTGCTAAATTCACGCTATTCACGCTTCCTGTTTCTTGCATCAATTCAATTGAGTGTTCTGTCTTTTATCTGATCTCGTCTCGATATTCGTAGTACTGACCACTTTGTTCTGACGCCAGTCTTGCCACAACAGTGGAATCCCGATTTCTCGAACCCTCGATTTCCAAAACCTCGCTAACTCGAACCAATAGTCGTTTTCACTGTAATTTTACCTCCCATATTTCAAACTCCCCGATTTTTTTCTAGAGATCGGATTCTACTGTATATGGTTTTACTCTCACAAGTACATCTTGCTCTAAAAAATTCCCCGTTCCCATTCCCCGTTCCCCGTTCTTCCATTCCCCGTTCCTTATTTTAAAGTTTATTTTTTCCGATTTCCAAAATATTTTTCTGGATTTGACGACGATTCTTGGATTGCAAACTAATTTCGGATTTGTAAAAAGTTATTTTTGGATTTAACAATCTTATTAGGATTTGTAATAATTTTTTAGATTTGGCAAACTCTTCAACAGTGATTTGCAAAAAACATTGCGATTTAAAATAATTTTACGGATTTGAAAAATATTTTACGGATTTGGAAAATATATTTGGATTGTCCCTTATCGGCTTCCGTAGACAAGCCAACAAATACAGGCAGTCAACAAGAACACATTTTAAACACAGACAAACAAGCCAATACACAGCCAGTAAGCCAACAGCCAGCAAGCCAACAGCCAGCGAATTTAACACTCAGGCAGTCAACAAGCCAGCAAATTTAACACTCAGGCAGTCAAAAAGCCAGCAAATTTAACACTCAGGCAGTCAACAAGCCAGCAAATTTAACACTCAGGCAGTCAAAAAGCCAGCAAATTTAACACACAGGCAGTCAACAAGCCAGCAAATTTAACACACAGGCAGTCAAAAGCCAGCAAATTTAACACACAGGCAGTCAACAGATTTAACATTCAGGCAGTAAACAAGCCAGCAAATTTAACACTCAGGCAGTCAACAGATTTAACACTCAGGCAGTGAACAAGCCAGCAAATTTAACACTCAGGCAGTCAACAAGCCAACAGATTTAACACTCAGGCAGTAAACAAGCCAGCAAGTCCACAGATTTTACACAAGCAGTCTTCAAGCCAGCAAATTTCAAAATATACAGGCTAGTCAACAAGCCAACAGAGCTAGAAAAACAAAAAGACTACATCACACGATCTCCTACAAATTGAATCAACTAATCCAATCAGATGTACTTTATAAACACTGCACAACTATGATTTTCAGGACAGTTTTTGGTTAAAAATGACTGAAAGAAATTGAAGTCAACAGGACCTTCGAACTCAAAAGGATTGATGAGCAGAATGGCTAATTCAATTGACACAAACTAGCCACAGGTTTAAACGTATATTATCAAGGAATAAAACCTCCTTTTATGGAGACAATCGGTAGAAAACTTTAAGAGAAAACGGAAGATGTTTTGGGTGGACTTCACTAGTCCCGATGTCAAGATGGCGGTCCCGCTACTTGTCCCGAAGAAAATTTAACAAAATTACAAACAAACGCAGCCACAAAACAATAAACAGATTGAACACACAGACAATATTTACAACAAAGCTTGCACACTTACGATCAATTAGTGAATAATAGCTGTATAAGTCTTGGCTTTTTGTCTCTTTTTGTACCACTTCAATGGCGTCCCGAAGCTAAACTGAGCAAGCCAAGCGAAGCGCTGACTTGTTGCTATGTGACGTCACACTGGTAGTGATGAGTCGGTCACGGGAAATTATGGAAAACAATAGAGTCGCCCCCTCCCTCCTGGACTTAGTTATCGACAACTAGCTTCACACACTGCCTTTTTTGTTATCGACAACTTTTTATGATCGACAACTAAATAGTTGTCGACAACTATCTCTCTAGTCTGTGGAGGCCCTAAGTACCTTAAAGTTTCGGTCTAGCTTTAGGCCCGATCAAACGGCCTCAACATTCTCTCAACATTTGTCGAGTCATGTTGAGACCATGCCGTAGACAAGGGGGGGGGGGGGGGGGGTGTCAAACGGCCTCATCATCCGGCTCTCTACAAATGTTGAGACCGTTTAATCTGGCCATTAACGTTTCTATCGGCCGAAAACGTTTTATTTAAATTTGTTCAAAAAAAAGAATTGGCTTATTTTGTCAAGACTTTCAAAATTTCGTACAGATGGATGCCAGTCAAAGAAAGAAAACTAATTATCGCAATCATAATATATAGTTCCGGATATAAAATTTTACGGACTCGGCGCCAGCGGGGTGTATTTTAGACCGGCTGTCATTTCACCAAGCAGAGCCAATTAAAAACGAGAGAAGTCACCTGCTACGCGATTCGTAGATGAGCATACAAAATAAAAAAACAAAATTATAACCCCATTGTAGGGGGCTTTATGGCCTTGTGTGCTCCAAGTACGAAGAGGATTAAGTAAGTAAGTAAGTAAGGGGGCTTTCATTATATTGTCTGGCAAGTGGTCTTTCATAAAATACGGGTCTTGCAGTCTCGTTTGTTGAGCGGTTCGATTTCTTAACCTGCGATCAGGCTTTTTTTTTTCGGGTGTAAGAGCCGCCGCCGCCTTTCGCACTCGAAAAAAACCCCGCCTGACCGCAGGTTAAGCGGTTCTTTGCGTCTAGGAGTCTCGATCTTTTCGCAGCAGCTGTCTTGCGAACTTGTACAATGTAGTTGTAAATATTCTTAATTACTCCTACGCGATCGTTTTTTTAAGCCGAAACACTGGCATTAGTGTTCTGTCAATCGTGCGACAGCTATTTTATAACAAAGTGCGACAAGTGTTATTACAAAGTGCGATATGTATTACAAAGTGCGACGAGATTATTACAAAGTGCGTCAGGTATTACAAAGTGCGACGATCATTTTACAAAGTGCGACAGAACAGGGAACAGGGCTTGCGAGCTTGTAGTTGTAAATCTTATTTATTACTACTACGCGTTTCGTCTGACTATCGTAGACGTCTTCTGGGAGTTTAACAAATAAAGATATAGGATGCATGTAATAGCTATAGGAAACATGTGAAATATCTAAGCGAAGTCTCGCATTTTAAAAACTCAAAAAAGTGTCGGTCTTGCGGAGAACTCTAATTTACTATTCGCCATCCCTCGTCCTTGAATGGGCATGTTTGTATACGATTCGGAAAAGGATTTTTGCGTGCGAGATTTCAGATTTAGGGGAAAGTCGGGAAACGATTAAAAGGTTCCCAACGTGAGTTTTAGACTACGAACAGTCCATCATTTTACTCAGGGATAGTCGAGTGGGACAGCACGCGAGCGCGCGCGAAAATCATTTTTTCTCGCCGCTGCGCGTCGCGTCTCCTCGAGGTGATTTTCGCGCGCGCTCACGAGCTCTCCACTCGACCATCCCTAAGAAAAATGAGGGACTGCTCGTCTACGAGAGTTTGATAACACGAGAATAATTTGTCGTCTCTGTTCGCGCGCTCAAGTTTTCCTCCGATCGAAAGACGTCTGAGATTGGACCCGAAAAATTCCATACTGATGACGTAGCTTGAGAAATTTATAAACTAACACTCGCCTGTGGCTCGTGTTTTCTAGATATATCATTTGTTCTCAAATACCCGTCGTGTCTTGCGACAATCAAAAGAGGATGATCCGAGAGAAGCATTCCCCCATACATGGGTCTCTTCGCATGATAATTTTTTGAACTTTCAGTCCATATCTGAGCTATTTTAAGAGCGCTACCTGATTGGTCAGTTCGAGTAACGTGATGTCGGAGCCTTCAGTCCTTAGCCGAGTTATTTTAAGAGCGCTACCTGATGGTCACTTCGAGTAACGTGATGTCGGAGCCTCGATCAGAAGGAAATAAAAATAACTTTCACAGCATGGCGCGAAACTATTAATAGACTTCAAACAAAAAAAATATCACGTGGCAGGGAGAATCCTTCTCTTAGATCATCCTCTCTTGTGACACTATAATACATGGTTCAGTATCATATTATAATGAACGAAAGCACACTTACAGCCGTGTTTCAATCTTTCATTTCCTATATTGGTAAAAGTATAGTTGATTTTTTACAATATTGATTAACCAGACATGTGGTGCGAATAACCGAATCCTTAACAAAAGAGCAGGTTAATGTCTGATGTATCACCAAATTCTCAGAGCTAACTTTACAAGAAAATGTATCTGACAATAAGTAAGGAGAAATAAACTTTTGATATTGGACAGGGTACTCTGCACGCAGGCTAACAGGCCATTTCCAAGTTCCCTTTACCTCGGTTTCAAAACGAGTCCATGTGGGTAACCTTTCATATGAAAATGAGTTTTACTCACAAGTTCATTCAAATGCAAATCAAACTCATTTTCATATGAAAGGTTCCGTACTTGGACTCGTTTTGAAACAGAGGCAAAAGGCAACTCGGAAATGGACTATTACTTTCCATTCAGCCTCAAGGACACGTCGCGTTACTTAGCAACACCTCCGACGGGAACCGCGGGCTCAACCTCTATATGGTTCTAATAATAACTGGAACTCTCTCGACTCGTTCTGTCTTCTGACTAAACATCAACACGACAGTACAACTTTAAAATATTCATGGATAATTGTTTAAAAATTTACTCTTACTAATAACTTTGAAGCTATACCGATATGTCCTTGGAGAGGATTATCTTATATATTTCGCCCTTTACGTCTTTATCCTAAGATACTATCTCGTGCCCAGAGTCAACGGTCTCCTCAGTCAGCGGTAGTCGTCGCCAGGTTAGACTCTGGGGGGAATGGAATTTTGAATCCCAGAAACCTGGTATTCCGGCCATTGTTTGTTACACGAGACAGCCAATCAAAAAATTCGATATTTATTCCATTCCCCCAGAGTCTAACCTGGCGACGATTACCGCTGACTGAGGAGATCGTTGACTCTGGGTACGAGATTGCCTAAGATACTAAAGCGTTGTCGGATGTAGTTCAGAAAAACGATGATGAATAAGATGATCTGTAATGTGCTCCGACCGAGGAAGCCCGGGCTCTAGATGCCGCTCCCTGACCCGTGGAGTGAATGACTTCCTCTAAAAAACTGTGAATAAAAGAAAAACAAATTTGTTAAACGCTTGGGAGACGCTGTGGCTTAATAGTTAGAGCGTTGAACTCCAGATCGAGCGGTCTGGGTTCGAGCGCTGGCTAGTGTCACTGTGTTGTGTTCTTGGGCAAGACACTTGACTCTCACTGTGCCTCTCTCCACCCAGTAGTAAATGGGTACCGGCGAATAGCAGTTATTACAGATGTCAGCGGTTTGACATGCAAACGAGGCGAAAGGGTCAATCTGGCATTGTATTGGCCCATTAGCCTCATCTGTAGGCTCGATTACCGGCCTCTGTTCGGGAAAATGAGCCAGAACGAAGACCGGACTCGAGAGAGCGGCGGAAATCGAGCCTAACTCGTTTGCATACTTTTTAAAAACAAAAGAATATTTGACTGCGGGCTCAACTGTAATAACTGCTATTGTCAGTGCGACCTGACAAAACTGCTGGGGGTTACCTGTGATGGACGAGCATCCCATCCAGGGGGATAGCGATACTCCTAGTCGCTTCATGCTATGGAAACTGGAGTTAAAGAAGCTATGTCACACTATTTTAAGTCACTTTTGCAAAGTGCAAAATCACCTTCAAATTGAAGAAAGCCTCAAAATAATAGTTTACTAAGGTAGAAAAACACCAAAGAGGTGATAATAAACCAAACAGGAACAAGGATGGTTGAGGATGGAGAAGATTAAAACGGATTGCGAACGGCGAACTTGAAGATGCGCCATTCGTGACGTAGCTCCTTTAAGCGTCGGTCTGATAAGCCACTAGTCTGGCTTGGAGACAGACAGACTTGCTAAGTGCTTTATATGTAATAACAATACACTACAGGGGCAAGTTTCCTTTTCTTATGAATAAAACACGTTTAGCCATTTCAACGCAGGTTAATTTTGAATATAGTTTTATTTTCTTATCAAACACGCTCTTCTTCTAACATGCTATCCTGGGTGTCAATTGGCTGAAAAAATCACGTGATTGATTGATCACACACGAAGGGTAAAATGATCAGAGAAGAAATTTTAATTATTTGTTGTGAAATTCACTAACTTAATTAGACCAAAAGAAACCATCATGAATTAAGAACGCTCCGATAGCGAAGCTGCCAAGTGGTTCTACTTTTATAAACTAAAGTACAATTTATGGCCCCGTCCACACTAATACGTTTTCGAAACGCTCCGTTTTTACCGAAAACGCACCAAAAGCTCCGCGTCCACACTATCGTTTTCGCTCCGTTTTCAAATGAATGTCAGCGTTTTCGAAAGCCTCCGTTTTCGCCGTCCACACTAATACGATATGTCTCCACTCTGGACAGCGTTTTCAAATGCATTCGTTTTCGATGAAAGCGTTTTCGATCGTTGTAGTATGGACGATAGGCGAAAACGCATCGAAAAGTATGCGTTTTCAAACGAAAACGCATTATTATAGTGTGGACGGAGCCTAACAACAGTCCTCTCACAACAGCCGGCCACGTCTTATTTCACAATAGTAATTGAAAGGCAAAAAAGGCTTAGTCATAGAAATAAAGAAATCTACAAGCTATCGTTGTTGAACGACGTTCCAAGGTCACTACGTTTTCCATATTTGGAATAATTCGCATCACGTGATCGATTTTTCCAACACAAACTGAAGAACCCAACTGAAATTGAAATTGAATGTTCGTTTGTGGTAACTTATTTTATTTCATATTTTATTCGTGTTAGTATGTGTTATTTTTGGTTTTGTTACATTGTGCCCACTATCAAGGTAACCGTAGAACACCAGATAAAGCTACAAAAATCAACAACAAGAGAAAAGTGAAAACACTACCTTCGTGACCTCATTCAAAGTTTCATGCAATTTCCTAAATGCGCTTAATATTTACATATAGCAGTCTGACGCTTGTGTCCATCCGGCTTCTAACCACACACAACTCATAATGAATCGATGTTCTAATTAGGCTGATAATTGCTCTCTCTCAACATTTACACAATCCAAATTAAGCCCTAAATTACTTTGACATTTGGGCTTATATTTGCAAGACGAATCCACAAAATTTTCATGTTAACTAACAAAGCAAATTAAAAACCCACGTAAGAGTGTTTTGAAGAGGAAAAAAGGACACAAAACTTGGATTGAGCATTTTAATAATTCCAATGTTGATCAATATGGCATTTCTCCCCACAATAACAGCACTTTGTCAAGCAGACAGGTTATGAGAATAAAGAAATGATCAACTAGGGGTATTGTCTTGATGTACCAGTGAATCCCAGAACTAACATTATTGGATGCGAGAAAGTAATGTCTCTGAAGGAAACCTTTTCTCATTTTCTCATTTTATTTTCTACTTTATTTTTCAGAAACGGGCTTTTTTGCTGAATGGGAAAAGAAAACATGTATTGATCATCGCAACAAAAACATCTTTGTTTTTCATTCTATTCCTCGAGTAAACGAAATAAATATATGATACATACAAAAGCACACAGATAACACTTTATAAAATCGTGACTCGGGTTTTTTATTCAGATCCTACACGTTTAAGATCGCGTGTTTCTCTAAGTATATAATGAAAATTAAATCCATTTACGAGGTATAAACATAAGGAAAACGTGATACTTACGAAGCTACAACGGAAGATACAACATTAAAGGCTACATTATTTTGACATGTCCACTCAATAACTCACAAAACAGATTAAAAACACCTCGTACGAGTGTTTTGGCGAGAAAACCGAAATGACATGCATACAACAAGGGGGAACTTTTTTATTATCACGAAGGACCAACATGTAATTTCTCCTTACAATATCAATACTTTCACAAGCAGACAGGTGATGAGAATATAGAAAATCATCAATTTGGAGATATTGTGTTGATGTACTACCAAATTCTCAGAACAAAAAATGAAAGAATGTATGGCGATAAGTATGGAGAATCAAGAGATTAGGGTTAAAGAAGCTACGTCACGGATGGCGCATCTTGAAAAAATTGCCAATTTTTTCAAGTTTGTCGTTCGCAATCCGTCTTAATCTTCTCCATCCTCAACCATCCTATTTTCTGTTTGGTTTATTATTACCTCTTTGGTGTTTTTCTACCTTAGTAAACTATTATTTTGAGGCTTTCTTCAATTTGAAGGTGATTTTGCACTTTGCAGAAATGACTTAAAATATCGTGACATAGCTCCTTTAAAACATAAAGTTACGGTGTCGCGATTTTCCAGTTTCAAGTCATAAAGATTCTTCAACTGAACGTTCAGACATTAATTTTTTAGGTAGCTATTTTCAGATAATTTTTTATAATGTTATTTCAGTGTCCCCGATTAGTAGACCGTTTGTGGTCGGCTAGAAGCCTTGACACTTCAATAAAGTTTATATTTCTACTAAGAATCGCTTAGCATTAATTTAATTTGAAAAATTACTCCCTCAAACCGAAGCAATGGTTTTTAGTTTGACTTTTTCCGCGCAATATTTGTATTTTGCTGAATGGAGAAAAAGATACACCATATTTGTAAAAGGATACATTATATAAATAAAAATATACATTATATGATATAGTTATATAACCACAAAAAAAAAGAAAATAAATGAAAAGATTTTGACACACAACAGCACACGAATTCGTGACGAGCGCTTCTCTTTTTAATTCAAATTCAGCTCTTCGCAAACTAAATGCATCCAAGTGTATAATGAAAACTAATTTCACTTACGAGATCACAACGCGAGTAAAAATTGTTACACCGCTAGTGAGCGGAAGATGCAAGGAAGTTCTTGGAGATTTTGTTGATTCAGACACAATTTACAATCTGCGGCAAAATGACATTTGTGTCTTTACTTTCCGGCATATGACGAGCCGCGATAACAAAGGGGACCACTTTGATATGCGCGGTAAATACGTCATGAACGAACATCTTATATAGTTACAGCCTGGTTTTGTTTCCTCAGTATTGCATGCGAGTATTTTATGAAGAGAGTCGGAATGGAATAAGACAGGAAGAAATTTCTTCGGCACAACGCTCGACGTTTCAAGGTTAGCTCCTTTATTTTCCACATCGTGTCAGTATGTTAATTGTGTGAATGCCTAATACACCGTACAGAAACGAGAAATTGAACGAAGTCTGCCTTTCTCTTCCAAACCAAACCTAATTTAAGGTCCCAACGATATTTTGACTGCACGTGCAAGCGTGAATGAATTACCAAAACTAACAACGCTACTTGCATATCTAAAGGACATTACTTTTCACAGAAAAGGAAGCAATCATTATGATTCATATATTTGGCGCCATTTCAAACAAATATTACAGTATACAGAAGTATTCATTTCTCAGCAGTTATGGCAGTATACCGTGCCCATCAAAACTCGCATCGAATTCTTGGCTGTTCGACATCTTGGATTTTTTTATATTTTTGCCACGGACGATTGAGTTTATAGCGAGTGCGTAAGGTTTTGTTTTCCGAGAGGTTTTAACCCAGCCTTTATCGATATTGAACTGAGGCAAACCCGCCTACACCTTCATTTCCTCTGTAACTAACGAAGTAAATAGGAGGGATAGGTCAAATGTTGAATTTATCTATGGGTGCGTTTAGAATTCGGCATCTTTTGTTACACATGTGAATAAGAATCTTGTTTAAAAATCAAATGCTATTTTTTTTAATATTATTTAAAAAGGATTACAGGTATAGTGATTTATGTATGAATGGGCCATGAACTCTGAAACAACTGATCAAATATGTACTCTACACGAGTAATACAAGTTATGGTTTGGTAGGTTTGTACTGTTAAAAAAAGAAACGAAAAGAAAAGAAAAACAGACACAGCAAGATCAAAGTCCAAAAAAACAACAACTAAAAAACATTTTTTAGGAGAACAAGAAATTCTCCGGTGGATACACAGGTACATAGGCGAGTATTTTCGCAGCTGTGTCCGCGAGTTCACACGTGTTTCTATAACACTATAGAAACACGAAAATAATTTTATGTATATACTCTATACTCTATACTCTACATGAGTGTTCTATTGTCTTTAGCAAGTAGCGCGCGCACTATATATATGTTCTGTGTTTCGATGCCTTTTTAGAAACCACAACCAAATAACAACACTGCCCACTTTAACTCATGAAATTTAACGATATTGATAGTAAGGGCAAAGCAATTTACCTTTGAATAGGATAACACATAAGATTTATTCATTTATGTAACTCACTAAACTCTTCTGGTTATCAGCTGAGCAAATGAACGTGCGACTTTACTTTCACATTGTCCAATCACAGTTAACTTACGGCCCCGCGCGACGCAAAACGGCGGGAAAGTTTCGATTACTGGTTTCGGTTTCTTTATTCTCAAACTCATTAATAATTCATTGAGTTAAAACAAAGGAAATCACGACCGTGACGGTGGTTTGGATATCTGATCTTAATTAGCACATGTTTTAACGATTTTATTTCTCCGTTAACTCCTTAGTTTTAGTTTCAATTGGAAGATATATCAAACACTCGAGACAGTGTTTCACCCGATTTCCAAACACCTCGTCAAAAATACTCCGCTGACACGTCGCATTTTCAACTCTCTTCTCGGTGTTGGAAATGTGATGAAACACTGTCTCTCGTGTTTGATAAATTACTAAAAGATCATTTTTTTGGTGTAGTTCTTTTTTAAAACATATAAGATTGGAAAGAAAGCTAATGCTTACCTCTTGCAGTTATGAATTGTAGTGCCGCCGAGCACAATTTTCACTCCAGGCAGGCTCTTGTTTAAGTTGTAAACTGCAATCGCCTCTTCGTATGTTGCTCCTCCAACCATAAACACAATAATTTCTTGAGGCCTTCAAAATAAATCGCATTGAATAGAAAACGTTAATAGTGAGAAAGAAAACTTATAGGTTACGGCATCCAAATCATATTACCCTGGATGGGATGCTAGTCCATCGCGGTTACTCCCCAACATTTTGGCGCCATCTATACTTCATGGGTGGAGAAAGGCACTGTGAGAGTTAAATATCTTGCCTAAGAACACAACACAATGACCCGGCCAGCGCTCGAACCCAGACCACTCGATCCAGAGTTCAACTCCAAAATGGAAAAACAAAATCTACTGAGCCCCATAGATGACATGTAGAGAGAAATTCTCGTTACTGATTCACATGCAACGGTATTAGTTGGGAGAATTCGACAGCACATTTTTAAGGCAATTTCTTTTTGTTGATCATTTCTTAAATTCTCATGACATGTGCACCTGATTTTGTATTGATATAATGAGGAGAAATCTGATGTTGGTCTCTTACCTGTCTCGAAGCACCGATGATCCGACGTACGAGAAATGAGTTTCTTTTAATTTGCCTTTGACCAGGCTGTCCAGTGTTTCCGACAGTAGTGGAGTGTGCTGAGTGTATATGTTCTCAACTCCCTGAAAAGATAAGGATGTCATGTCTGCTTTTAGCATGATGCGAGAATCTCATAAACGAAAGCTTTATTTATAATGGAAGGCCAGTCAGCTCAACTGCAAGCAGAGGGCTGGTTATTACCTAGCGTCTTTCAAAAGCATCTCAAATCCTTGTGCACACATCCGGGAATTGCTTTAGTTTTGTTTCTACACCTGTGATTGGTTTAAAAAACTCGCGCCACCTTCTCAACCAATCAGATGCAAAAAAAAAACCAATAGCGACTTGGTCACACGCGTTTTCCCGCGCTTGGCGCCGGTCACGTGTATTTGCTTTGAGTTCTCATTGGTTCGTTATGGTGTTTACGTTTATTGTGATTGGCCATCAATTTAAAACCGCTCTAAAACACGTTACCTTTAATCCCTTGAAGAACCGTCGTGTCAATGACAGCGGAGTTTTGTTTTGTCCAAAGAGATCACTGCTTCTGACATTTCTGCCGCCATATTGGATCAGAGCAGTTATAAGCTGATGTATCGAAAAACAAAAATATCGCGTTAAAACGTTTCTTGGAGGGCATGATATGCCGTGTCCGAGCTGTCTTTTGCCTCTGTTTCAAAACGAGTCCTGGTGCACAACCTTTCTTATGGAAATAACTTTTATTCGCAAGTTCATTTTCATGCAAATCAAACTCACTCTCATTTTAATGGTTTCGGACGAGAACTCGTTTTAAAACAGGGGCAAAAGACAACTGAGAAATGGTCTATTGGTATCAAAACGTGTTCTGCGTAGCACTGTAAGGTATTTGAATTTGAAAAATAGTAAAACTATTTATGAAACATGAGGTATTTTGCGGCCTAACTTGTAAACATCAATCATCATTAATAGTTATTATTAATACGGTACCCATTGGTCAATAACTGAAGATAATACACGCGCTCTGATTGGTTAATAGCTGTTAACTATATTGTACCGGTAAAACAACATGGAAATAGCCCATTTCCGAGTTGCCTTTTGCCTTTGTTTCAAGACGAGTCCTGGTGTACAATCTTTTACTATGAAAGCGAGTTTCACTTCCATGTTCATTGTCTTGTAAATCAAACTCATTTCCATATGAAAGGTTGTCAGCTGGACTCGTTTTGAAACAAAGACAAAAGGTAACTCATGAAATGGCTTATTGTACAAAATCATCTGCAATATACCACGCATTTCTTTTCAGTGTCTATATTTGTCTAAAGCACAGCGATAAGACGGAAATAAATGGTTATGAACTAAGGCCGGTAAACTTCAAAGAAACAAACAAAGATAGAAGATTTCTGTTGGATTAATTAGTTCCACAGTCGTACATAATCATTTGGTTGAATTACGTCACCGTGACGCTTCTATTGCTTAGTTGCACGGATACAACTCAAAACCAATGTTGTTTTGTGCACGGCCAAGGCCAAAAAAGCCAACAGAAACATGTAACAAAGAACTTTGCTGAGCTTCATAACCGATGCCCTGTTAACCCTTTCACTTCCAAGAGTGCTAAGTTCAAAACTGAGGAAAAAATCTGGAATTTTGTCAGTTTCGCAAAATTGTCAAAAACACCACTTGGAAGTACTGCTCAATAGCTTTCATTTGAATGGTCACACATTAGGGTTTCATCCACAGACTTAAAAGTTACAACCACCTTGTACAGCATCATATACAGTACCACATGAAAGTACTGCTGAATAGCTTTCATTTGAATGGTCACACACTTGGGTTTCATCCACAGACTCAAAAGTTAGAACCACCTTGTACAGCATAATAAACAGTACCACATGAAAGTACTGCTCAGTAGCTTTCGTTTGCATGGTCACACACTAGGGTTTCATACACAGACTTAAAAACTCTTAAAATTACAACCACATTTTATTGACTCGAGGTTTGACTCTGAGAGTGAAAGGGTTTTAAATGAATCATTCAGAATGCTTGAAAAAGCACTCGCACTTCGCCTCGCGATGTACAGTTCCTGACAGACAACATGGTCTATTTTTAAGACGTAAAGTAATACAAGACAAAATGTCAACAAAATATATCACTTGATGAAGTAATTTGAAGATAAGGATAGAGTTATCAAAAGGAAGCGTGTTCTGTGGCGGCCATAGGTAAACCATTCAAGAGCAGAATGATTGACAACGCACGCGCCGGCTTCCGATGTCTTCATGTACATTTATAATAATCAAACATGAACAATATCAGCATAAACCAGCCGTCAATAAGCAGTGATTTCAGACTGCATGTTTTATGAAAGTTTATTATGTAAAAAACAAAAAAACAAAAAACAAGTAGGGTTATAGAAATGCATTTTCTTCTCGTAGCGTTTGTTTGGCTGCATTCAACAATTTATTCTTAGCCTAAAACAAACCAATAGTCTCTTGAACAAACACAATAATATTTATTGTACTTTTCTGATATAGTTTGTATGAATCTCCAATTTGCATGAAAATAAACTAGTTTCCACATCATTTCACCAAGTTCATTGCTTCGTTGCTCACGGTCACGATGTCGCCTAGTTTCGTTTTGTTTCGCAAAAAACATTTGACGCTTTCGCACAAGGTTTTATATTATTCATTTGTTATAGAAAAGGCAATTTAACATCTTCTAAACACGAAAAACAAACACAACAGCGCAATGAATACATAAAAGTCTACTTGCATAAAACGCCCTGCTAAAGATAATGAATATTGTTGGAAGGATCGAAATTGCAGGCAGTAAACACGGCGTTTCGTTCACAAAAGCACATTGTAAGGTATGGTCGATAAAGTTCTTGCGTGCTTTGTTTCGACGTGATAAGCGTGCCAATATAATACGTTGGCCATTTGTAATTGAAGGCAATTTAGCTTTTTCCCATACATCGAAAACAAATAACGCCGCCCCATTTTATTGATTGAAAGCTCACAGTACGCAAGTAACTGTTTACATTAAAATCCTTTTAAAGATAAGACGTACATGTACACAAGTATTGCTTGCGCATGGATAAAATTCGACAGAACTGGATTACACGGCGTTTGGGTTGTTTGGCACAATTTGAGGTGTATGCGGAAAAAACTACTAAAGACAGTTGCGGGTTCGTCTAACTACATTTAAATATTACTCATGCATCAAATCGTTTTAAACGGAGGACGTTCGCCGAGTTTTACACTTCGCATGCCATATTCCATCATTTTAACTTACAACAGAAACTTCCGGACAGCATTTGCGACAAGCATGCCACGGAACTAAAAGTGTCGTTTTAGAGAAAAAAAAGATGGAAAAATTTGGACCATTATTATAGTCACGTTCTCATGTTCGCTTTTTAAAAACGCTAATGCGTTTTAAGTATATCTTCTCTTCAACATAAAATACTGTACCGGCGGATGTATTTTACACCATCACAAAGCAAGCAACACTACACCAAAATGTCGGTGACTTTTTGAGACGAGCAAGTTTTAAATTTTTTAATTTAATTTTTTTTAAATTATTTATTTTTTGCATGTTGCGCAACAGTAAAAGCTTCATGCTCTAAGCCTTTCGTCACTTATTAGCTCAAATATTTTTAATTTAGTATTATATAATTGTTTTTTTTTTGCTTGATTATTTCAGAGACAAATTGGATTTCACTTGAAACTGAGTTCAGGAAGCGGCAGACAGTAAACGCACCAAAGGACGATCTATATTGATCTTGTTCCGAGACTACCGGGATTCATATTGCTCTGGTGGGACCGTCAACAACAAGAGTGTGTCTCAAAAGGAAGCAACTTTGATTGCCGCAGACTGACCGCGTGAAACAAACTTAACACAGAATTCCGAGAAGCAAACGCCATGGTTTACAACAACAGCAGCAACGACGCTACAGACAACGAAGAAGAGCCATTTATGCACTACGACCAGACGGGAGCGTTCGTTCTGTACGGATTGCTGACGTTTTTCATTGTCATCGCAAACAGTCTGATTCTTGTGCTAATTTGGCAAAAGAGACGCCTTCGTACCACGTCCAACACGATTCTTGCAAGCCTCGCCGCGAGCGATCTTCTGACTGGCCTGATAGCGGTGCCGATGGTAATAGCTTGTTCGGCGACGCTGCAGCGCGAGGTGTGCATCGCTATGGACATCTCGAATCGCTTCCTGGCGTTCTCCTCGGTGGGTCACCTCATTCTTTTATCCATCGACCGCTATATCAGAGTAACGAAGCTACTGCAGTACCCGTCAATCGTGACCGAGGAGAGGCTCAGCTGGGCGCTCGCTTTTGCTTGGGTGTTTGCACTCTTCGCTTCCATGATCCAACTTACCTGGATTCTGGCAACGTTGGACGAGGACACCTTGATACGCATTGAGCTGGGCTACGACTTCTTTCACATGGCCGCCCTGGTCGTTCTACCCTTGTTCTTGATGAGTGGTATCTACACCAAAATGTTCCTACATCTTCGCAGGCAGGTCAACGAAATCCACAGCGAATTATCTGGTCACGGACGGTCAGCTTCCCGCGTCAACGCAGGGCGACGTAAAGTGAACGAGAAGAAAATCGCTTCGCTGTTTATTGCAATGATCGCAGTGTTCATTATCGGTTTGTTCTTCTACTTTCTCTGGGCGATAATGGATGACATGGAAGTGATAGGGCTTTACAGTATATCGCCAAAAACAATGAACATGCTCGTCACAAGCATCGTGTTCTTTCGCTTTTTGACCGCGCTCTGCAACCCGCTTCTGTGCACGTTCATGAAGCAAGACTTTTTAGACGCTTTGAAAACCTTTGTTACCGGCGGATTTCGGCGCTCGCAAAGAGTTTAAATGAGATTTGACGTGTAAAGCTCATTCATTTCGAACTCCTGAAATTCTGTGCACATCGGTTTACGCGAAGCAAGATTTTTTAGACGCTTTGAAATCCCTTGTCACCACCGGATTAAGGCGCTCGCAAAGAGTTAAATGAGATTGAACTTGTAAAATTAACTTTAACAGAGCTGAGATTGACTTTAGCTTACGGGGATTTTAATGCAGGTGTTATAACAAACTTTAAGGACTTGTTGTGTAACTGACGAACGCAGCGTCCAGCTCTTGCACGTACACGAAAAATTATGTTTGGTCAAGGGACGACATTAATTCAGTTTGTAGACCCTCTTTGTTTTAAAAGTGTAGCTAAGACCTTTTTTTCTTTGTACACTGAAAAGAAAATCCCTGGCTTAAAGAATTAATGTATACAGTGTCAATAAAAGGCTTAGGAAGATAAAACTCAAAGGAACTTAGAATTGTTTTAGGGATTAAAAGAATTATATACGTCAAGTGAAATTAGAACAAAAAAAAGTGAAATTAGAACTTTACGAGGATGTTGCATGCTGTCAACAAACTGTATACAGCAAAACAGTACAAGAAAACGTATAACCAATTAAAAAGGGCATTCAACATTGGGTAAACAAAGCAAGGGCCATGAATAAAGTAAGTTTAGTTTGAAAAATACTGGTGCGTTTCATTATTTGGTACAAATAATTTGTTGTTGTTGTTGACATGCCGGCTGCCGATGTTTTGATGTGAAGTGTTCACATAATTTGCTCTTGTTAGCTTTCGGCCGGGAAGGAAGAAGATTGGTGATAATTTTTGTTTTGAGTGTGTTTTTTATTGGGGAAGAGGAGAAGTGCTTTAATTCAAACAGGTCAAACCACACACCCACTCAGAAAAACCTCCACAACGTACATTACAATGGACGTTGTTATCAGTTACTGAAAAGCCTTTTTCGATTGGGCGACAATGTATCACGTGACACGCCATGGGCTCTAACTGGGGCCTTGGATTCGCACGTGACGAGGTCGTGCGTCTTCAGATCGCAGCCGCCGGTGCCGTAAATTTGCGAGCGCGTCGCGTCGACCAGTGAAATTCGGAAACTACAATATTTCAGTTGCGGGAAATAACATAACCCTGTATGACTGAGCTCAAGAGAAAAAGTCAATTGGATTTTTCTACGATCCTCCGTCAATGATCCCCGCCACGGCCGGGTTGTCATGACTACGAGCATGTCCTACTTTCCCTCATATATCGTCGAGCAAAAAAAAAAAGCGACAACTTTCCTTCGCGCCTCGTCCCCAACTTTCGCGCGGTCAAGTCTAAGCGGGGAACATTAAGGGACGAGAGGAAACAAAATTTCGGTCAGTCATTAAGTAAGGCTAGAAAGATACTTAATAGTATTGACCGCGGTTAAGATACTTATTCAAACTCACTGATTATCACACAGGGTTATTATTTGCAGTTTGAACGCATCTGAATAAACAGAATGAAGTAGCCAGGTGAACAAACACGGCCGCACGATCTGCAAGCTCCTCGCACACTACATTGTACATGCATGTATATAAAACGCGGTCTAATTCCACTGGACGGTTGAGTTGCGATATACATGCAGTATGAACTGTTCACGTAGTTTTTCCGTCGTCATGACGGGCATCGCATCGACGATTGAACATGTTCGGTGGTGGCGACTGTTGTTGAGCGGGTGGTATGAGTCGGTCTACGACCCGACCTGACCGTCGATTCGTGCAATAGGATATTTGCATGATGGCGTCATTTGACTACAACTACCAGAATCCTTCAGTTTTTCTTTTCTCGTGCTAATTAGAGCCACTGTTATTTAAACCCCAATGGATTAAAAATTTAAATAATAAGGAAAAACGAAATGAATTCTGGTAGTTGTAGTCAAATGATGACATCGTGCAAGTGTGCTATTAGGGAGTGTGGTTCACACTTACGATGCAAGCATAAGCCCAAGCAACTTACGCAGACGTAGTAACATGTTTTTTTTAATTTTTTAATTTTTTAATTTTTTTAATTTTATTTATTTTTTTATTTATTTATTTTTATTTTATTTTTATTTATTTGTATTTTATTTTTATTATTATTATTTTTTTCCGCAGTAACATGTTGATCATTAGCAGCATTTGCTCTAACAAAAGGCACTAATGATCAACACGTTACTGCATCTGCGTATGTTGCTAGCTTGCGTATGTTGCTTGCGCTTGAGTCGTAAGTGTGAACCAGGCATAAGAGTATAGGAGAACAATACTATTACCTGTAGCTACGTACGTACCTTCTTATAGTGCTCACTAACTCCTCTTCTTGACAGCAAGTTCAACAGGCCACCCACGTCATTGCTGCTGTGTTTTTCGTACCGCAGCGCGTACAGGGACACCATTCTAATCATGTCCAGTTCAGATACGTTCTCATTGGCCAGTTGCCGACGAATGTTCTGAAGAATCAAGAAATTCAACACATGAAAAGCATGTCAATAATATTGAAAAAATGTACTTAGCATGTTATCAATGTGAAGCACGTATTTGTTTGGAAAGAAATGATAGTGAATTTTAAGCTTGACAGAGACACAATGATAAATTTATATATTATTTAGTGAGTGACATAAGCTACTCGGATAAAGAATTCCGAGTTCTCCCAACAGGAGTCGAACCTAGTCGAAATCGAAAGGAGTTGAAGGTCATAGGTTCGACCCCTACTGGGAGAACTCGTGTCACTGACGGAATAATATCTTTGTCGCGTATTTATATCAGTAATGCATGATGCACAAAAATATTAAGAAGACTGAGCGGCTTTCAATCTCCAGCGCAATACTTTGACCCTAATCCTCGCTCAAGAAAAATAGTTAACCGCCCAAAAACTGTTCAAAAATCATGAATTCCCAGCAAAGATAATGTTAACAGTGATTTCGATTCTTCGGTGATCTTTGTAATTTGTTCACGAAGCGCAAACATATTCTCAGCCAATCAGATGCAGAGCAAAACCAATCATGAATTATCTTACGCGAATTACCCACGAATACTGGTCACATGTTTCCCGCGCTTGGCACTGGTTACATATTTTCCCGCGCTTACCTCTGGTCACATGTTTTCCCGCACTTTTCACTGGTTACATGTTTTCCCGCGCTAACCAATGGTTACATGTTTTCCAGCGCTAATACCACTGGTAACATTTTTTCCCGCGCTTACCGCTTGCTAGATGTTTTCCCGCGCTTGCTTTCGGTTTTGAGGATTGGTTTTAGTTAAACGACAGTGATTGGAAAGCAGCCCCAATTTACCGAGATAAGTGAAAACTCGATTAGATATCCACAATACTTGCCTGTAGAGCAGATGAATGGTCGTTCTGACATGCGAGATCTTGTTCAACTTCGGACACGTCCAGTAGCGATTTTTCTGTGACCAGACGAGACAACTCGCCCACAATGGTAACATGTTTAGACACAGTTCCTGACATCTTCTTAAACTGAGGATAATTCTCCACAAACGCCTGTTGGGAAGAGAAACTTTGTTTAACGCGGGTGATACTTAGCAGTCTTACGACTGACATACCCGTGGCCCTCGGATCCCAGATCGAATTGGAATTTAGAAATGTTGGTTTTTGTGGAGGAGGAAAACCGGAATACCTGGAGAAAAACCGTCGGAGAAAGGATGAGAACCAACAACAAACTCGACTCCCGGCCGAAATACAGGGGCACCCAACGACGGTTTTCTCCTAAATGCTTTAAAACACTATTTTAGGCTGTCTGGTGTGCTTTTAAAGATCTATAAATGAATTCTAAGCTGCGCTATAAAATTTATATCTGTTCGGTCATTCTAGGGAACTTTAGACTTCACGAATTTATTAGGGCTTTTTAGCCATTTCCCGAAAACCTCAGCTCTTCCTTGCTGATTTTTCCTTTGCGAAAATCCTAGCTGACCTTTTTTCCTTGCGAAAATCCTAGCTGACCTTTTTTCCTTGCGAAAATCCTAGCTGACCTTTTGCCTTTCCGAAAATCCTAGCTGACCTTTTTTTGTATCCAAACGAAATTTTTATCTCTCCGAAAATAATAGGCATTAATTTTCCCATATTAAGAAAGTTCGAGATGATATATTTCCGGCCTAAAGAAAACTCCAAACTTTAATCCGAATATCTGAGGCGATTATAGGCCTTCCGAACAGATATTTCACCGATTAGTGGGCCTTTGGCACGCTAGAAGACTTCGACACATTAATAAAGTTGTTATTATTATTATTATTATTATTATAATAAACGATCCGTTGGGTGCCCCTGATTGGTGGGAGACGAGCGTGCTCACCATTGTAAAAACAAGGAAACAAAGGACCGAGGAGGAAAAAGGAATAAAACAGAGAATAAAAGGAATAAAAATAGGGAATTGGAAGACTTCAATTAAATAAAGAAGCTTACCTTCATGTCAGCGATGGATTCCAGACGCTGGTTACTCTTCACATTTTGTTGAAAGTCCGTCATCAGTGTCTTAATATTCTGACCAATTTCTCCAAAATTTAGATACATGTTCTGATAGAAAAGATATGAAGAAAGATTCTCAGCATGTATTAAACACAACGATACATTAGCATGTATGGAACAAATAACCTTGCATTATAAGATCGCTGCTTTGCAATGGCAGTAGAGATGAAAACTTACCCTTTGATAAAACTCATCGTGTTCTGCTGATAATACGACTTCCTGTTTAAACAATTAAAAGGAAAAGTGATTTAGATTACGAGCAGTCCCTAATTTTTTCCAGGGATAGTCGAGTGGGAGAGCACACGAGCGAGCGCGAAAATCATGTCTCCTCGAGGTGATTTTCGCGCGCGCGCTCGCCTGCTCTCCCACTCGGCTATCCCTAAAACAAATGAGGGACTGCTCGTAGTCTAAAAGTGATTATGCTCCTCTGCTCAAAATCAAAAGTCACAAAGGTACAGATGACGTCCATACTATACTATGTACAGTGGAATCCCGACTTAGCACCCTCATTATTACGGCCACTCACTCATTTCTTATGTTATTGTTTTTTTGTCCACAGATAAAATGAAACCCGGTTTATCGCCTTTTTACGAGAAACATAGCTATGTTGATATTCGTCTGCCATCTAGCTCGTCAAACACAAGGCCATGCAGATTTTGCACTAAAACAACACTAGTACGGGAACTTATGCAAAATACATGGACTCCAAAAGTCGGAGGAACAAGTGTCGTTTTTGGCTAATCTTCGTTGAAGTTGAAAAACATAACGTATATGGATGACGCCCTTGATGTACAACACAACTAAAGCCTGGGCCAAACGAGGATGAGAGTTGCTGGGAGTTGGCTCTCATGAGAGTTATCTTCAACTCTCATCGACTATCATCAACTCCGACGACTCTCATGAAAACTATGAGCAGGTTCAAATTCGATGAGAGCGCATGAGAATCGATGAAAGTCACTGAGAGCGCATGACTGAGAGTTTCAGGCCAAACGAGAGCGAGAGTTTGAACTCTCAACAAATCTCATCCTCGTTTGGCCCAGGCTTAAAGGAGCTATGTCACGATATTTTAAGTCATTTTTGCGAAGTGCAAAATCACCTTCAAATTGAAGGAAACCTAAACATAATAGTTTACTAAGGTAGAAAAACACCAAAGATGTGATAATAAACCAAACAGGAACAAGGATGGTTGAGGATGGAGAAGATTAAGACGGATTGCGAATGGCGAACTTGAAAAAATTGGCGTAGCTCCTTTAACGTTCAGAGTTTCGCGATTTTTCGGACCTTTCTTTTTTTCTATTGGAGATTGGACTGGAATAAGAATCGAGTGATTCAGAATAAGTGCGTCTGCAGCGTTTAATACCTGAAGTTCCTTTGTGATACCGGGGCATCTTGATAGATCAACTCTGTTGTTTCGACAACCAATGAGCTCATGTACCATGGCTTGATATGTCCACTGGAAATAAAATGGCGCTATAGTAAAAATTACATCACACAACAAGTAGTATGCCTTTAGTACTTGATCGGGACTATTTTAATTAAATCATGAAAACTAAATGTACAAGAGAGAAAGAGTAAAAAGGTTAATGCACAAAAAAAAAATAGGAAAGAGTTCACCATTTGAACAGTCCAAATTTTCAGTGGCGTTATAATGAACGTGCGTGAGATTAGTATTGTATTTTTTATCATAGTATTTTTTATCTTATTGTAATTAGTATTATAGTAATTTTTTAATCTTCTTAAATTGTAATATTATTATAATGTATTTTTTAGACGCAGGGCCCCTATGCATACCAGCCTAGAGCTGAATGGGCCACCCTGCTTAAATAAAGATTTACCACTACTACTACTAAAACATTGCACATGTTTCCTTCTCAAAAGTTCATTAAAAGTTTAGCTCTGAAAAAAGACACAGTAGTAAATATAACGGGTTCGGTGGCTTAAAATAGCCATTTTGGTTGAAGCTATCGCCTTGTTACATGTGTATAATGGTGTAATATTTCTTGCAACAGCGAGACTACTCGCATCAAGCAATATTTTATTCAGTGCTCTGTGTAACCGGAACAACCCGGGTGGAATATGGACAATTTTTCTTTTAGCAACTGGTACGATATGGTATGCACAGGCCATTTTTGAGAACGTTGGGAGAAAAAGACTGCATCATGCAACAAGGACTCAAGTTGTTATACATATCTAACTGGATTTATAAGAACATGGTCGCAGACAATTGCAACCATTTTGACCATTTTTGTAGACGATACAATAAGACGAGATATGCCACAATTTCTTTTTTTTCTCTTCCCTCTTTTTTCTCCTTTTCGCTCTTCTTTGGTGTGGGTTCAAGTCTTATTGGAATGTTAAACTGGGCTTTTGGCATAGTTGCAGAAAAGATGCTGAAATTTTCTTGAACCACGTTCTTAAATGTGATTGAGTAGTGGCAGACGCGGTGGCCTAATGGTTAGCGCGCTGGACAATGGATCGAGCAGTCTGGGTACGAGAGCTGGCCAGGGTCATTGTGTTGTGCTCTTGGCCAAGATACCCTGCGTCTCACCTAAATACAAAATTTGACTGATATATTGCGCCGAAGCATACTAAAATCGCAAGATAAGTTACAAAATGAATATTAATTGAATAGGATCTTATTACTAGCAATAACCAAATAACTTACTTGATTCAGTAGTGGCGTGACAGGATCATCTCGCCTGTCTAAAATCAACAGAAGGGGAGGAACGTCGGTTCTTCTGAAGTCAAACAGTGTGGCCTCATCATTTATTTTATGCTGAAAACAAAATTTTAACAAAAAAAGAAAGATATTGAGCTGTAGAACTAGATTGAAATAAACAGTTTAGGATAAGCCAATTTCAAAATGTAATTTTCACAGTGCAAATGTACAGGAACTTGAATAGCATCTGAAAGGGGAACACAATGATAAAATTTAGGCAAACAACTTGGAATGTCATTTTTCTGTTTTCTCTGGAGTATAAATGGGTAACCTGACAACAATGCTGGGGGGTTACCCTCGATGGACTAGCTAGCAATTCCCACCCAGAGGAGTTTCTAGTCACTTCATGCCTAGCCTGCGTAGCTGGTGGTTTTGTTGGCATGCGACGGCAAAATACACAAGTTGAATCTTGAGCCACAAAACTGAGCAGCAAAGCTGTGGGAGGAATGAGGCAATCTGCTCCATTCCTCTAATGGCTTCAATGCTATTTTGTCATCGTGTGCAACAAAAACTGCCAGCCATGTGTAGGCTACTTCATGCTAACGGACACCGGAGTAAGTGCCGGCCTGATAAGCCACCTAAACTTGTGAACATGTGTATACTATGTACATTCATTCGAGCAGATCATTATACCAACCCTTATATTTTCAGCTAGTCTTTTGGCCATCTCAGATGAATTCTGGTATCTAATAACAGGGCATTTCTTCAGTGCTAATAAAACAGCCACGATCCCTTGACATGAACGGTCTAATGCATCGCCATCCCATGTTCCACCCTAAAAATTAAATAATTATCATTACTCAATGTAGTGGGTATCCTGTGCATACAAGTATAAGAAATCAATAATTAATGTTAGTTTATCATGTCACCTTATAATGTCAATGTCTTTAAATTATTTGTTGTCAGATGCATGGACTCTGGATTAAGCATCTCGGGTTCAAATGGTGGCCAAGGTCATTGTGTTGTGTTCTTGGGCAAGACACAATAGTAATGTCTTACTTTAATATTACTCTCGCATAACCCATCTCCATCCAGGAGTATACAACGTACTGCAACTGGGTACTGGCAAACTGTTAGAGCATCCCATCCAGGGAGAGTAAATAGCAATACCCCTAGTCACTTCATGACTGAGAATTACATAGCATTGAATCACTCACCCGCAGGCAATTTGGAAGGTTTAATGAAAACACGTGAGGACTAACAGCATAAAAATCAGAATAGAATTCCTGCAAAAATGACAAAAAACACAGTGTATTTTTTAATATTAAATGTACCATTCAGTCATGTGCACAATTTAATTAATGCAAGAGCGCCCCATCCGCAAACAGTCAGCCAGGTGAAATTAGCTAGTCAGACATCAGTGACATGCATATTTGTCTTGTATAAATTTCATATTATGAAAGTTATTGTTATGAAAGGAAATAATTCTGAATTACTGTCAGTGTGAATCAAAAAAGCGTGAACACTTTTATGTAACTTTGGAGTGATCAAACCACAAGAAGAATAGTCAGCAACTCAAATAAATATATACACTTTGTTCAGACGCAGATCAAGACCGGCTTACACCGTTTTACGGAAATCAGTCATAGATTCGGTGCTCAGACTCTAGTGAACTGGTCAAGTTTTTACCTGGATCTGCACCTGTTGTTTTTGCAGAAAAGCTTTGCGAAAATAGCAATAAAATAAATGCAGGAAAAATTATTGGCATAGGAAAATCCAAGCGTTAAATCAAAGTGTTCATGCTTTTCTGATTCGCACAGTAAACATTAGTATGCAAATTAATATGCTACATGTATAAATTAATTAATTATTTAATTGAATTACCTGAACTTCTCGTACAACTTCATGATCATCGGCTTCTGCAATTGCTCTGATACTTGGCTTACCAATGAAATTGGAAAAGTCTAAAAGCAATATAATTTGAAGACATATATTTTGATTTATTATAATCAATTTATTAGAGTCTAAGAACTAAAAATTTTACATTTTGTGAAGGGACTGCATCATTTTCATTGATAATTTCTGTCAAATTGACAATTTTAATCATGCATGTGTACAATGCAAACAATTTTTGAAGGGTAAAGGAAAAAATATTATTTTAATCCAATTTCAGCAAGCAATAAAATAAAATACTCACACAAATAATATACTCCATATTTGGGATTTTTCAGTTCACTGCAGAGATGTTCAACATTTTCCTTGATGGTAAGAAATATGAAAGAAAAGAAAATATTGTTGTATTAGGAGATAGCCTGCGTGGCAGGCGTAGAAAGGAGATTGCACATTTAAAAACTGTAGCAATTATACCGGCTTGCATTGCTTTCTTCAATCGGCTTTAATTTTCAGGCTCGACAAGCCTTGTATTATTATACAAGCTTGAACATTTCTTTGTTCTACGCCATTTATATATTGATAATTTTCTTCTTGTTATTTATTACTAAAACCCTACTGTTAGTTACCCTTATCATAATTTGTTTTTCGTCACCTCCCGCCTCGAATAGCCCTGCTAATTTGCGGGAGGTGAAAATCTATGTATTTCAACCAAAGAGTAAATAAAGCTTGTTGTTGTTGTTGTTGTTGTTGTAGCTTGATCCTTACAGATGCAGTGGCCTAATGGTTAGCAGCGTTGGACTACAGGCGGAAAAAACATGCTGGAGGGTAACCTGTGATGGACTAGCATCCCATCCAGGGGGAATAGCAAAACTCCAGTATAGTCGCTACGGAAACTGGGATAAGTTACGGCAGTGTGGGCAAGTTGTGCGCCTGAGTGCAGCTTTACCTTGATTCTTATGTCATTTCTTTCACTGATCTACGCACATAACGGTGTCTGAGTTATATGGACATGTACAAACTCTAAGTTTAATACAAGCTATAAATTAAATCCTGACTACAAACTTGCTCCATCTTACCCTTGTTGGTCTCAAGAAACAGATCGCCTTCAAGTGCTTCATGGTTTCTCGTCCGCTGGTGTCAACTCTTTCAAAAAGATAAACTTCCTTCTGCAGAACCTCACTTTGAGTATACACCATACTCACTACACCTGTCTATCAAAACACAAGAGTGGTCAACATTGAATTTCTCCTTGCCATATCATTTACATTGAAGTGAGAGAGCTGATGAGAATTAAGAAAATCATCAGCTAAGGTGAGGGATTGTTGGGAGGAGGGATGGTGCAGTTAGTATTTTGGGCGAGTCTCTGGCCCAGTCTACAGAGTATTATGTCATGTGCATGCGCAAATTTTTGTTTGAATTTGTCTGAATTTCTATGCCGCATGCCAAATGAAGCCCCCAATTTAGGTACTCAAGACTGATTTGAGAGTCAAGAAAAACAGCCACCATGCGTGTAGCTTCAAGAGGGTTGTACTGCACACGATGCATGCCAGTAAAAATGCCGCCTCTGCACATGCAAGATGGATCTTGACGAGTTCTGTCATACTCTGCAGACTGGCCTCTGACTGACGTTTCCCTGATTCAAAACTCAAACTAAGGGCAACCTAACAAAATGCAAAGGAGGGCAGGGGGGGGGGGGGGGGGAGGGAGGGGATATTAAACCGTGATGAACTACCATGCTATTCCTATCCATGGGGTGTTGCAATAATCCAAGTCAATTCATGCTACAGAAAAACCAGGAAAAGCTCTAATGGTGTCAAATTAAAATATAATACAGTGGAATCCAAATTTCTCGAGAAATCAGGATTCCACTCTACAAGTACATGTACATGAATTTGAAAAACAACAACAACAACAACAATGGTCAACTGTTTTCCACAGTCTTCTTCGCTATTTGATTGTGTCGGCATTGCTATTGTTGTTGTTGTTTTGTCTCAGCAGCATAATTTCTCATTTAATTTTTTTAATTTAAGCTCAATAAGCTTATAGGAGTGTTCACTGTTTATCAACATTTGTTTGTTATTCAAATTTTCCAACCATTAAACAAAAGAACTCTTTGTTTCAACAGCCAATAGTTCTCTGGTTGGCACATTAATAACAATAGGTGACGTAACGAGAAACATCGCTATATTATAAAACTTTCATGGACATGCACGCACTAAATTAAGCTGTACATTCCAGTTTAATGTACATATTTGCTGCTAGAAAATTACATAAAACACAAAAAATAGGGAAGGATAATTTTACCAAGAGATCTACTACGGTTATTGTCAAATTATGATATTCAAACATGAGTCGCTTACTGTTTCCTTGTCCATGAGTAGAACTTTCATCCCCTGCCCACTGTCCTCAATCATCTTTGGTCACATACTGTTTGACTGCCAAAATCACATTCATGATTCCCTGTTTTTCTCTGGAACTGAAATTTCGAGTTTCAAAGCTAAAAACCAGCAGAAATTATATGCAGAGATATCGCCTTTGATCTCAAAATCGCTGAAGTCCGGACGCCATATTTATTTTCATGACATGTCTGCCCCAGTTCCCCGTCGATCATTTCGCAAAATTTGTATTAGGGAGGGGTAAGAAATAAAAGATTTTTATTGGGTAAAGAAATTCACTTTTATTTCCAGGATATTGTTTGTTGAACAATATTATTCTTATTTTATAGTAGATTTATTTTCTTTTAAATACTTACTCATTAGTTTTTGTTTTAAATAAATGCCTTTTTCAACGCACTAAAAATTTTCATATCTACCCACCCCCATTGAAAACGACGAGCGTTCTTATCTTTTGTCATTTGAAAATTCCTCAGAGCGCATGTCATTGTTCCTTCAAGATGGCCGACGAAGTAGTTGATCTCGAAGTTGCTCGGCAAAAAATGAGGCAATGGCGCGATGAACCGCTTCGAAACAGCGAAGAAGTCACAGAACTTGGCGAGTGTCTTATTCTAGAGCATGGAAACAAACTGGGTGACGAGTTGTGGACGATTTACGAGCAAGTTTTCTTGGCTTCGATCGACTGTCGAAAAATGGATTTAGCCACCATGTGTTTAAGGGAACTTAAAGCACAATTTCCCAGTAGCATTCGAGTACAGAAACTCAATGCAATGCGTCTGGAAGCGTTTGACAAGTACGAAGAAGCCGAGCAGATTTATGAGAAGATTTTGGAGGCCGAACCAGCAAATGCCGTTGTCCGGAAAAGGCTGGTCGCCATTCTCAAGGCTCAAAACAGAGTAGGAGAAGCGATTAAAGAGCTTAATGAATATCTGAAAAAGTTCATGAGCGATCAAGAGGCGTGGACTGAATTGGCAGAGCTCTACATCTCGCAGCAAGATCACAAAAAGGCGAAATACTGCATGGAAGAACTGATCTTGATGAATCCCCACAATCATTTATTCCACCAGAGGTACGCTGAAATCCTGTACACTCTTGGAGGAAATGAAAATATGGAGAAGGCAAGGAAGTACTTCGCACAAGCTCTCAAACTTGACAATAACAGCATGAGGGCTCTGTTTGGGTTTTTCATGGCCGCGGCCCATCTGACAAATTCCTCCAAAGATGCCAAAGCAAAGAAAGAAAATTCTAAGTTCGCTGCCTGGTCGGCAACACAGATAAATGAGAGGTACCAAAGTGTCAGTCAAGCGCAGGAGGAGGATAATCTATTGAAACTGGAGAATATGCTGGAGTCTCTGCAGATAGCTATTCCTCAGAATATTCCCCCGCAGTGACTTGGTGAAAATTAGTATTGTATGCATGTCAATACAAGTAACATTTTATATTTTTCATGTGTACAAATGTACATTATTAGGTACATTTTGTACAGGGCCTATTTTCCGGGTCACTTACTTTAGGGTGCAGTGGCTCAGCGTTTTGACCAAAAAGCAGCAAAATCACTGTGATAGCGTCCCTTTACGTGAATATAGATTATTGATGAGTCAACATTTTAGCAGAGGAACACATGCATAATTATAACCCTCAGAAGTGGTCCTGTATTCTGGCCCCAGTGTTCAAAGGATGGATAATGCTATCCATTAGATAAATCTCTAACCAGTGGATAAATCGTAACAAAACCAACGACAGTCGAAGCTCCCATAGGAAGACACCCTCAGGACGTAGAAAAAGTGTCCGCAACTGGGCTGGCCGCTTACAGGAATGTGTAAATACAGAGTTTTTATGAGCTAGAGTTCAAAACAGGGTTTTGTCAAGGCAGCTGTTAGAAGAGCTGACCGGTTATGAGAGTGTCTTCGCAGAGAGCTTTGACTGCATGCTATCCACTGGATAGAGATTTATCCAATTGGATAGCGCTATCCATTTTTGAACTACCGGGTCCTGCAGTTTTAGTTGCTAGTGCCCAACTCATCAATCATTGTAAAGATAAAATGACTAAATTGTTGTACTGGTTAACCAAGCATGATCATCCAAGTGACAATAACATCACTCTCTTTAATACATGTAGCTTAGCATTGATCATTTTGTAACATCTCTATACAATACTGCTGTAACAAAATAAAACAACAAAGAAGGTTATGAGAATTAAGGACCTGATATGATCATCTTCTACAAACTTAAAAAAAAATTAGGAGTGAGAACTTACATGTACATGTACAGTAGATGCTAACCAATCTCATACCCAGAGCTGCATTTCTCCTGACCAGCGGTCGAGAGGAATCTTTGCACGTTTCTCGACCGCTGGCTCACCTAGGGGGATACGGGCTCTGGGTACGAGATTGGATGCTAACCTTCTGTAAAATTATGATAAGAAGCCCTCCCTCCTTCCCCATGAAAATAAATCTTCCCAACAATACCGTGAACCCCCAAAATGCCAGATGCCCAAACCGTTCCAACAATAATCCCCCGAATATAAAGCTATGGGCTTATTTACATTTAGCTATAGCTAAAGAAAGGTGCA
Organism: Desmophyllum pertusum; assembly: GCA_029204205.1. Lineage (NCBI taxonomy): Eukaryota > Metazoa > Cnidaria > Anthozoa > Scleractinia > Caryophylliidae > Desmophyllum > Desmophyllum pertusum. The sequence goes on from MU825881.1 coordinate 1,296,285, forward strand.
TCTTCCTATGGTTATACATTTCTCCCTATATTAAAACTTGTTTTGTATTTTATGTTGTTTCAGTATGCTCAGAGACTTAATAATAATTATTATTATTATGATGTCCATGTGACAACTGTACAGCTTGTTTCATGTTTTGTTATGTTTGGAGAGTTTGTTTGTACCTAAAAATAACATTTATTCGCAAAGCTCTTCCAAATATGAACCAGGCATTTTTTTAAATGCAAAATTCCTTCCAATAATAAGACATCCCCACCCCCTCCCCCCCCCCCCCCCCCCCCCCCCCCCCCCCCCAAAAAAAAAAAAAAAAATCAGCAGGCAAATTATCGGAATTTTACAGTAGCTATATGTATTTATAACATTTTGGGGAAGTCACCGATTTTATTTATTTAAAATAGGAAAATTTGAACCCTGGCTTGGGTGTCTGTGATCAGTGTGATCTTGGACAAGACGGACAATACTTTACTCTCAACAACAGTTCTTGTAATAAAACATTCAACAACAACAACTTTATTAACGTGTCACAGTCTTCTAGCGTGCCTAAAGGCCCACTTATCGGGGACACTATATTGACTATATCCTATCTTAGTCTATTCACATCAACACAAACCATTTACACAAAAATCGTGTTTTTTCATCCAGCTTCCAGTACTAATGGAAGCATCTTATTTTCTACGAAAACCCGATTATATTGTTTGCGTGACCGTGACCATTCGCGTTTTGCCACGGTGTCTGCGTGTTTCGCGCGCTAAGTTCGCGAACCACCCGCCCTCGCACGTGACTGAACGCGCGAGTCGCGACCACTTTCGGCCGATGCAGTGCGATGACGACCTTTGACGCATGTTTATCAACTGGGAAATAAGCGATGCATATTTCCCAGTGTTATAAATCATTCCTTTCCATGAAAGCGCGGAACACGACGGATTATTCGCCTGTCAAGGAAGTTGAGAAGAGCATGATTTCACAGGTAACTTTTTCGGCACTATCCAAATCGATTTTTTTTTTGTTTTTACTTCACGCGCGGTTTGAGATGCTTAGTCTTTTAACCTTGACAGGGCTGCGGCACGGAAGATTGACGACACCTAAATATAGATCACTGAGATCATAGACTGAATTAAGATGACTTTTAAAGATCACAGCTCACTGAAAAAAGACAATAGAATATTTAATTATCCAAATGACTTCTTTTATTATTATTCTAGTAAGTGGCCTTGTTCTTGCTTTGAAATAAGTACTCGTGCACAAGTCAGGACAGGTTCGACTCCATATATATCTATTTTTTCTGGTTCAAAATTCAAAATAAACACTCGAGCCGTAATTAGATAGAAGTACTTCACGATTACGTCACTAGTCATGCCTTATAACATCTTTATTGCCCTTCATTTCCGGTTTCATAAGCGTCATTGTATTGGACCCGGAATTTTGCCCTTAAATGTCTAACGAAAGTCACAATCACCTGATTCGTCTCAGCAGCGGAAATCGAAGTTATAAATCATACTCCCTTATAACTGACTAGTTAGTAAAAGGTAATGTCCTGGTCACAAACGCATATATATTGTAAGGTAAGTTCTTGAATTATTCGTGTGTGCTAGACGTAATTTGCAACGAGACTGCCGCAGACTTGTCTTGCAATTTTGTTGCGACACTGAGTTGCGCGATAAATTGCCAAGGTGTAACACGGCCCCTTAAATGAACATGTCTCGTGACGTTTTCGTTGTACAAGCGTTGCGAGAAGTAGAATCAAGTTCTACTTTTCGCAACGATTGAGCGGGCACGATGAACACTGCACCGAAATTTTTTTATTCGTTGTTTCACATGAGCAACTGCGCAATAAAATTGCCAGACAACTGAGTTGCACTGAGGAAAAATTGCCTAGTGTAACCTTTATGATATCAAACTTTCGAAAACTTGTCGCATTCATCAGTCAAACACGAAACTGAATAGCTCGAAGTAAGCTAAATTAGTTTGAGAACTGTCTAACTTGTTTATCAAATCAGTTCGTACCAGTAGACTGAGCTCAACTTTAATTTACGCACTGTGATGTACGCAAAACATTTTGGAACCGGAGCTTCGTTTCGTTTAAAACATATTAATAGAAGGAAATGGTTATGAAGCCCATTCAGTGACTGTTTTTAAAAATCGCCTGAGGACCAAACTACTTAAAGAATTGTAATTTTTATATTTATATATTTTTATAATTTTTTATTTTTATTTTAGTCATTCTTATTTTTAATTGTAAATAGAAATATTTTTAAGATAATTGTATATTGTCTTTGAAAAGCCCCCTTGGGGAAAGTCAATAAAGTATGTATGTATGTATGTAAGCCCGGCAAACTTCAAAGGAGCAAGCAAAGAGGCCAAGATTTATGTTGGAAGGTCCATGACCGTGCACATCTTTTGCACATCTATGCATGAATTACGTAATCGCAACGTTTCTATTGGTTAGTTGCTTGAACACACGTAACCACCTATTGTATTTTGTCAGGTTTTGTGCACGGTCAACCCCCAAAATAGCGAACAAAAACATATAACAAAGAACTTTGCCGGGCTTCATAACCATTTCACTATGTTTAAAAACACCAGATTTTTCCCTTATAACATGGGCTCGCGCTTAGTATAGGTAATCGCATGGGGCCGAGTAAAATTAAGGATTAATATCACGCGTGTTTTCAGAAGTTGCAGAAATTGCCCGAGTCGCGCAGCGACAAGGGCAATTTCTGCAACTTCTGAAAACACAAGTGATATTAATCCTTAATTTTACGAGGAAACATGCGATTACTTGTTTATGACATAGAGGGCAAAATTTTAAGAAAACCTTCAAAGCGCCGCGAAGCTAAATTCAGCCGCGGCGGAACGAACTGATATTCCTTCCAAAAATCACACAGAATCACAGGAAGATCAAGCAAACCCTTACATTCAGAACAGGGTAACGTTGACTGTCATGTAAATCTTAAGAGAAAATTGTAAGTCGTGAAAATAAATAAAATAACAAGCTTGCAATCAAGCCAAGTAAAACGTAATTTTATTCACCTGTTTGCATGTTTTGAAGCCGACTTTCCGCTGCGAGCTGCTTGACGTGTCAATCCTACATCGATAAAACCGTGAGCAAACGACGAGTTCAAACAAACTTGTAGAGGTAATTTATCCGGTTTAATTTGACCTTCTTCTTTCTTTGAACAATCTCTGTGATCTTTTATACCCTGGGCTGCACGTGATGAAGCCGAAGCGAAGAAGTCAGTTGGCAGCCATGAATGAATTTCGTCGCAAACTCGCCAAGTGTCTAGCTGATGCAAGTTTTCTAGTTTTCAACTCAGTGAAATAATCTTCTGTTGCTTCGAGTGAAACACTGAGATTCAGCTTTCGGAATTTCGTTTCAAGCTATCACACGTTTTCCGTTCCTTTTCATCAAATAACTCGGGAAACTGAAGTCAAACTCCGAAGCGACGTACAAGCGAGCGCTGTGTTTGAAAATTCTGCTCAAAATCCCGCCGTCAAGAAGCCAACTGAGTGCAGCGCGCTCAGCCAATTAGGAGCGAGGAATTTTGCCGCTCGACCAATCAGGATCAAGTAATTTTGCCCCGGGCAAACCAAAATTAATGAAAAATGCCCTCTGTCTCAGCCAATCAGCATTCAGTAATTTTGCCCTCTATGTTATAATACCAAAAACAGTTTTCTTTATTTCAAGTAGTCGATAACATTTGCGGAAATTGAGCGCGCGCGTCAAAGTACTCGTGAAAATGCGAAAACATCCGCATATAATGACAATCAGTCTCGGCCAATAGGAAGAAAAATCGCCGAGATTTCTCGGTACGGCTCTTATACCCCCTGTTGTATTCGCTGTCTTCATTAGCTTTTATTTATATCTAGGGCACCTATATTTTTTTATTTATATCTATTTGAAATAACTAATTGCCTCAGACATTCGGAGTAAAGTGAGATTAAAAACTGGAGTTTTTTTTAGCATGATGTCATCTCGAACTCAGTAATGTATAAATACTGATGGGAAAAATTAATACATGTTCTGTTCTGAACCAGTGAGAAAGGTCACTGATTAGGATTTTCGGAACAGCAGCTCGTTAAATTCCCGGTAATAAGATTTCGCCGTTCACTAAAAATCGTTTACACAGATATCCCTTTGAATTAAACGATCAACGACAGTCTTTTGCTTAAATTTCGTCTGTGGGTGCCGCCTGAATCATATTGATAGCAAATACTCATTAACATTTTTACCGTTGTTCTTTCTAGGAACAAAAATGACGTTCAGCTTCTCTAGAATGGACATTTACAGATTGGTTCTTTTGTGTTCGGTCCCAGTCCTCCTGGTTTCACAGACCGCGTCAGCTGGTAAATCATCTCGAAGATTTATTGGCCTTCCGGAATCTGGCGAGAGAGTGAAGTATAGTGATGCAAGCGACAAGAACAAGACGCTGATTATTCGCCACAATTTACCAGTAAGTGATCAATGATCTAATAAATTCAAATCAGAGTCCACACTGGTTCAGTCGTGATATATTTTTTAGAGTGATAAGGTAATTATAAATTAGCGGTATATTTCTTTCAGCAAAGTTTTTTGAAGGGGGAGGGGAGTGGGGAGGGAGGGAAGAGGAGGGTGGGGAGGGGCGTATTTTTTTATCATACTGAGTAAACTAGCCGAACATGAAAATAATATAGATCGATGAAGGATATGTTGAATGTTAAAGGAGCTACGTCACGGATGGCGCATTTTTTTTCAAGTTCGCCGTTCGCAATCCGTCTTAATCTTCTCCATCCTCAACCATCCTTGTTCCTGTTTGGTTTATTATCACCTCTTTGGTGTTTTTCTACCTTAGTAAACTATTATTTTGAAGCTTTCTTCAATTTGAAAGTGATTTCGCACTTCGCAGAATCGAAATGACTTAAAATATCGTGCCGGACAAGCTCCTTTAATTTCTGTGTAATAAAACACCTCCACCAAACGTAACGATGAGATTTAAATGTGGCGGGGTAGGAGGATAACTCAAAAACACAAATAGTTACGTCTCAAGCGGGGTGGGGAGGTGGGGCTGTTGTACGTCTAAATAATCGTTTTGCTGTTCATAACTTTTATAAGTTGGCTTATTGTAATCGAACATCTTGTATATGCGGGGACGGAGCTTATTAGAGAGGGCAAGGGGGGGGGGGGGGGGGGGCGCCTTTTACGGTAGTACTAGAGGTTTAATTAGTGATCAGTTCAGTGTATTCTCATTACCTGTATCCCTGACTTTATAGTGATATTTTGAGGGGAGGATAGATGCTGATCATCATGCCATGCAAATTTGCTTTTGACAGGGAGAATAATTTTTCACGAGAGCAGGGAATTCTGGATTGAATTGCTGACGACAACCCCGGAAGAACAGAATAACTCGCACGTGAAAATATCGTACACAGCAATTGATAACAACGACACTATTTTGTTACAAGTGGTATGTCTTGTATTATAATTTTCTTTATTTATTCCTTTTTATACTACTTCCATATGCTTCGATTCCTGACTTGGCTAACACTTACGCACTTAATTTTCAAAACTTTAAGGTGGCTCTGAATCTACAATATAGAAGTTTTTAAACTTTGAAATAAAACATGGGGGTCACCGTACTTGTTTGTGAGTTATACGCACGTAAAGCTAAAATTATATTGTTGCTATGGTAACCTTTTATGTCAAGCGGAAATGACCATATATAATATATAATAAAGCCTTTATTTAATATCCATTTGATATTATTATTTTAACATCAACTAATTAACAATTAGATTATTCGCTCTCAATTTCTATGATGTGATATATAATATATAGTTGATGAGGCCTACAGTTTTAGTAAAAATCATAACAACTGTCTAGTAATAACTCTAAATCCTCTTCTAAAACTTCTGAGAAACGAGAAGAAACCACAATTTCGTAGACACCTCCAGCCACTGTACACTAATGGCTGATAGTATACGAGTAGTTGTCTCATTTGCATTAGTATACTAGTAGATTTTTACTAATATAGGATAGTTGCGGATAGTTGTGGGATAGTCATGGGGTTCAGGCCTTGCATTCAGTTGCACTCTCTTATATCATTACATTGTTTCTACTAGTACGAACCCAGTTTACCTGAGCCAGCAGACACCAGTGAGACAGATAAACGGCTCGTTATCATTCTCAGCAGTGTGGGATTATTTGCTGTCCTTGGACTTGTCGTGTCTGCTCTGTGTTATTTCTGTTATTGGAAAAAGAGGCGTAAGCCTGTTCTGAAAAAACAAGCTGCGAAGCAGTTGTTTGAAGGTAGGTGCTTTTTTTTTTATAACTTAGTTGATTGTCAACTCGAAGTTGATAAAGGTAAATTGACCGCCGTACCGAATTTCTAGAAGCTGGCGTTTCGAGCGTTAGCCCTTCGTCGGACGAAGAATAAAGCAGCTCAGGCAATGATAACGCCACTCTCATTCATGTCATTCACAATAGATCCATTTTTCTGTCTTTCTTTTAGAGAATGCAACGGCTGAAAGTCCCACCGTTTCCCGCGCTGGTCGAGGAGGGGGTACACCTGGACCAAGTGGGACTCAATTTCTGGTAGTGGCAGTGTGCGCATGCGCACTACACGCCCAACTACAGACGACGAATGTGGAGATTAATGTTTACTTCCCCAAGGGATTTCTTCGCTCGGATTCCAAAGTCTTCTTCAAGTCAGAGAATAATAACGAAGTTAGAGTGATAACCAACGATACAAAGCTAAAAATCAATGTTTTTGGTAAGTATGTGACAGGTAGAAATGTTTTCTTTGCAAAAGGCCATTTCCGAGTTGCCTTTGGCCTCTGTTTCAAAACGAGTCCTAATACACAACCTTGCACGTCCATTGTCTTGCAAATCAAACTCATTTCCATATGAAGGTTGTGCACCAGGACTCGTTTTGAAGTAGAGGCAAAAGGTAACTCAGAAATGGCATCATCACGTAACTTTGTTTTTCCCACGAACGGCGAAAATCCTATTTTGCTGTCTACCGTTTCTACGTGAAAGTGAGTAGTTTCGCGTTTGTCGTGAACGTGTGAATTATTTTCGATTTTTCTGATGGATTTATTTAACGATTCGAGGAAAAGTAAAGAGAATCAACTGCAAGCTGACGTTTGCTGATTGCCGTAGAACGCAGTGCTTAATCCGTCTCTCTATTGTTTGCTTACACACCAGAGGTCTATAACTAGTTATAGACCTCTGGATATATGATATTATTTTTCATGTTCTGATCTAGATATCCATTTATGTCTTGCATTTTTCAGATGTACCCAATGCCGGACTCGTTTCCGAGAATCGATGTTCTGATAGAAACCTGACATGCGCAAACGGAGCTTGTGATCCTTTGGCGGGAAAATGCGTTTGTCCAAGAAAAATGCGCGCCATCAGGCAGACGGGAGGCGGCACGCGCTGTGTGTACAGTAAGTTCATCACTGAAAAACACTGCTTCTGTTGTCGCAATATGTATTTTTGCCTCTCGAAACGAGTCCTGCTGCAAAACGTTTCATATGAAAATGGCTCGACGAACGTGCAAGAAAAACATGTGAAATGTTGTGCACCAGGACTCGTTTTGAAACAGAGGCAAAAGGCAACTCGGAAATGTCCTATCATAAGTTCCAAATTCACATAATTATGTAAATGAAATTGACGACCAAAACGCTACCATGGCCAGCCCAATCTAGTCCAGTTCCTCGACTCTCTCCTCAGCGCCTCCTGTAAAAAATCAAGAAGAGCGTTTGAGGGAAAGGACTAACCCCATTCTCACTTGTTTGGTGCACAAAGCTTGCATAACCATTTAGGTCCAAGTTGTGATAATCAATGTCGTTATTCTTGTCACTTAGTGCTTGAAATTGTGTTGATAATGCAAGGAGAAATAAGATATAGATCACTCTTGGGCGTGCATGAAGGGGTTATTCAATAAACTGTGGTCTAGTCACACTTGCATTTCGATAAGCATAGCAGCTGTATCCTTGAGATATTTTCTGTTTTACACAGGATGCGATCAAAAATGCCAGAGTGGGTTCTTTGTGCTGTCTTCTTGTAACCACACCCATCAGGCTGTCTGCAAAAGTAAGTTAAAATTTCTTCTTCTTGAAATGTGGATCCTAGAAAATTCACAGTTTCATTTCCCCATTCACTTTATTTTTACATTACACCGAGTAAATGTTAATTTTATTTTAATTTGAATAATTAAGATTTTTAACTCGTGAATGCGAAAGCAATGAACGAGTTATAGCATTTGGTGGGACAAATATCACTCGCTCGGTCGATGGGCCGTAAACGTTAATCGCGCTATTAATTTATTCATTCACAAGTGAGTCCATAGACGCCTTTGATTTATCTTCTAATAGACCTTGACATTTCACTAAACATGATCTATCTTCTGCCTTTTTTCAGAGTGTCGACCTCAGTGTAGTTTTAAAGAGTTTGAATCCGTTCCATGCGCGGGAAAAACAGACAGGAACTGCACCGGTACTCTATAGCAATTTAATTTTAATTGTCTGTATTTTTGTCATTTTACAATGATACACAATTGTATAAAGTCGAAGCTCTCTGAGCGGACACTCTCGTAAGCGGACACTGCTCTACTTACGGCCGCCTTGACAAAACCCCCCGTTTGAACTCTAAGCTCATACAAACTCTGTATTTTTATGCATATTCTCGTAAGCGGCCAGCTCCAGTTACAGGCACTTTTTCTGCTTCCCGAGGGTGTCCGCTTACAAGAGCTTCGACTGTATTTTAACATTGATTTTTTTTCTAGACATTTCTAAACTGCCTCAAATTAAAGGTTCTCCAAATATTATCTACGAAGATATTTTAAAGGTAAGAAACGAAAGCTTTAATTAAAAGAACTCCTAGTATATATCTGATCACAGTTACTATATAAGCTAACGAATTGAGAGCCGGTCGATAAGTCATTCCACGAGTTCCCAATGTTTATTATAATAAAAAAAAAAACACAGAAAAGTTGCAGAAACAGAACGTTCGAAAGTTGCGACGTGAGTTTGTTGCGACCGACGGGAATTTATCGTGGCTCATCATCGGTGACTGCGCGTTAAAATGGAAGCAAAGTAGTCATAATACGCCAAGAGAAAATCCATTCATCCGATTCACTATGACCACAAAAAGTGCAGTAAACTCATTAAACTTAGCTGGTGAAAAGTGCAGAATACGTACAATACATTGAAAATATATCCCGAATGCACGATCTCATTCTAGCTATGGGACTGATTTCGAATGCGTTGCAACGTTTATGACCCCTTAGTATAGCTTACAGACATCTGGAGGTTTCATGGTACACATTTGTGGAAATTTGTTACACTACCGTATTTGCAATGCGCAAAAACTAGTGTCACTTTCTAGAACTAAATGATAGTATGCCTTTTTTCATCAGGTTAAAGACAACCCACCTGTAAAGCAAATTATTGATAACCTTTCAAGCCATTCCACCGTTTGGCTAAACAGATCAAGCGGTCTGGCAATTCAGCTTCAAATTCTGCTCGTCGACTTCAGCACGACATTTCGCGAGGTCAACCATGTCGCGAACGACAACAGTGGGCTTAAAAATGATACGCCTTCGCAGAGTATTGTAAGAGATTTCTGTGGCTCTCCTGTTCCGGATTATTATCGCATTAATTTACAGCAATCCGCGGTGGACGTGCAGATTATCAAAGGGCAACCCAATACTCCATGCCCGAGGTACGATGGTGGATCGACGTCGAATATACCAGTCCCTGGGAATTCGCTTTCTTGTAACGGGGCGGAAAATCCTATCGTTAGGCTATTTGGCGTGAAAAGCGAGACGGAAGACTTTTGGAAGGAAGAGCGTTCTCAAGCGTGCTATGACTTAAAGCAAAACTGCCACCAATGTCGCAATGAATGTACAGTTCTTGCCCGAGAGAACCCTATCTGCAATCTTACAAAGAATGACGTGCGAGATGATTCCAGGCAGAATTACGGAGAGCACTTTACATACTGCTTCGATTGCTGTTTTCAAGAAAAATGCACTTGTTTAAGCTGTGCATGTTCGCAATACAACTCTTCATGCATCGATTCGCAGTTGACTTGCGTTGGAGCCAAACACTCTACCATTCCCATCACCCCTGTCTTCCCCAATACGGGACTTTTCAAATGTCACGTGAAACTGTCAAAAGGTCCCGTATTCGAGCTTGAGACAGCACTGTGGAAAGATGGGAAGCTCTTGAGAAGAATTGAGAGAAACGACATGAACTTTAGTAAAGAAGCTGGCAGAGGAAAAAACAGCTATGATTACGGCTACATGATCTTCAAGCAGCCTTCCGTACTAAGGAATAACACGAGAAAAAACATTTTAATTAACGGAAAAGCTGGAAAATCAAATTTCGATGTGGGGTGGTATAAAACCGAGCAAGAACTTGAAAACCCGACTCCTGTTAACACGCTTTCTATCCAGCCCACAGAACCCTTCAAAATAAACACGAAGGACTGGCCAAGTGAAAACTGCCAAACGTTGGACACGGAAAAATTCGTAACAATCTCCCCCAGCGCGTCAATAGACAACGTGGAAAATTTCGCTCAGCTTACAGCACAGGTAGCCCACGAGCAGAACGCTCGAGTGTATAAAGTGTACAACAACTCGGGATCGCGCCAGGTCCATTTTGAGGTACCATCAGAGCGTTCTGTACTTAGATACGCGTTTCCAGAAACAGTGATATTTAACGATAGGTCTTTTACTGGTAAGCTGTTGAAGAACAGGACGTTTTGGACCGTGCGTTTAACCGGACACGCTAGTTCATGTCCAGGATTTTTCGTGGTGCGGTTGACGGATCAAGATCGTCCAGATGTGGACGTTTACCACTACGACATCGGTGAGTTTGTCTAACCCCCCCGGAGGGACCTCCGTATAAAAGTGACGGGGGTGATCGTCGGAAATTTTGAAAAGAACCACGCTAACCTGTGAATTTCACCCAACCTCGTTCCCAGGGCTTTTCCCTTCAAAGTCCCCTTTGAAGGGAAAAGCCCTGGGAACGAGGTTGAATTTTACCTCCTAAAACTGAGGTACAACGATCACTCGTCATTTTTATACGGGAGTCCCCATGGGACTAACCCCAGGGACTAACTTCCCCCCGTCTAACCCTGCCTTTATGCCCGTACATTAGGGAGAACTAGTACTAGTTTTTGGAGATATCCTGTCTCCGAGAATTGTCTGAGCAACAATTATATTCAGTAATAATCAGGGATCCTGGGTTCAAGCGCTGGTCGGGGTCACTGTGTTGTGTTCTTGGGCCTGATACCGTTTATTCTCACAGTGCCTCTCTTTACCCAGTAGCCTGGGTACTGGCGAACTGTTAGGGCAAAAATTCTGAAGGTAACCAGCGAAGGACTATCACTGATTTCCATCCAGGGGAGTAGCGATGTCAGTAGTCGCTTCATGCTACCGAAACTGGGATAGGTTCCAACACTTGAACGCAAGGTCCACGTAAAATTGCTATAATTAACAAGGCTTTTATTCATGCAACTTTGAGACGTGACTATATAATGATTTTTTTATAATTTTGTATTCAACAGCAATAACCACTGAAGACTGCTCATTCACAGTAGAGTTTCATCTTCCATCGGGTGGAGACACAAACTTCATCGACAAACAGTTCGTTGTTCGCCTCACGGACTCGCGCAAAACGATGAAACTCATTCTTGTAAGCCCGCGAAGGATACCTGAATTCGAGATACCTGATTTTGACGATGATTTCGACCTCAAAAAGCTAGAAGTTTTGATTCCTTTTGGCGGGGCAGCAGGAGGCATGTTCATTGTTCTGATTGCAATCTTGATTTATGGTTACAAAACGCGCCCAAAAGATAGCTACCATCGTGACCGGGACAATGAGCTGCATTTTAGGCACATCTTGTATGTTGTGTGGTTTGTTGGCATGAGGCTTGTGAAAAGTTTCCTCCTGACATTAACTGTGCTGTTCGTAATCCTCACCGCTATTCATTACACGAACGTAAAGACGCTAGAAAAATACGAGACACTCCATGAACAGCGAAGCAAATTGGAGGAAGAGTTTATAAAACAGATGGACACGCACAAGGTGCAAGAAATTAACCGCCAATGGTCGCTTCTTGGAAAGGAAAGCAGGTTTGTGATCTGAAGTTGAAAGCGCTGAACGCGTTCTTGGAAAACATTTCAAAGGGATGATAGAAAGGCAATTGGAGGAAATGAGGCGAAAATCCATCATTCTGGCCGCTGAACATCGTATTAAAAAGCAGTTTAATGCGACAAGAGCGAAATTTGAAAGAGAGAGAAAGCGGTTGAACGAACAAATGGAAGCCTACAGCAATGAAATCAATTCCAGGATTTCACAATTCAGAGAAAAATCGACGGCAGCTTTTGGTTACAAGCGGCCAAGGGACTGTACAAAGTTTTGGACGGCCTAGCAAAAATTTTTGGAAGTGGCATCGGAAACCGTTAATTCAATGGGTAGGGCTATCGGTGAATTTTCCCAGCATAAACGTGAATCTTCCCTCTTTTGACGACATCTTCGGCGATTTTAACAGCGATTCGCTCATTTTTCAGAAGTACGAACTAAGCGAAAACTTTTCGATATGGCAAGGAAATCCTCTGACAGACATTAAAATAAACATCCAACAAATTTCATTTCCAAACTTGAACATATCTCGCCCGCTGAGTAAAGAGAGGGCCGATGAATTGTTAGCTTTGGAATGGATCGTGCAGCTCTACAAGAGTGGTGTGTTTACGACCATTTTAATTCTTTTGGATTTGTTGTGGTTCGTGTACCGACACAGCAAGACGTATCAGTTAGCGATTGTGCTCATTCACGGCTTTCCGAAAGTTTATGAACTGGAAGAGATACAGAAGAAAGAGGAAAGAAAGAAGAAAAGAAAAAGAAAAAAGAGGAGAAGTTGAAGAAGAAATTAGAGAAAAAACCAAGAAAGAAGAAAGACGAAGACAAAGATGATGGAGAAGATCTCGAAGAAGCTAACGAGGAACACCGTGAAAACTACGAGGGTAATGGAAAGGAAACTATGGAAGACACGAAAGAGATCAGTGGACGTACAGAGAATGCAACTTCCCGTGTAAAGCCTAAACCGCATGCAAATGAGCCCGGTATTGCTTCAGCCGGAAAGAATGCGCCAAACATTTCTGTTGATTCTGCGCAAGATCAAGAATCTGGTCATATCAAAAGAGTCGATAATTCAGATGAGAAACCAAATCAGATGAATCCAAATCCAGAAAAGTGATTGGTCACGGAATGAAAGGACTTGACAGACTAAACGCGATATTTCTGAAGTTTCTGATCAAGCTCAAGCAACTTAATTACCAGGTACACGAGATTTCTAGATCTTTTTATGTACAGTCAACTCTCGTTATTGCAGATACCCTCGGGACGTAGTTTGAAGTCCTTAATAGCGAGAGTCCGCAATAGCGAGAGTCATTAATATTTTCAGTCAAAGCTCTATAGCTTTCGCCGGGTGGAGGGCTGGATTTTGTCTGTGATAGCGGGTGTCCGTAATAACGGGGTGTCCGCAAGGAGAGAGTTGACTGTATAATTTTGATCGACGGGAGTTTGTCTTTTGGAAATTAGAGACGTCTGCACGAGCACGAGCACCAACCTCGTTCCCAGTCTCTCTTCTTCGAAGAAGAGAGACCCTGGGAATGAGGTTGAACGAGCACCCGTTCTCCTTTCTGCCTGAGCCTTCACTCACGTCGTCCAGCACATTTCCCTGGCCCAAAGCTCTCTTTCAGCCTATATATGTTGCAGGAATCGTGAGTGGTTGAAATTTTCAGAAAAGTAATGTATATAAAAACCCTAGCCTGTGACCATTCAAATGAAAGCTATTGAGCAGTACTTTTTTTTTTGGCACTGTTTATTGCGCTGTGCAAGGTGCACGTGGCTCTAACATTTTAGTCTGTTGATGAATTTTTACCCAGGTACGTCATGACATGACAATCTCTATTCGCTTTAACTTTAATGGAAAAAATGTCTTTCTTTTTTCTTGTCGTAGATCAACAACACTAATTTGGTTCCCATGTGCATACTCTCAGTGATTGGCATTTTGTCCATCTATGTTGTCATAGTAACCACCAAGCACTCCATGAACGTGGAAACCTTGGACGTTGTTGGATATTTCGACCTCAAAATGTCGCCGCTGCTGACCATGAGGAAGATCGTCAACACTAGAATAACATCCAATGCATTTATGGTGAACGATGTTCATATTCCTTACTACGAGAACAGGTAATGAGAATTTGTGGAAAGAAATGATGGTATATTTTTTTAAGCTTGGTAGAAATATGAGAAAGATATTATTCTGTCAGTGACACAAGCTACTCGGAAAAAATTCCGAGTTCCCCCAACAGGAGTCGAACCGAATGAGAATGCAAGACCTTATGCATGAGTCAATTCCAGCACTGATGCGAATTCCCCGGTCCAACCTCCAAGCCCCCTCCTCCGGTACTCTCCGAAAATTTGGGTGGGGGTATGTTACCCTATTTCAGACCTAAATCTCAACAGTTCCCCCTTTTAAAGCCAAAATGGCAAACATCTATACCCAATTTCAGACAAGTAGGCAAAACATACCCAATTTGAGACCAAAATGTTCAAAATCTATACCCGTTTTCACACCAAAATGGCTCAAACCATACCCTTTGGCACCGCACATATATATAGCTTACATACGGAAGTACCCCCGTATTTACGTAGCGAGAAATCGAAACTCTCGAGGTTCCATCGTCGATACTCTTTTTTTAATTTAGTTCTTTTTTTAGGCTGAACGTTCATAAATTTCAGACGATTTTAAGCATGAAGTGTTAAAATCAGGGGGGCTAGCAGCGAGGCCTGGGACCTAGTATATATGATTGCACATTTTAGAAATTTGGCCGAGCGAGACTAAGTACTGGTTTGTTTAAAATAAACATGGCGGACAATGGCTGACATGACGTACGTTTGTGTTCGTTCAGAAATATTTTGGCGATTCCACGTCCAAACATCTATGGGAACGATTCGGTCGCTGTTTAACTGAACTTTGGTCATTGTGGGACACCATGGATGAAAATTCCATAGCAAACTCCCGTCGAGGTACGTTTCTCGAATGATTGACAGATTTCTTTACTTGTGCGATCATGTATTGCGGAAAAGCGGCAAGATCAAAGAGCGCTGCCTGCCCCCCCTGGTTAAAATATTCCTATAAACAATGTGGTGTTGCACAAAACCAAAGTGCTATTATTTCGTTTCCAGAGTAAATGCCAGGATCGCGTTTTACAGGAAGAAAGCTAAAATGTACCAGGCATATCAATGCTCCAAAAGTGATCTACACAACGAAGAGTACTGTTCGTGGGCAGAGGAGCCTGGGACGAGTTGCGAAGGAGTAGGACCTTATAACCAGGCCTTTCTCGGCAACTTGACGCAGTTTGAATGTAACTTAAAACCAGTTATTGCTCAAAGGTGAGTGCCGTGTATTACTTTCGGCAAACTTATTGAATTCTGTTGGCTGACCGAGAAATATATTGCCTTGATCAGAAGGAAATACAAATAACTTTCACAGCATGGCGCGAAACTATTAATAGATTTCAAAAAATCATCATGGGGCACGGGGAATCCTAGACTGTTCACAGCCTCTCTATTTTCTCGACGCTAACAGCGAGCGGAAGCGAGCGCGAGGGGGTGGGGGGTGGGGGTGGGGAGCGGGCGAACGAGAACTATTTTTCTCCTTCCCCGCCCCCTACCCCCACGCTCGCGCTTCGCATCCTCTCTTGGTCTGTTATATTTGTGATGTACAAAATTACCTGGAAGAAACTTAACGTAGAAAAACAACAAAGAGGTAATAACAATCCAAAAGTTAGAGAACAAGGATGGCAAAGATTTGAGAAGATTGGGATGCGGATAACGAACTGACGAACTTGTAAAATTTTGACTCGCTATTTCAAGTTGTGTGACCATGACGTAGCTCCTTTAACTCTTTTACTCCCAGGAGTGCTAAGCTTAAAACTGAGGAAAAAAACCTTGAATTTCATTTTGCAAAATTGTTAAAAAAACAGCAGCACTTGAAAGTACTGCTTAGTAGCTTTCATTTGAATGGTCACACACTAGGGTTTCATCCACAGACTCAAAAGTTAGAACCACCTTGTACAGCATAATAAACAGTACAACATTAAAGTACTGCTCAATAGCTTTCATTCGAATGGTCACACACTAAGGTTTCATCCACAGACTTAAAAGGTACAACCACATTTATTGACTCAACGTTTGAATCTGGGAGTAAAAGGGTTAATTAAGCTACCTCCCAGTTGTTAATTCTATTTTATTTTATTTCATTATTGTCTTTTCTCTTCTAGATTTACCAAGTTCGATCGCATTCGCTACAAAGAAGTCCACAAAAAAGCAATAGCTCCGTACGTGGCTGCTTTTCGAGGACTCATCCTGAACACATTTTACATGATATTGATTGTAATTGGGATTTTTATACTTTTTCAAATCTTGGGAATTGTAGTGTTTGTCCTCATGAAGAAGTTTGATCTCGTGCGCCAAGTCAAACACTATCAAACCAATCAGGATCTCAAGAAGGAGTTAACCCTGCCCCATTGTATTAAATATCCTTCAAATGAAAGTGTCGTGAGACGGGTTGGGCCTCTTCAAATGTCTGAGGATATGAAAGACAAATTTGGCCCTAGTGTCCATGATGGCAAAAGTATAGAGTGGGTCAAGTAACTAGACAATAAGTACCGTACCAACCAACACAGGCATTTGATAGAGTGGTTTTCGCTTGAGTATCAAACTGAAATTGGTTTCAAATACTCGCGCCATCCGACTCAACCAATCAGATGCAAAACGAAAAAAACAATCACGACTTGCTCCTGCACACGAGTTTTCCCACGCTTGACGCCAGTTACGACCATTTGCTTCGAGTTTTTGTTCATTCTGTTGTTTACGTTATATATTAATTGTGACTGGCCATTGATTTTGGTGCTACGATGCCCGGGGGGTGGGGGGAGGGGGGGGGGGGGGTTGGGGGAATTCTCATATAAAAGTGACGGAGATGATCGTCGGAAATTTTTAAAAGAACCCTAAAAGGTACCAGAATCTCGTTTTGTGGGTGTGGCTCGAATTAATTTTCACCCCTAAGAGGTACCATTTCTAAGACAAAACTAGTTCTTGTCATATTTTTTCCGGCGTAATACCCTGAAAGGTACCGGAATAACTCTAACAGTACCGGTAGTCATTTTAGATTTTAACACACCCTAAGCGGTACCAAACCACCAATTTTAACCCCTAAAAGGTACGACGATCACCCCCGTCTCTTTTATATTGAAGTCCCCCCCCCCGGCGGGCTACGATGCTCAATTGGAAACCACTCTATGATAGAGCGATTTTGTATAAAACATGTCATTTGTATAGTTATGCTAGAGCAAACTGTTTGTCTAATATTTTCCTTATGACCGGCGAATTTCATGGTGCGTATTAACGTAAGGTGTTCTGTATATATTGTTCGAACAAGAGAGGATGATCTAAGAGAAGCATTCCCCCATACTTGGGTCTCTTCTAATGATAATTTTTTTGAAATCTATTTTAAAGCTTCAGTCCAAAGCTGAGCTATTTTAAGAGCGCTATCTGATTGGTCAGTTCGAGTAACATAATGTCGGAGCCTCTATCAGAAGGAAATAACAATAACTTTGATAGCATGGCGCGAAACTATGAATAAATTTCAAAACATTATGATGGGGCACGGGGAATCCTTCTCTTAGATCATCCTCTCTCGGTTCGACTCATCACCCCGCTTTTGTTTGCTCGTTTGTTTATTATGATATTTTAAGATTAGATTCGACGCGGTATTAAATTGTCAAATATGCCAATATATGTTAAATATGTCAAAAATTGATGTTGCATTTTAAAATAAAAGTACGATTGTATAAAGGAGCTTTATCATGGATGGCGCAGCTTGCCTAGTCGACAGTTCAAATGAGTTCGTAATCCGTCTGAATCTTGCCCAATATTAACCATCCTTGTTCCCTTTTGGTTTATTATTACCTCTGTGATGTCTCCCCCCTTGTAAACTATTATTTTTGAGGCTTTGGACATAATACATCATCCAAAAATGACACAAGCAAAGCCAAGGCAAAGCCCTGTGTTAGGGTAAACTTGTAACCCAGGGTTCCCCTTACAATTGATCGTTCAAATTGTAGATGACTCCCGATCTCTTTCATCGGTGGCTATTTTGCGTTTTTCGCGATAGAGAATTCCCCTGTTACGAGATTGCGCCGAATACGGCAATACTGTCTAACCCCGCCTTACGACCACCTTATTACGATCATGTTTTTATTGGGCCCGAACATTGCTGTCCGAGAGCACGCGCAAGAGGCACGTGAAAGCGCAGGAAAGTTGCTTAGGCGCGCCCCAAGCTTGCACGCGCTGTTGCGCTCTCGGAAAGGAAACGACTGCTACGCGGGCTACATTTTGCAACACACGTCATGTAAGAAAAACAAACTATACTTAACGTTATAGAGGGACGTTCAAACGTTGACAAAGGGTTGCTTTTTTAGCTGCCGTTAATCATATTGATGACAATAGTCGACTAAAGACTGCCGAATATTGGAGGAGAGTTGAACACGTGACTGCCATCGTAACCATGTTTCAGTTAGCGAAATCTTGCCAGAAAACCGCGGGGTTCGCGTAACTGGTTGAACTGTACGTGATCTGATGATGAAAAAAAGTTCATCAGTCAGCGGCTCAAGCTAGTCGGAAATTTTTTTCGAGTATCTCCAAAAAGGAGTCGTACGTCAAATGACCTTCCACACAACTGGCAAAGACGAACGGTGTGCGGAAGGGTTCGATTCACTGTTATGGGAGGATTTCCGTGTCTTGTGTCCCTGAATGATAAATCTAAAGCTTTTCTCAATAAAATCAAGCTTCACATATTACTTCAATGACATGATATTACACGTCTTTATTGAGAAATAAACCAACACTGTTTTTCATTAAATATATTTAGCACTTGATAGCTAATACGCTAATGCCATTCAATGCACAGTTTACTTAGAGATTAGGTTAAGTTATGCTAGCTGACTTGCGGATCGTAATATCGTCTCTTGACCAAGGATTTGGATTTATTAAATGAGTATAAATCAAAACTAGTACTCGCCCTTCTTTATCACAACCTTAATAGCGCTGGTATAGTTGAATGTACCAGTACCTTAAATGTACCGGCTCGCGTCTGCCCCTATTTTGATCGAATTAACAAGGCTAATAACCCCAGAATTGGACCCAGTACAAGCTTAAGGTTGCTTTATCTATATCACTAAAGGTTACTTTATGGTATCTAGAGTACACGTGGCCGTGGTTAAAAAAAGTTCATTATCTCAGTTTATATACAGGAGAAACTATACAAAAAACAATATGTACAAGACTACAATTTCAGACAGAAGTAGAAGTCCCTCCCCCCTAAATCAATGTTGGAAAATATCGCGTTTTTTTGGAATTATAACTTTTTGAACTAATTTTCAACATTGGAAAGATGGGTAAAAGAATTGCGAAGTGTTCCAACATTTTCGTCTGAGATTGTAGGTCATTACTTTCGCGAGTACCGAGCGGTTTTCAGTTGAGTGTATAGTAAAACCACAACCATGCAGAGTAATCACTCTGGCCAATCACCACAGAAAGAAAATAACACAAGGAGCCAATCAGAACTCAAAGCAAATACATCTAACCGGCGCCAAGCGCGGAAATTCACGCGTGCGACGAAGTCGCGATTGGTTTTAGTTTGCATTGGCATCCGATTGCAATAAGTAAGAAAGCGGCGTGACGTTTTCGAACCAATCAGAGAGCGTATAGTAAAGCAAATCAACCGAAATTGGTTTTTCTTTACTACGTTCTGTGATTGGTCTAAAAAACTCGCGCCACCTACTCAACCAATCAGATGCTAAACCAAAACCAATCATGGTCTTGGTTTTGGTTTTACGACACTCAAATGAAAACCGCTCTAACAAAGAAACAACCTCTAAGAGATTTTTAGACTGAAGCATCAACCTCGATCCCAGGCTCTCTCTCCCGAGGAAAAGGAGAGAGAGCCTGGGATCGAGGTTGCTGAAGCATATGTTTCCAAATAAAACGTAAGGAATTGAATCGGAATTACCTTAGCATTCGACATCTTAGTGCATTATATACAGATTTCATTAGAAACGCCTAATCCTCTTGGTTTACAAAAGTTATACTTTTCTCTGCGTACGCAACCTGTAATCAGGCGCTCTTTTTCTCGAGCGGGAAAGTCGATAGAAGGCTATTGCGCTCGAAAAAAAACTGGAGCGTCTGATCGCAGCTAACTGTTTAAGCTACATGAAAAACTGAACGAAGTTTTAACGCGTTTGCATGCTGAGAATACAATTATCTATCGGTCCAAATTTCCATCCAGAATAGGCATCCGAATTTCGTATTTTGCGATGCTCACACATTATATAGAGAACATATTTAAGAAGGATTACTTAAGCTAGGCCACAGGCTGTTTTACGGCTCCTTGAATTCCTATGGAACAAAGGGCTTTGCACGGCCTCTTGAGTTAACCAAAAATATACATGTGGCAAAAAAAAAAAAACGAATAAAAAATATACTTGTTATCTTTAGTAAGACTGTTCACCTAGGCTATCGAGCTCGAGTCTCGGTTAGTATTTACACTTTCTGTAGACTCCGTGAGGAAGACTTTAGGAATCTTGACTTTTTTAAGTTCTTTGTCTTTGTCAGGCGTGTTACCGCCATCTTGCTCGTCATCGGATTCCGGTGATTTCAGATGAAATTGTTCCAAAACCTCTGGAGGTAGTGACGTGTACACGTGGACCTGTTTAACGCGAACCATTCCTCGTGACTTTAGGAAGAGAAAGACAACAAAACTCAGAACAGAGTTTACTACAACCGACAAAACTACCGCCAGAATAAAGAAAATTGTCTCCAAGATAATGTTACGGATGGCGTCGACGAACCGTTTTGATTCACGTTTGAGACGCTGGCGGTACGCTTCACCGTCGTAATCCTCATAGTGAATTCCTTCCAGCGTCGGGATGATACAAGACTGCAGATTAAAATCCAGGAGAGACGCCTGTTCTCCAAAGCATTTATTTGTGTCATTCTCAAGAGAGCACAGTTGTCGGTTTAGTCGTTCCATGCGTTCTTGTTGTTCTCTATTGAAGTTTAGGATCATTTCCTTGTATTCAGATATGGAGTCATTCACCGATTCCTTGTACTGTTGCATGGCGTTGTTGTTGATAAAATCAACCTGATCATCGATGGCGAGGTTGGTGAAGCGGTGGTCGGTATCAAGGCGAAGGCGATCATATCGTAGCCCCCCAGTTCTTCAATAACAGTCACGTTCATAACATTGTAGACTACAGCGATGACCAGGTATAGACCTGCGGCAGAAGCTGCGATTATTATGCACATCGGGAGCATATTGGTGCGCATGATCCGCTTATGAAGAGTCTTGCAAAATGTGATGAACTTCGAGAACTTCTCGGCGAGGAAGTCTAAGATCCTTCGGACAAGTCTAGCAGCTCTTTGCTTGATAGTAGGTGGTTTCTCTTCAAATTCATCTTCATCATGCTTCACAGTCTCTTCAAACCCTTGGATTAATTTAAAAGCGATTTGGTAGGTCTTCGACCCTCGATAGATCAAGAGAAGAATATCGATCACCACTATTACTCCCAAAACAGCCTTCTTGGTGACAATGAACACTTCGGCATCGTACACGCTGGTAACATTTTTAATCTTCCCTTCCCTTTCTAGTTTTTCCTCCCTCTGTTCATCGACCATTTCTTCCATGATGTCACCTTTTTCAATGTTATAGTAGGATCCTCCGCGAGCGGACTCGATAAGGGAAGATCTGTTCGCCTTGGAAACGTTTGAAATTCCATCTAAACCATCGACGTCTTCGTACACAATGCGCTCAGAGAAGAATTCGGATTCTGTTTTGTTGTCGTTGAAGTCTGGATCTGATGTAGAGTCATGAGAAGCAAAGAAATCACTGATATTTCCCACAAAGCATGCAGCATTAGCTTTCGCCCACTCTGTGCTCTCCTCCAACTTGCGTATCCCTCTTTTCACTTGTTTCTTTGCCGATTTTATCATGAACCTCAAAGGACACATGAGGATCGTGCTCAATGGATGTTCAGGCGACTTGCCCGTCTTGAGAACTTCACTAAAATCCGCGAAGCCATTTTTAACATATTGGAGCTTGGAAATGATGTTATTCTCGGCTTCTACTAGTTTGTCTTGGTCAACAGCACCAACAAAGTCAAGAAATCCGATCAACGAACTATCCGCAATGCTACGTTTTCTTCTGGTGGGAAGGCCATTCTGACTTTTCCAAGTAAACCCCATCTCTGTGTCGTTGTCGTGGTGAAATTGTTTTCGCAGATAGTTTTTGTTCTGGGAGATTTCTCTCTTCTTCCGCGAAGTTACTTCCTTTATTTCATAAGCTCCTCTTGGCAAAACAAACCACCCATTGTCGAACACCCTCTTTCCGTAGTTTTTCAAATTCTCCTTGGTGCCCTTCAGTTTTCGTTTGGTAGCCGCTCGGAACTCGTCTATTCGCTCATTAATTTGGCTCTTTAACTTCTGAACTTTTTCGGTTACTTTTCTGACTATTTTCTTGCTTAACTTATGGAACATTTTCAAGTGGTTTTCCTGGATTAAGCAAGTCATATTGAATCTCAGCCACTGTAGCTGTAGTCCCATGAAGTAATCGCAAGACCTTTCAATGTCTTCACTGGAGTCTAGAAGATGTTTGGCTTCTCCTTCACGATGCTGATCCATTCGTAAAGCCATGGCACTGCTTTCGTCAATTTTGCCTTTGACAAAGCCTGGTATTCCTGAATTATTTTCATGTTATCAGCGTGAAGAAGCGTCAAAATCGCAAAAGCCATCGAGAACGTGAAGACCACGCTGTAGACAATTCTAACAACGATGAAGAAAACAACCAGGATTAGATGTCTTCGTTTGAGTCTGTTTTGATCTTTGGGTCGCGCCTTCTTCTTTCCATCTCCCACTTTATCCGTTGTCATGTTCTTGGTCTTGACAAATTTTCATCCCGAAGGGCCATCCTTCAGTGTGTCGTCGTGTTTGTGGGTAACTTGTGCATACACCATCAACGCAAACAAAAACAGCAGCACACAGCCTGTTACCACAAAGAGCGGCATTAGTGTAATCCATGGATTGGGTTTTTCGTCACTACTTTTCTTCACTGGTTCCTTGCCTTTTCTTGCGCCTTTGTCAATCACAGCAAGCTGAAACTCCAGTTTTTGTTTAGCGTTGGATAAACGAACGCTAAACAACCTCTCCTTGTCCTGCAAGCTCTTTCTCGGAACATGAATATCTACTTTGAAGCCGGTCTCGGGACAAAGTATCACCACATCTTGCTCAAGGACTTTCACATTGTCAACTTCGTCGATAACTTCAAGAGTGAAGAAACCAGGACAGCTTGTTAGAAATCCGCTTATCTTTGTATTCCATGTAGTGTTCATTCGGGACAAACTGCTTTTAAATGTCTCATCATTGCGTATGCTCGCATTGGTTAAGACGTACTTGAAAATGGATTCTTCCTCAGAAATGCTTACAGTCATCGTAGGTACTCGTTGGGGATCCTCTAGATGATATGCGAACTGGCCTCCTGGTTGGACGCCAAGATGTTCCACTTTCGCAGGCCTTAAATCGCGGAAAGGTTTCCGAATCATGTTTGACCAGTCAGAAAGTCTCTGGCAGTTACCACTGTCGCTCCAAGATCTGGTTGTTACTGAAAACGGTGTCTTAGTTTGAACTTCAATTGTGTTTGCCGCGTTGGCGTTACCTAACGTTGCGTTTTCGCCCTCTAAGCTTGATATGCTGTACTTATACGGTTCCTTCTCAGACGCTCTTTGTCCTCGAAGATACAATAGACTATAAATATCGAAATTTACAGAGTGCGTTACTTCTAAAGAGTCTAAGCGATTTGTTCCATGTTGTATCATCGGGTTTGGCTGGTCACCTGCAGGTGGGGTTTTTAAGGTCTTTGAGATCCAGTCCGAACTAAAGCGTCCACTATCATGCTGTACTCTGTACTTTAGCGTATACAGTGTCTTTGGGACGTTGTATTCAAGATAGCAGTTGAACTGCAAGTTCAAATTGGCTGGTTTGTTCATTGTCAACGTAAACTGGCTGGTGTCGCCTATGGCACATTGCTTTGGTATTTGCGTGCAATTTGGCTTATTGTAGAAATTCGAGCAGTGGTTCAGACAGTCTTTATAGCAGCAGGAACATGAACTGTCTGCCCGGCTGTTAGATTTGTCGCAAAGGGAACATGTATCCCGGCACAATCTGCAAACTCGATATGCCTCTGCGCAAAAATCTGTTGGAAACGACTGCAACGGGTTGTCAAGAAAGTCAGCTTCGTTTATACCAAATACATCAGTTACAATGTTTGTGTAGTTTGTGCAATAAAGTTTGCTCGCGTCCGCCTGGAGAGTACAGTCACTCTGGATGGGCTTTGGACAGATAACGGATGTTTCTGCCTTATCGCAAGGGTCATTTAAAGATCTGTAGTGGTACATTTCGCCTGGTGTTACGCCAGTTGGGCAAAGTCGTCGTGAGTGTTGAAAACACTTGGCTGGGTACACTTTTGTCTGTCGATCTTGTTCCAAGTCGTGCTTAATGGTGTAATGGTTCGGGGCTGGATTCCGACAGTGCTTGCTGAACACCTCTGTGAAGCCAGGCACATTAGCAAATTCAATATTTTCGCCGTTTGACAACCATGCATCATAATCGCTGTATTTTGGAAGCAAGTTAACTTGCTCAATTTCCACGTCTACGTAAAAGCTAGAGTTTCGATGCAAACGCGTACGGTTTGGCGAATTGGTTTCCAGGAAAAAGGTTTCACTTGTGCTGTTTAAACGAAGGCGGTCTTCAAGAAGAACCAAGTCTTTTGCTGGTTTTTGGAAAGTAAATGTGGAACCTGATCGAACTGGTGAAGGAAAAAAGACGTATAGATTATTATAAGGACTGAATAAAACTTCTTCAGACAACTCAGTTGTCATCAGATAGTGTACTGGAAGAAGCTGAAGATAACGCAGGCCAAGATTTCTCTTGTCTGTACAGCCTGAAAGTCAGTAAACAGACGTACGCCGTTTAACGTTCACGTAAAAACTTACCGTCAAGACTGTCGCTATCGCTGGATGTCTTGCTTAGTGTTAAGGGCTTGGAAATATCTGCAAAATAAATGATCCAGTTGAGGTTCAGTGCAATATCACGTTTTATTATACATTCAACTCACTATCTCTTTTCTGATTGGCCGAAAGCGTACAGTGAATTTTCGAAATCAGCGCCTTTGAAAGGCGTCATCTACCTGCAGATTAAACTCATGTAAAGTATATCTATAAAATTGAATAAAGTTGTTGTTGTTGTTGTTTTTGATTATACAATAATCATGTCAAGTGCACTCAAGGTCACGGGTAATCATGATGTCAGGTTCGCGAGAGGATCATGGGTAATCACGGGTAATCATGTCAAGTTCGCGCGCTTTGCGTTGCTTGCCGCTTATAAGTAAACAACATCGTTGGCAAAAGCATTATTTTTTTTCGTTGAATGTATAATAAAACAGTTATTAGATTCGGTTTTTGTAATATCCAGAACAATCAAGGTCTCGGTAAGGGTTATCAGCCTCGGCCTTCGACTTCGGCTGATAACTCTTACCTCGACCTTGATTATTCTGGATATCACAAAAACCTCCTCCAATAATTGTTAATTATACGTACTAAGCTAGCACGCCTTGTGCTACGCGACTCTATGCATGCGGGCCAAACGCAAACGGGTATTTTAAAACATCAGCAACACAACTCGACACAAAAACATGGAATAAGTGGAAAGTGCGAAAAAGTAAGTCAAACAGGATTGGTTTGCATGATAACCGACCAAAACAACCAACTTTTGCGATCCGATTAGTTATAGCAAATTGCACCAGGTTTTATCCAGTAACATAGGAAGACGAAAACTAGTAACAGTAAATGTAAATGTGTATCACCAGTAGTGGACGTAGTCTCCTTCGCAGCCGTTATTTGGATCGTCACGAAAAGCTTCTCCAATGCGAAGGCTGCGGTGCAAAAAAGGCCGGGCCTAAAGTGAAGATGGGCCTTTTCGTGCTGGAATAAGAGGGGGGACTGGGAAGGGCCCTCCCCTAAATCCGCCAGTGAATATTATTTTCCAAAGTCATGAAGTAAGAGAATCTTCTGGGCTAGACTATAACATAGTTAATAGAGGGAAATGGTTATGAAGCCCGGCAAAGTTCTTTGTTATATGTTTTTGTTCGCTATTTTGGGGGTTGACCATGCACAAAACCTGACAAAATACAATAGGTGGTTACGTGTGTTCAAGCAACTAACCAATAGAAACGTTGCGATTACGTAATTCATGCATAGTGTACGAGGGAAAACAAAAGATGTGCACGGTCATGGACCTTCCAACATAAATCTTGGCTTCTTTGTTTGCTCCTTTAGTTTGCCGGGCTTCATAACCATTTCCCTCTATTAACTATAACTATACCAAATGAAAATGAAAGAACTGAGTTTCCTACCCACACACTTCCGGTCGAACGTTAATCCACAGCCATAAGCTTGGTATGTCATCTTGTCACATTTAGCGCTACAAGCTGCAGGCGGAAGCAAGAAAGATTCATTTAGTCACAGTATTGGCTCGATATACCAGCTCACGCTCCTTCCCCGAAGACTCTTCTCGAGGACTGGGAACGAAGACCGGACTCGAGAAAGCCGGCGGAAATCGAGCTTATAGTCTCAGCGTTTTGACAAACCGCAGTGGAATCCCGATTTCATGAGCCCTTAATTTAATTCTCAAACATCCCGATAACTCGAACCAAAAGTCGTGTTTCGCTCCCGACTTCTTGAAACAATTTTTGTTTCCCTTGGAGGTTCGAGAAATCGGGATTCCACTGTAATTTAAAATTAATTAACTCCATCAAAACCGTCTGAGATAACAGAGTTGGCTCAGCCCATAACAGGATTTCAATTCTAATTATTACCTGTGCAGACACGGTCTCGTGTTCTTGTGCATGATTCCGATTGGTAGAAGTTTCCTGGGCATGGTTTAGTGCTGCAAGCTAAGCCAAAAAGTGCTTGTTAGCTGATCTGTTTGCAATGACTGAAATAGTTAACGTTGCAAATGCTTGCTCATGAAAAGCACTCTGCTTTTAGAACTACTAATGTCAAACAGGAAATCGGTTAACTTACCAGTGCACGTGACTCCGTCTCCCCAATAGCCATCATTGCACGTGCACATAAATCCACCAATAGTATTGTTGCACGTGGATTGCACATGGCAGTTATGTTTGTTGCTTGTGCATTCGTCTATATCTGAGAGAATGGTGAAAGATATCAAGCAAACGTAGAGTTAAAGAACTTGTAATCAAGCTTGTGCTTTATGGCTTCGCAGAATTTAATAAATTCATAAATTCATTAATAATTGATCAAGTTAAAACAGAGGAAATCATAACCGTGACGGTGGTCTTAGTTAGCATAAGATTTTTACGATTTTATTTCTCCGTTTACTCCTTAGTTTTTATTTATGAGAAGATATATCAAACACGAGAGAGAGAGAGTGTTTCATTCGATTTCCAAACACCTCGAATTTCGTCAAAAATACTCCGCTACGCGTCGTGTCTTCAACTCTCTTCTCGGTGTTTGGAAATAGGATGAAACACAGTCTCTAGTGTTTGATTTTTTACATCAGATCATATTGATTAATGAAAATACAGTATAGCCGATTTCAAACTACACTTCAGTGAACCTCGGTCGAACTCTCAAGGAAACGAAAAATAGTTCGAGTTAGCGGGGTGTTCGAGATAAACCGAGTTCGAGATAGCGAGGTTCAATTGTAATCGATATACACAAGAGAAAATAAGGGATATACACTGTAACTGATATGACTGACGTGGGCCTCAGGTAGAGTATTTGGAGCGACACGTTTTGGAGGTTTTATTTTACGTGAAAGGAAAAGTTAAGTGCTTATACATACCATGACAACTGCCCGCTGTCATCTGGTATCCTCTAAGACAGATGCACTTGTTGGATTGCACGTCACAAGCAAATTCACAGGAGGTGGAGCACTGATCAAGGGAAGACACTTTGTTTGAAGCTGGTGATACAGCTGAACAAAAAAATAATAATCAAGTTTCATGCAAATGAACAGAATCAATATGGTTTTCGAATGAGTTTAGCAAACGGAAAACCAAGCGCCTCGCGTTGGATTTGCGTTTGCTAAACTCGCGTTCGTTTTGCGTTTAAATTTGCTAAGCTCAACCTGATTGGTTTACAAAACGCTACTCTGAGTAAATGGAGGACTCTCTCCGCGCGATTAAATTAATCCCCTGGGAGAGAGGACCAGAAATATCCATACTGATGACGTAGGTACAGTCAACTCCCGCCTTGCGGACACCCCGTTATTACGGAAACCCGCTGTTACGGACAAAATCCAGCCCTCCCCCCGGCGAAAGCTATAGAGGTTTGACTGAAAATGACTCCCGCTATTGCGGACTCTCGCTATTACGGACTCCAAACTACGTCTCGAGGTGTCCACGACAGTTGATTGCATTCTCTATCAAAGACTTACCAAACTGTCGGAAATCCTGCATTTCCACTTTCAATCCTTCAGACAGTAACAACTTTCCGTGGAAATCTTTATTAAAGAAAATCTTTGAACCGTTCTTGACAAAATTTTCTGGCACGCTGATGACGATTCTGACGGAGGGGGCTTTGTTCGTTGCCAAGGCAACAGCAATCAGAGTGAGTACCAGGAAAGCTGCTCTTGCAGATAGGAAGCTCGAGGACTGGGCGCCAGGAGTTCTGGAGCGTCTAGGAACTTCAGAATCTCGGCTTTTTTCTGCCAAGGTACAATGTTAAAGAAAGTTAAATATTCAATGAAATAAAATGAATTTAAATAATTAAAACTTAGCTAATAGCTGATGGGGTCGGCTGCTATTTCTACGTACATATAGTCAAACCTTCACAAACGGTCACCATTGCCCGTTCCGAAGTTCAAAAAGGGACTGGGCACTAGTTTACCAATTGTTCATTACGTCATATTAAAAATTTAATCCCATCACCAAAACGATCGCATGAAAATTAGTAAGTTTACCAAGTTTGGTTATGTTACATTGCATAGTAACCAGGCTGTGAGCTGTCAAAGGTCGTCCAAATTCCATACAAACGTCTCTAATTCAGAGATGGCGTCCCCCAAATCCATACAAAGTCTCTAATTTTTCTGATATTTGAAAGCCTTCTACATGGTTGAAATCCAACGAAACAACCTCAAACTTGATAAACCGACTAATTTTAATGTGATCTTTCTTGTGATGGGCTCCAATTTGTAATTAAATCACAATTTAAAAACTCGTCCCCAGTCTCCATTTGAGAACCCAGTTCCATTCGGAACGGGCAATTCGAGATGAAGGCCAGGTATTTTTCGTCCCGACCGCACGCCGATCCAAGGTTTTAAAAAACTTCCCTACAACCGCCAACTCTCTACATGTATATACAATGGCCAGTTAATTCCACCCACATGGTGTCCCGATTCTGGTCGCTGGCTGTAGAGAGGCTCATTGTCGAGTCGTTCTTGTCACGGGAAGATGTACGTATTTGCTAGTACGAAACATGACGTAGTTAACCTGATCTAAAATGACGTCATGGACCTAATCTAGTTGTCACGTGAACATGATGTCATAAGTTTACGTCATGTTGCTTATAGCAACCTAGCTGTCACATAATCTGCGCGCGGGCTTTATTGATACTCGAATTCCGAAGAACTGTCTTGGAAAAATATCTGGGACCAGATTTACCTGCAACTTGAAGGTGAGTTTGAGTCTTAATCTCTTTTACAGCCTTCTCAGTTTTCTCGGTCTTCTTCTCTTCTCCTTTTTCAACGGCTTCTTTGGCTGGTTTTGGCCTCTCGAAGGTGGCAATTTTTTCTTCGATGAAGAAAAGGACAGAAAATGTGTTATAAAAAGTGCTTAACATTCATCAACGGCTGAAGTTTAAGAAAAGCTAGGGAATCGGATGGTTTGCTTCAACAAACTACAACTGCGTTAAACTCACATGACTGTCTAAGAAAACCTGAAACAATTAATTTAAGCCGGGGATTAACACGTAACTAGTGGCGATAGAGGTAAATAGTGTAACTGGTGAAAGGGCGGGAAACATGTAACCAGCGCCAAGCGCGGGAAACTCACGTATAACTAGTGCAGCGCGGAGCGCGCAAAGAGCGCGAAAAACACGTAACTGGTGCCAAGAGCAGGAAATCATGTAACTGGCCGTGGCGAAAAGCGCGGGAATCCTGTAACCAGTGCCGATAGCAGGACATCGTGTAACTGGTGAAAGCGCGGGAAACTTGTAACCAGTGTCAAGAACGGGAAACTTGAAGCAAGTGACAAGCGCGGAAAACTGTAGCCATTATCAAGCGCGGGGAGCACGTAACCAGTGCAGAGACTCGGAGAGTGGAAAATCATGTAATAGGTGAAAAGCGCGGGAAACATGAAACCAGTGTCAAGCGCGGGAAACTTGTGAACCAGTGTCAAGAGCACGAACTCGCTCTAATCGATTCCGTACCACGTTGCAACGGTTATTTCATCAATTGGTATAAAGCTATAGCGCGCAACAAACGTAAAACCGAAAAGTAAACACAAACTGATCTATTATCATTAACTAATTTCACTATATAACTTACTCTCGATTAAAGTACTTCGATTTCTTGGGCGGCTACTCCTATAGCTTTTTCCATCATCTTCATCAAGTACCATTTCCTCATTATCCTGTGCCTTTTCAAATACTGCAAGTTTTTCTTATGGAAGAAAACATAGGAAAACAAAACACATGAGACAGAACTGAGCAGTACACTAGAACAACGTAAATTAATACAAGGCTTTTGACCTTGAAATATAAGAAAAAAGCTATGTAAGATTTTCGTGAAAATTTTGGATAAAACAAATAAGGCCTTGACAAAACGGAGTCGCAGGTAGATGCAAGGCTTCAGGACGTGCGCGGACATGCGTTCACTTTGAACGGGATGAAATTAGCACTGACGCAAGTAGACGCAAGGGTTTTAGTTTACTTCGAGTACTGAATTGTATACGTAACGCGCATCATATCAAAACAGCGGTTTCAATTGAGTGTCGTGAAACCAAAACCAAAGCAATCACAATGACCAATCATAACAAACGAAAACAACAGAACGAACCAATGAAAACTCAAAGCAAATACACGTGACCGGTGCCTAGCGCGGGAAAACGCGTTCGACCAAGTCGCGATTGGTTTTGGTTTTGCATCTAATTGATTGAGTAGATGGCGCGAGTTATTTAAACCAATCACAGAGCGTAGTAAAGCAAAACCAAAGCAATTCAGCGATTACTTTCGACACTCAATTGAAAATCTCTCTAATGCAGAATATATAGTAACTTACCAGCCACAAATTTTCCACAATCTCTCATCTCAAATCCCTCTTCTTTTGCCGCGAGGTCGAACTGCTGCTTTTTTCTTCGCTTCCTGAACACGCATATACCAACGATAATGATAACGACTACCACAAAGACACCAGCGCCGGCAAGTCCTCCGATCAGCGGCCAATTAGTCGTCGTTTCTGGCACAATGAACTACGAAACCCAAAAGGAATTCCTCAGTATTATGTCATCCACGTGCTTTGCAGTAAATTTAATTCTACTATTGACATGACTACATCAAAATAGACATCTAGCTATATCTACATGGTATACTTGGTACTCTTGTAAAGGACGGACGGTCCGCAAATTTTAAGGGTGCAGTGCAAAATAAAAGAACCTTTATTCGTTTCTAAGCTTATCAGCACATTCCGAAACGGTTTCTTATACCGGGGGAGGTGGACTCTCATATAAAAGCGATGGGGGTGATCGTTGTGAAAAGAGCCCCTAAAAGATACCAGAATCTCGCGTTGTGGGCGTGGTTCAAATTCATTTTCACCCCTAAAAAAAACAGTGGCTATCCTATTTTTTTCGGCTTGAGTGATACCCTGAAAGGCACCAGGATAACTCTAATCTGGTGGTCATGTTAGATTTAAACACCATATAATTCCTAAAAGGTACGACGATCACCCCCGGGGTTTCTTATACGGCTTATACGTCCCCTATTTCCGGATATATAGCACTGAAATGAATGTCAAAGATTGTCAAACATATGCTTCTGTGTCTTAGGGGGTGATTACATGGCGAATTTCAGCCCGGGCTGAAATTCCAGCCCGGTTAGGGGGGCTGAGATTTCAGCCCGACTTCCGAAACAAATCCTCTTGAAATGAAGTTAGCAATTACATGGACAAGGTTTCAGCCCGGGCTGAAATTCATCCCGGGCTGATAATTCCAGCCCGGTTTTGAGAAACCGGGCTGGAATTTTCAGGCCCGGCCAAACGGGCTGAAAAAAACATGTAATCGGAATGGAATTTTCAGCCCGGGCTGAAAAGTGAACTTGGGCATGCGCAGTGATTGTGTTTTGGCTAAATTGTAGAATGCCCGCCAACGTATTTGCATGTCATTGAATAAGAATGGTCGTTTTGTTTTTATATACACGTGCAGCCGGTATGTAAATAAGTTGCCGGGTATTGTAAAATCGCTCCTGTGTTTTTAAACAAGATGGAAAAAAGGTTCCAGTGGAACAAGGGAGATAAAATCAAAAATCTTATTCGATGTGTCGCGAATTTCAAATCGAAAATGGAATATAACAACAGCTTCGTTCTTCAAACGTTCAGCCGATATGTAAATAAGTTGCCGGTTATTCAAATCGCCCCTCATTCTCTGATGACTCTTCCCGCGCAATTTTCAAATTTGGCGCCCGGGCTGAAATTTCAGCCCGGGATGAAACTCGTCATGTAATCGCAACAAAATTCCAGCCCCCTAACCGGGCTGAAATTTCAGCCCGGGCTGAAATTCGCCATGTAATCACCCCCTTAGTTGAAATTCATGTAAATTCGTAGACTTACCACTTGGATGTCCACAATAGTCCCTCCATCAAGAAGATTGTATTCAACTTTCACGCGTCCCGTCTCTTCGTCTCTTGCAGATATATGCACCAGTAGGGAAGCATTTTCGCTTTCTTGGAATTCTATATCACCCTGAAATGTATAGAAAATTCTATGAGCTCTCCCACTCACTTAATTAAGGGAGGGAGGAATTAACACTCAGTTGCAGAATATTGGCTCGGGGCGTGAGATTGGTCTACTAAAGTAGGAAGGCAGTTAGACAGAAAAAACAAACAGAGTTTTAATTATTATATTCTTATAAATGTCGGCTTGCCTTATATATATGCTAGATTAATATTTCGTATAAAAGGACTACTTAAGATTCATTAAATCAGTGCTCACTTACATCCAGATTGTTTCTTACGTAAAACACTTTTGGTTCAATGAGGCCATTCGCAAGAAAGTTGTCCACCTGAAGAACCTTTTCGTTGCTGGCCAGAGTGTGGCTGGATAGAAGTAAAATAACACATACAAACAACAAGCACCTGAAACAAGATTAAAGGACATCAATAAGTAGTATCAGGAGCCATAAATGGGCTCCTGGTAGTATTCCATATACAATAAACTCGATACCGGAAAATGATCTTATTGAAAACAACTTATACTTATATATGTCGGGACTTTGTTGGCGATCTGAATCTCTCCAATGGTAAATAAAGTTTCAAGAACAACGTATCACTTTATTTTTCTAACTGATAACCGCTTAATCACTAATCGCGTCGGGATGCTGTTCAAAGTATAAAAGCCTAAAAGACTGATTTGGTCGCTTATGTAACTCAGTCACTACTGATTTTAAACTATTTTACAAATTAAAGGAAAAAAATGAGAAAAAGAAACGCAAAACGTAGCATTGCTTCTCTCACCACATTGACATTGCCACTGTGGCGTAAACCTATTTCTAGTTATGGCAAAGTTGTTAGCTATAAAGTACATACTCAAAAGGCGAGTGTCACTATATTATTTTAACTTCACTGACTTGAACATTTATAAGGACATTACAATTCCGCACAAAAAAATATATTACCTGTTTCATGGTGCCTTTAGAACAAAGCTTTTCCTTCGCTGTTCATGTAGTAGTTATCTTCTCTCTCGGATGTGATTTGATGTTATTCGACTTGAAGTTCTGTTATTAGTCTTATTATCTGGCGGTCATTATGTGGGCGACGATGTAAATAACAACTTCCGGTAAAAAAAGTCCCTCTTTGTGACCGTGAGCGGCCCTTGTAAGGCCGCACCGCAATAACAAGGAAATAAACTCTTAATTTTCGTTTGAATGCAGCGATTTTCAACGAACAAAGCTGAGCTGGATCCGCAAGAAATTTTTAGGCAATTAAATTATTGGCATGCAACTGAAGGTCAAACAAGTCTTTGCATATACCTCCTACGCGACACTTGGCCGGTTTTCAGTTTATAGCGATGCTGAATTCGTAACAGATGGACATCCACGCCAATGCAATGTACATTAAAATTTATCTTGAGCAAACATACATCAGTCAAGGAGGAAGCGGTTTTAAAAAATAGACGCAATGAATACGGAACGTCGTGCAGCTGGGTGGGTGAGAGCGTGACCGGAAATGAGGTTTTTCACTCGAGCGTGACACGCCACACACGCCTATCATGTGCTAAGCTCTTTCCTTTTACGGTTTAGGTCTGATTTTCTTTTCCCATCTCCCGCTGACATAACAATCTTTTATGGAAGTTAAAACTTCCTTTATAGCTTGATTTACGTCTATTTACGTAAGTATGTATTTTCAGATCCAAAAACAGGAATTGATGTACGGTATGTTTGCTTGCGTTCTCTACAATAGCTCTATTGGGTGGTCGCAATTTTCGATCTGTGACTTCGGATTGCGTCACAAGACTCCTCGCTCGAAATTATGTGACCGCTCGCGCGAGCCACGCGCAGGCTAACAACGCCTGAACCTACGCGTTATGGCTCCGTCAATTCCAAGCCCGCTCATCCCCCCCCCGGGCATTTGTCGGGCATTTGTCATTTTTTTGGCAGAATGTTGAAAATGCCCCACGGTGGGGTCAGCTTATATGCACAAAATCCCCACAGTGAGGGCTTCAGGAAGAGTGCAAATGCCCGACCCACGGGACAAGTTTCAAAATTTTATTTTCTTGTGAGGATCGGGAATTTAAAAATCTAAATTCCAAGCAGAACTATTAATGATGGACACTATAATTGTTCACAAATACATAGCCCTTTATTTATACCTGTAATCATTGTCATGGTTTTTGGAACATTTTTTTTTTAAAATTACAACTGCAACGCACCTCAGGAGAGCAACGAAACCCAACAAATATAAATACAACAACTTATTTAGTCGGAACTTCATGCTCATATTTCAATGTTTAACTACCTATGATAAGACAGCTTTGTAGTCAGTATAAAGTGCACTCGCAAAAGTGCACTCGCAATCTCAATTCAACATTTTAATTACGAAATCCGTATCTTGTTCCCGCGTGTTGAAGTTGAAGCTTCGTTCCGCCATCTTTGGTTTGCATGTGGGGTGGGGGGTGTGGCTCCGGTACACTTGAAAAGTGCGGGACTCAAACGAGGTTTAAAGGAGAACTGAAGCCCAAATCCAAGCACTTTTTTTGTTACTTGATTTTAATAATTATACAATATAAAACAATGTTCGATAGTTTTTTTCCTTTCAAACGGCAATTTTCACGCCCAAAAAACGAAGCTTTTTACTGCCTATTTGGCTCTTGTACGGCGGCTCGGAAAGCGCCTGTCAGCGGTTCTTTCTGAAGTTTATGACGTATGATATGGGGAAGAAGGTAAACATGGCAAAGAGCCTTGTATGCACGTTCGACGAGGTAACGCTTTGAAAGAGCAAGAAACAAGTTTGGGGAAGTACAAAACTACCAGAGTGTCCACATCTATAATTTCAAATCTTTCAGGGATTGTGTTAAGTTTAGTTTATATTGGCAGATCTTACTCGTTTACCTTAGGAATCGAATGTCGAAAACACGTAAGCTTATATTTGCCAAATTATGTGATTGCCGCACATTTTGCAAATGTTACTTGCACAGCGACTGTTTTTCGGCCTTTGACAGAAATCTTATGTAGAATTTGCTAAGTATAAATGTTTTTCCAGTTCCTTTCATTATATTGCGCAGATCCCGCTCTGTTTTATAGAGTGAGTTGTAGAACTAGACAAGCGTACACTCTTAAACCTGGGTTTTTAAATTAAGAATTTTTTACTTAATTCAAATAAAGGTGACTTCTTATTTTAAGAAGGTTGTTCTTGATTTGAGATGACTGTTCTTGATTTAAGAGTTTTCCGAGAATCGACTTCTTACTTTGAGATATTGATTTTAAGGAAGGCAGTGTTCTTAAAATAAACCCCTAAAAACAAGAAATTGTTTCTTATTTTAAAACATGCTTTAATATATCGCTTCTTATTTAAGAACTAACCTAAACAGATGGAACCGCCATCTTGGATTCAATACTGAGAAGACCCTGGGAACGAGTGTTAATCTACCCATAATGCTCCAGTGGTAACAACAACGATTCAAAACAGTTCAACGGACCGTTCAACGATCAGTGCAAAGTATTTTCAGTCTTTTCAGTGAGAAATGCCCATGGAATGATGTTTAAAACGCCACAAAATCAAGAGCTTTTACTTCAGAGAAATAAAGTAAGTTGAAATAATCACAATGGCCTCTTGAAGTTGCTTGCTTGCTCAGTGTGATCGTTTGCATGTTGTCAGCTTACAAGTTTGACGTGCAAGAAAGCATTTAACTGAGCCACGTACCAGTAAAACTTGATCTGAATGCTCCTTCATTTGTAAATTGCTTTTAAATGTAGCAGTCTCTGTCAGAGGAAGAGGCGAATACAGCTGTTTATAGATCTGATTTTACTGATCACATGTTGCTTTGTGTTTTTGTTGTAGTTCAATTGAGGCAGAAATGCATATCCTTGAAGTATACAGTCACTACAGGGAACAATATGTTTATAAAGCTAAGTGAAAAGCAATCATCGAACATCATGAGTGATACTTTGAATATTTTCTATCCCAGGTGTGGATATACATGTATGAAGGTTTTCAAAAATGTAAATGTGTTACAAAAGGAAAACCTGCAATTTCAGTGAGTAGAATAAAATAAATTATGAACAGAAGCTTGATGTTTAAGTTAGTCTTCAATCTGGTGTGCCCTACATGTAGTACACTGTACTTGATGTCTGAGTGTATAGACATTGACAGCAGTAAAAAACTAAAGTAGGAATTAATACATTCAACTAATAAAACATTTGAAATTGAAACACCGACTGTCGGAAGATCTTTGAAGATCAACAAACTTTGTAAGATTACATACGTATGAGCATCATATTGCATATGTTGGAGGAACTTAATATGCAATTAGTCTAATAAACCTTTTCAAAGATCTATGAGGACCTTGCAATATCCTCAAAGATCTTTTCAAGAATCCAAAAGATCCTTGAAGACCACAGAAGATATTAATTTTGTAAGATCCTTGAAGATCTTTGACAAGGTCCTTAAAGATGTTGGCAAGATCCTTGAAGATCTTGATAATATCCTAAAAGATCCTTGAAGATCTTGACAATATCCTCGAAGATCCTTGGCAAAATCATTGAAGATCTTTACAAGATCCTTGAAGATCTTAAAAAGATCCTTGGCAAGATCCTTGAAGATCTTAACAAGATCTTCAAAGATCTTAACAGGATCCTTGAAGATCCTCAAAGATCCTTGAAGATCCTTGGCAAGATCCTTGAAGATCCTTGAAGATCCTTGGCAAGATCCTCGAAGATCTTTGAAGATCCTTGGAAAGATCCTTAAGGATCTTTATTAAGATCCTTTATAGGATCCTCAAAGATCCTTGTGAAGATCTTAAAGGATCCTTGAAGATCCTTGAAAGATTTTCACCAGGGTGTAACACTGATTTATTTTAAAATATTTAAATAATCTTCAGTGTCATGATGACTCTAGTTGTGAGCATCATAAATTAATAGCATATTTTTAGTAAAATACATATATTGTGCGCTTTCCATTTGACCAAAAATTCCGGTTTTAAATTCAGGAGCATTAATACAAATTAGGACAACCTCAAGAGGTTATTAAATGCACAAATTTCCGAAACTTGATTCCGGAATTTACGGAATTTCTGGTCGAATGAGAAGCGCTCATTGTAATGCTATTATTTTTCCACACTGACTAAAATGCATGGTCAACCATTTACAGTAATTATATCCTATTGTGAATCCAATGTCTAGCAGGATTACAATAAAAGTTTGATGTGCACTGCTTTGCATTGAGAGTTGTATTCTAATAATAGTACCGTGCTGACATTGCTGGACTTTAGTAATACTAGTACTTATATACATCCATGAGTGTTAATTTAATTCACACTGTCACTGGCCACAGTGTCCGACTTAACACCGAGGAAGAGACCTGTAAATGGATTAATTGCATTTATTTAATGATCTTGTCCAAAGTAGTGAAAGTAAGAGATCTTCTCGCGTTTGAATTAATACTTTTTTATTGATTTAATTACTAGCATTTTTTCAAATTAATCAAGATTTGAAATGAGAAGTTTTGGTTCTTAAAACAAGAATTTTTTTACTAACTTTTATATGAAAAACTGTTACTTGAAATAAGAGAAATACTCTTAAAATGAGAATTAATTTTAAGAAAAAATTTTCTTAAATTGTAATTGAAAATAAGAATTGTTTCTTAAAATAAGAACATTTCATCTTAAATTAAGGATTTTGATGAGTAAACTTAAAGTAAGAAACTGTTTCTTAAAATAAAAATTAACTCTTAAAATAAGAATAACTCTTTAAAATAAGAAATTTAATTTAACAACAACAAAGTTCTTACGTGGAGATTTGTTTTAAGAAATTTTGTTCTTAAAATAAGATTTCAAGTTTAAGAGTGGTAGATCGCAAGTCACGATGCAAACGGCTGATAACAGAGTACAAATAAAATTTTGAAATCTACGATGGACTTTGGTTTTTCCTTTTATTTACGTAGTATACTTTCCAGTCTTCCGGTTAGGAAACCCGCATAAATGTAAACTCCTTAGCTGTAATAATCATATCAATTCAGCTCTCTGCTGATCTCGTCATTTCCAAAAACTCCATGTTGTGTTTCCAGGTTGTGTTCGGAGCATTTCACGGCCGACTGTTTTTTAGCGTGCTTACAAGCAGAACTTCTCGGTTCAAAACCAAGGGCCAGCCTGAAGCCAGATGCTATACCCTCGCTATTCTCGCATCGACCCCCGCCCAAAAAGCCAAGGCTATCGTCCGAGAGAGACGTTTGTTAGAGAACAGCAGTGGCTAGTATTATGAATGCTACCAGCTGTATACAAGGGCTTCCGAGTTGTCACGCAACTGGGGCAAATTAGTGACAAAATGATAAAGCTGTTTCAAAAAAATTAATGCAACTCTTAATAAGTTACATAACTCTTTGAGGTTGTATGCAATCTAAATATACCCTCATCAGGTGTGTAGTGGCAAGGCCAAAATGTAAGATATTTAAAGAAAGGAAAATGGAAGAGAATTAGAGGATTTGAAACCAATAAATCTCAGTTTTTTCTAATATATTATTAGGAAAAAAACTCTAAGATTTAATTATTTAAATTTTTTAATTTAAATCCAAATAGGCAACCCCCAACCTGAAGCACTCATTTTAATATTTGGTGCTCATTTTTCCATTCTTAAAAATTCATCTGTCATCTTTTCCAGAAACTGAAATGAACTGAATATTAAATCTAAAAAAATTGAAAAGAAAAGAAAAACATGAATTATACTTTATACAATACCCAGAACTTTTACTGTACTGTATTTTCCATTCCTCTTAGTAACCAAAGGTTAGCACCACATGAATCAAAAACCCCAGGAATGGAGTGCAACACTCACGGCCCTGCACATTACCAAAATATTGCTAGCAAACCTAGGCCTCCTAGAGCAGATTTTATTGCTAAGCATACATCAAGATATTCAAATAATTAAAAATGGCAATGATCGTGCCTGCACATAGCATAAAATATTTTAATATAGTCAGAGATACAAAGGGTACAAATAACTTTTATTTACATTGAATTGTTTCCATCCGAGAAAGTGTTTTAAGACTTACTCACTATGAAATATATCTATGCCTATCTATGCTTTGGAAGCAGACATGTTCCCGGGGTTTCTAATCAAACAAAATCTAACTGAAAACCAATCGAACTCAATCAAACGATTGGTGTTCAATTGGGTTCGGCAATTGAACATAATCGCATATTTAATTTTATGTGAGTTTGATTATTGAACCAATTGAACACAATCGAACCAAATCCAGTTCGATTGTGTTCAGAATCAACCTTTTCATTTTATTTATAACGGAATAAACCGAAAAACACCCAAAAATATAAAAGATTAAGTAGGTAATTGAATGTTCGATTATGGTTAGATTGAGTTTGATTATCATATGTTCGATTGACAACTTGTGAGTTTGCCAATGTTCGATAGAGTTTTGATTACCGAACATTCGATTAGACACCCCAGGCATGTTCCACTAAATTAGCAAAAAATATATTTTCTTCTTGCTACTTTACTACTACAAAAACATGACATTACAGTGTCGACAGCTGCAGTAATCATAACAAATCTACAAATTTTGCAGCAACATGTTCAACTAAATATACAAGAAGTTTAGAATGTATTGTTTTCTGTCTTTCAGTAAACTTACATGTACAATGTATATTATGAATAAATAGAGAAATTTAAATGTAACCTAAAAATAAATATTTAAGACATTCAAATCAGAAATTAATAAAGGGATAAAGAACCAATCGACTCAGAAGAGGAGAATGAAGGAGAAGGTGGTGAAGTCCAACATAAACAACCAACTGTATATTTGCTGAGGTGATTGTGAAGCGAAGGCTTTCAGTTTAGCTGACTAATATTACTGCTGCCAACAACTTTAGGAGCTCAATCAAAACTTTGATGAATCAGGTCAGTTTTCCATGAGCATGCAAAGTTCAAAACTGTTTGCCATGAAATACACTGATTAATTCAGTTCCAGTTCTGCTGGTTTGAAAACCTGCGTATTGGCCACTTTCTTCAGGAAGTTCTTTACGAATGGCCTTTTCAACGCAGGCTGGAATCACCCGCTGGTTTTTCTTCCCCAGTACACCATGGACCCACCAGTGCTGCTAAGCGCCATGTTCTACGGAATTATGGAAAAAAACATTACGGTGACTACTAAATCTAAATTGTTAATCTACAAAGGGGCTAGCCCATCACTGCAGATGTGCGGTGCTAGTGCGAGTGCAATATACATGTTAAATTAATCGTGCTAATACAAATGCTGAATAAAATATGGTAAGATGATCATATAACTTAAGCGTGCTCTGGTGCAAGTGCTCAAACATTAAAAATCATATAATT
Organism: Desmophyllum pertusum; assembly: GCA_029204205.1. Taxonomy (NCBI): domain Eukaryota; kingdom Metazoa; phylum Cnidaria; class Anthozoa; order Scleractinia; family Caryophylliidae; genus Desmophyllum; species Desmophyllum pertusum. The sequence continues at coordinate 1,337,740 of MU825881.1, forward strand.
ACTCTAGATTAATAAAATGCGCTTTAAGAGCTGCTTTGAAGGTCCCTATAGAGGCCTGGTCAATCACGGAGGCCGGTATTTGGTTCCACTCAGCTATTGTTCTTGCTAAGAAACTGTTCTTGTATGTGTTACTATTACTACTAAGCGAAATGAATTTCTTAGGATGGTATTGCCTTGTCTGCCGTTCTTTTGGATTTAAATAGGGCGGGAGGTCTACAATGCAAGATTAATAGATTCATGTATTAAAAGGGAACCGAAACAACAGAAATGTGGACAAAACACTGACCCCCAGTCCATGGACCACCCCAATGGACTACCTAAATGGACTACCCAAAAATGGACTACCCCTAAAAATACTGGAAATATTCAAAGAAACTGCTATTATACTTTTTTGTGCATAACTTGTTTATTTCCGTCCTACATCGTTGCCTTTTTGAATAATTATTATGAATAATGAAAAACTGCTGAACACAAAACGAGAAGGCTCAAATCAAATCGGGGCGGATCCAGGGGTGGGGGTGGATTGGCTGGCTAGCCACCCCCCTAAATCCACCAAAAAATAAACAAATTACATTTAAAATCGAAAATACATGTAAATAAAAGCACATCGGGCAGGTATGAAAATTGTTGTTGTTGTTAGCAAACAATTAAAATAATTAGCGATCACCCTCCCCCCACCCTCTTTCAAAAATCCTGGATCTGCCCCTGTGAAATTGTGAATCTTTATCTAGCTGTATTTTAACGTTTTCATTTGACAACAAAACGACCGAGCAATAAAAAAGGAATCCTCGAACGAAACTAGTATTTATTAAAACAAACCTGATCCGTCAAACTTTTGATTTAGCTCCTCAAGTTCTTCACAGCTGAAACATTCGTCGACCGAGGACATAAGCTACATGTAGCTTCAGAGCCTCCGTAAATACACCATTGTTTGTTACCGATTCGGTCGGGTTCACCGCCTTCTTCTTCATCTTCCCCTTGTGAGTCGCTTGGTTCTTCACCAGGAGGATATTTTGGCTCGAAAAGAAACGGTTCTACACTCATAGTAAGTAACAAATTGGCAAATAACGGATCAATAAATTGCAAAGATTTGTATTGTCTTCACTGCGAAATAAACACGCTTCCCCATAATCATACGTCACAGCTTAACCGCTAAAAGCCGCTGACAAGAATCATGAGCCCACAGGGAACAAGCTCAAAAAGCGCGGAAAAGGCAAATTCAAACCAAAATAATCTCGCAAACGAAATGCAACAGACACAAATAACCACCGAAACTTGGTTTTACATGTCTTAGACTATTTAAAAAAAATACAAAAAATATATTGCTTTTTGGCTTCAGTTCTCCTTTAATATCAACTCAATTTTTATATTTTTCTATCGGGGGCAATCAGGAAATTTTAAATAAACAGCAAAGCATGTACGTTTTTTAAAATCCGAAATATCACGTTTGCCTTTGACAATGCCCCACCCCCGGGCTGACCGGTTTATAGCAAATGTCCCACCCCAGGGATGGAAAAGTTTTGTAAAATGCCCGACAAATGCCCGGGGGGGGCATGGTCGGGCTTGGAATTGACGGAGCCATTAACACCTCTTTCTCTTCACGCGCGGCTCGCGCTCTCAGAAAACAATGGTAGTCCAAGGCGCTAATAAGGATCGATACATGCACAGTGCCGGGTGAACATACAGCCTGCTCTTGAAATTTCAATGTTTAACCACTTGTATTAAATAGTAAAACTTAATTTTAAAATTGTTTTTCAAATCGCGGCCGCTGTTTATCAGTCGTCACGCAACGCAAACTGACTGATCGACCGACTGACCCTAGCAGGGTAGGGACAGGGTCTGATGTGACGTCAGAACGGAGCAACCAATCAAAACGTGCGATAAATAAGAGCGGATCAATTTGAACCGAAGCAGTCCGCCATTTTATCTTCTTTTCGGTTCGCCATGGCTTCCGATCATAACAAGTTCCTTTTCCCCAGCTTAACAGCCGAAGAAGCTGTGGCGAATTGCAAGTCAATGTTTGGATCACAAGCTGCATTGAGTGTCGACGATCTTTTGCGACCACAGGTATGGTGGCACATCGAAAATTCTCAATCCTCAAGCCTGGCCAAATATAAAACGGGGGTACGAGAGTCGAGGCGGGATCGGACAAGGCAGTTTTCATTCACACTCATCGACTATCATCAAACGTGGGCCAAACGAGAGAAAACACTTGACGGCGTGAGCAGATTCACATTCGATTAGAGCACACGAGGGTTGACGAGAGTCCCTGAGAGCGCTTGGGAATTTTAGGCCAAACGCGAGCGAGATAACTTAAATCAACTTTTGTTAACTCTCGTTCTCGCCGGGCTTTATTATTTATAGATCGACTTTGACTTTGAAATCGGCATCTAAATATAAACTTAAACCCTAGTTTAGAGATTGATTTTAACTGTTAATGAGTTCTTATGTGATAACTACGGATTATTTCTTCTTCGATCCTGGCTTGTGAACTATTTGTGAGTACCTTTTTGTTCGTATACGTACATGTACGTACTACATGTAGAGTGGAACTCACAAGCCGTAAAGTTATGAAAGGTCGTTGAGAACGCTGGATCACTCATGAGTTCATGTAACAGGTCTTCTCAATGTTTTAGTTTCAGCAGATGAGACGATTTTATATTGGAGTGCTTTCAAACTTTGGTGTTCGTCCTGAGCAACTTACACAGGATTCAGAGGTATTAGATTGGGCAGGATAAAATTAAATTAATTTTGCCCTTAATTTAATTTTATTGGCTAGTGTAAAAATAAAAATAAGACTGAGAGCCATCTCAAATGAAATGATTAATTAAAAAATACCCAAGGTGGATTCCTGACTTTCACACAAATTTATGGTTCAACGGTTATGTGAGGCACAGCATAATGGCCCTTTGTCTTTTGTTAACAACAACAAACAACAACAAGTGAAATGACTCCATCAAAGGATGGATGATGCTTTCCACCGGACTATCCAGTACATGTGGATAACAGCTTGTTTTGTTAGCGCTTATCCACTGGGTAGTGATTTATCCAATGAATAGTATTATCCACCCTTTGTACAACCAGGGCCAGATTGAGTGACATGTAGGCCTAGATCACACTGGAAACATAATGACATTAACAACATGGAAATAATGACAAAGAAAAGATCAGATTTTTCCTTATGTAGCTTTAGAGCTCTATGTTTATATCATTATGTTCCAGTATTATGTCATTATCAATGTAGTGATGTCCACAGAGTTGGTGACATAAAACATCGACATAGGCAGGGGTGTTTTTTTGCATTTGCATGACCTTGCTGTTAAATAATTTGTTATCATTGTCACGAGTGTGAACCAGGCCTTAGCAAGAGCGCCAAATTCAACTGAGCCTGACCAGTGTGCTTATACTGTAAGTGTAGTGACATACAGCTGTATGCAATAGCACAAGCACTACACGTCTAGAGCCAAGCATCAAAATGGGAATACACGTGCAGTGTGGAAGCATAGTGACACTTACATTAGCATTCAACTTTATTTTTGGTATTCAGCCTCAATTTAAGTCCATGGATACCTTTGAACACCCAGAACTTCACGAAGAAAGTGCTCCGCTGGTTATTCTGGCACTAGCTATGTGAGTATAAATAATTATTTGATTATTATTATGGATTATTGTCAAAATTATTTTTCCATGGGTGCTTACATGTACATAATGAGTCATGTACATAGCTACATGGTACATGACAGAGATGTACATGTAATGTACAAAACTGCAGGTAACTTGTACATCTAAATAAATCTACATGTAGTCATGTATGTACAATACAGTAGTGTGCTGTATTTCAGCGATTCACTGAAGTTAGCCTGTGTCGGTTGAGTTTGTCTGCGACGCAGGCCAACTGAAGTTTGTATCAGTAATTTACATGTACATTGTAAAACTTGCCAAATAATACAATGAATGTATATGTACTTCTTTTAGGCAACGAGTCATGTTTGCATGTGGAGTGGAAAAATTTCAGTATCTTTGACATTGTTGCACCAAGTAAGTCCCATAAAATATTAACAATCTTTAATTTAGCAAGTGGTGGATCCAGGGGAAGTGCTGCCCGGTGGGGGGTGCACCTTGTATGTTTGTACAGATGTATGCATCAGCCACTGATTAACAGAGATGGAAATAGTAGGAAGGTCATTGGAAATTCCGAGGGAAAGGGGTCTCAAAGCCAAAATTGATAAAGGAAAACTGAAACTACATTGTAAACTGGATTTCCAGGGGGGGGGGGGGGGGGGGGGTTCAAATCCAAAAACCTTCCATGCGGATTATCATGGATATTTTCTGGAACCACACAATACACCAGTTAGTATGTACATGTAATTGTTTCTTGATAATTATTGTTCCTTTCTTTTCAGAACCAAAGCGTACTCTTCATTGTGTAAGGTAGGACATTTTACATCAATTGACTAGTACATGTATGTTAACTTGTCCTTTAACTACATGTACATTGTATACAATGCAAAACACCCATGGATGTACATACAGTTCATCTGTACATGTAGTTCAAGGATGGTACAATGTGTAGGATTAAACCTTTTCTGTTACATTGTATCTTTTAGTGCTATTGTTAACTTCACAAAATTCAAGGCTTCACGAGAACACATTTACGAAAATGCAATTGCAGAAGTGGTAAGTGTTCAATGATGCAATTATAGCAGTTATTACAGATGTCAGCGGTTTGACATGCAAACAAGGCGAAAGGGTCAATTGGTATTGTTTTCCATTTGACATGCAAACGAGGCGAAAGGGTCAATCTGGCATTGTATTGGCCCACTACTCCTCATTTATACATCTGCAGGCTCGATTACCAGCCGCTGTTTCAGGAAAATGAGCCAGAATGAAGACCGGACTCGAGAGAGCGGCAGAAATCGAGCCTAAACTCGTTTGCATACTTTTTAAAAACGAAAGAATGTTTGACTGCGGGCTCAACTGTAATAACTGCTAAATATGTTTTCCCCATCTTGAGAGACGTCTTTATAGATTCTAGCCGAAAAATTCCATACTGTTGAAGGTACATTTGTAGCTCTACAGAGATCATCTGTCAATATGTACATGTAGTGTCGACCCTTATATTGGTTGTTTGCCTTTTGTTTTCGCATGCAAGTAACAACCAATCGAGACACTACTGTAGAACTACAGTGGAACCCCGTTAATTATGGACACCTAAGTATGGGCCAAAGAAAACTGGCCATAATAATAGCAGGGTGGCCTTATAACCCTTACCAAAATGAAAATGATTGACTGAGTTTTTGTTCGGGCCAAAATAAAGTGGCCGTAATAATGAGGCGGCCATATTAATGGGTGGCCGGTGGGGCTCCACTGTAGCAGTAATTACATTTTTTTTACATTGTATCCTGAGTACTTAATGTACAGTACATGGAATTTTTTTGTTGATTCTCAGACTTTGAGCAGGATTGAGCATGCATGAGATGTCTGTTTTAGTCACACCATGGGCTGTACTCTGTACATATACAGGTGGTTACATGTACAGTATATTTAATACATGTACAACCTCTAGTATTATAATAGCATTCATTCCTGAGTGTGTACTGCACATGTACGTACAGTAGGGCAGTGTAAATACATTGTATTGAAGCAATGTTTTGCACTGCAAAAAATTAAAATTAATTTTTTTTTTTTCGTGGAATTTAGGATACAGCTACTGAACAGCGACAGCAGATGCTTGCACGAAATCAAGAACTCAAGAAAAAAAATATTGGAGCTCAGGTAGGCTCAATATGGATCTTATTATTATCATACAGTTGTGTATTTTTTTTTAAATTTAAGACATGTACATGTCAGGCTGCAAATAATTTTTTTTTCTTGAAAGGACATACACTGTACACATGTATGGTCGACTAATTCACCATGAGATTTTGGTTGGACAAAACAAAAATGAGGTCGGACATCGAAGGCAAAAAAAAATTGTCTGGACACCACAGTTGGGATTTCATCGGACATTGGCAAATTTTGGTCGGTCATTGACATGTACAGTTTACAAATAATACTTGATGTATTACTATTTTTTTCTATTTTTAGTAATTTTAAATGTACATGAATTGTACATTTTGAAAGAGAGTTCAATGACATTATTTTAGACAAGCCCATGAAAAAGGTGCATTACAATAACATGTAGGAGAGGGTTAGCCATGGCCTGATAGAATCTGACCACTTCACCTCAATCAATGAATTGTCTAATTATGATAATATTTTTATTGGTTACCTGTAACTCTTTGCTAATCTTAATTATATAATTATCTAGAGCAAAAAGAGCCGAGGAGGAACACCAAGTGTGTAAGGTACGGTGAAATATTGTTACCGTGTGGCCACTACAATTTTTGCGGGGAGTTTAATTTTAATTTAATTATTGATGATACTAACGCACATTGATTATCCACCAGACTTTTCATTCCAATCAAGGAAGTGACTATTTTTGTGCATGGCAACCGACCTCGTCCCCAGGGCCATCTCCACTTTCAAGATGGTGGGTGGGCGCGAAGAAGGCCCTGGCGAAAAGCAGGTCACGTGTCTCCAAAATATTGGAGATTTTGATTGTTTCAAAATGGCGGCGGGCTAGCGATTGGCTAATTTTGTGGTCACGTGACCTGCTTTTCGCCAGGGTCTTCTTCGCGCCCACCTGCCATCTTGAAAACGGAGATGGCCCTGGGGACGAGGTTGCATGGCAACAAGTCCGGGTATAATATCACTAGTCTTATATGCATTGTAAGTGATGTTCTGTTTTTAATCATTCACTAGCTTGACAATGAAGTGCAAAGTATTGCAGAATAGTGTCAGTGAAACTAATAAACAACAGGCAAGTACTGTGCGTTTGTACCTTTTAACCACCCAAAAAACATGTTAAAAATTTACAAATGACTGTACATTATGTACACGTACATCGATTATTGTCAATTTGGTGCAATGACTCATTTTGTTCAGAGCTTAAATTTCTAACCGTAAATTAATAAATGTTATCTTTTCAAAGGCCAACCTAGCTTGACAATGAAGTACAAGAGTTGCAGAATAGTGTCAGTGAACTTAATAAACAACAGGCAAGTACTGTGCATTTGTACCTTAAAGTTTATTAAGCACCAAAAAAACATGTTAAAATTTAAAATGACTGTACATATGTACATCAATTATTATCATTGGTCAATGACTCATTTGTTGACTTAAATTCTAATAATATTAAATGTTAACTTTCAAAGCACTGAAGTGAAAAACTTTCAAAACCTAAAGACCTACAATGCAGAACTCTGTGCAAAAAAGGTAAGATACATGTACATGTACCATGTAGTACGTTTGGCTGATTACTGTAATTTTCAATCAGATCTATCTTCATTTTGAATTGTCAGTCAGTGACAATGTGATTATTGTTTCTAGGCAGAGGTAAAAGTTAACTTAGCTGCAGTGAAGCAAGACAGTGAAAGTCTCAAGGCAAAGATTGTCCAGTCACCAGAGAGATTTAAAGGGGTAAGTACATACAGTCATTATAATTATGTGCTGCAAAACGTCATATGTTTGATGTAAACTCGCGCTATTTATTTTTTTATCCTGAAAGTACATGTAGCGAGGTTCATCTCTTTCAGTTTCAGCAGGTTCCCAAATCGCAATTTCAAGGGGGCTGGACGGTGGTTTATACTATTGGATACATGTACATGTAGTCTGTACATGTACATTTGGATAGTCAGATCTTGTTAAAGACTGCTGAGTTACATGATTGTACATGTATGTCACCCTTAAATCAAGATTCAATTTGTTTTTTGACAGTGCTGATCCATACACTTTACTCTGACTGTTCGACTGTATGAGAATTGTAACTTTTGTATGACTGCCACATGACTTAAATTAATTATGGATGGCATATTTCTGAAGGAACTGGCTCGTCTGACAAGTGCAGTACAGTCTGTAAGGGAAGCCAGGGATGAAAGAAGTGCTAGGCTACAAGAGATCTGTACCCAACAGGATAGCAACTTACAGTATACCGAGGTGTGTACATTGTATTATTATTAAATAAATAAAATACACTCAGCTTTGTATGCTTTAGTTGGTTGTTACATTACATGTAGGAAATGTCCTTCAATGTCCTATCTGAGTGGCGAACAAACACTTTATCAGGCACTTGATGTTCAATGTCTTCATTGCCAGCGTCGTCGTAATCACCACCACCTTCATCATCATCATATCATAGTCATCATCCAACCTCACAATGATACGCTTCAGTGTAGTTGCCTTTCAATCGATTCCTTCCTGGACTACTTTCTCTTTGCCTATCTCCTCCAACTTAGATACATGTACAATGTATCACTCCTACATCATTCATACGATGTAGTAATAAATTATTGTTAACAAGTTGCTTATTTTTTTCTCCTTGAATGTCTAACAGGACGGCCAAACAGCCTTGAAAATGATCACAGGAATAGGGATTGACATGGATAAACTGCGGTAATGGATCTTTAATGAATGTACATGTAGTTAATTGATATTATTTCATTTAATGGTTATTGGTACCCTGGCTGGATGCCAGAAGCTTTTCTTGTGTGGTTTCCGGTTCTGTTTTTCTTGCGGCTTCGCCACTTGTGTCATCGGCATTTGGTTGATCCTGATGTCACGCAAGCAAGAAAACAAACCTCTGATACCCAGGGAAGGTTATTGGATGCACAGTTTTAAAATATGCACATACAATGTACTACATGTATGTATGCTTAGTTACCTGTTTTTGTGTTTAATTTGTTCTCTCAGTGAGCAGACTGCTAAGCTTGAAGAGCTCCAAGATAAAAACGTCAGCCAAAAAGAGTTGCTCAGAGACATGACTGCCAAAATAGAGGTTTGATAATCAACAAGTCATGCAATTTCACTTAGTTTTAAGTCAGTAATAATTAAAAGTAATTCCCAATGTCCGCATCATTTACATGCAGTAAATTCTCTGGTTCTGGAGTCTTGACATCTTGTAATAAATGATCAGAGGTTGTTCCCCAATGCCAAGCCTGGAGTCCTCTGACCAGCTTCATTGCAGACAGTGTTCACATTGAAAAGCATTGCCGTAAGGACCCAGGCATATGCCTCAAGTCATCTCATCTGGTACATGTACATGTAAATGTATATATACTGGGGTAAAGACCAGGAGTAATATTATGGGATTCCTGCACAATTATAATTACTGTAATTTTGTTCTCATACAGGCAGTGCCACTAGTGGTGTAATTGCAGGCATTATAATTATTCCAGAGGTACAATGTTACATGTACTGGTACAAACCGTACAATAATCTTGTAATGCAATATAATTTTAGCAACTCCGCCGACAGCTGGCCTCAAAACAAGAGAAGCTTTCTAGACTGAAGCGGCAACATGATAAGAAGGTGTCCGCCACCCATGATGCTAGAGATCAGTTACAACGGTAACAATTTTATTATTTTTAGTATGCTGGGGAATTGTTCATGTACATATGCACAGTGTAACTTAAAGTAAATACAGAGAGAGGTTGAGGGGGCAATTTTTACAATGTATGCAATTATTATAATTTTGTGTTAATGTTAGACTGAAGTAATTTATTATTTTTTGAAGGGATCAAACATATTTAGAAAAGAAAATAGCAGAAAAGGAAAATTACCTTGAGGGACTCGACAACCAGATGAGCAATCTATCAAGAATGGTATGTTTTATTTTGCAAAGTTGTGTTGAATCTTTGGTGTTGTTTGATTTGGTTGAACTTAACCAGTAGGTAGCCTGTGTACATCTGCCTTCTCCCCTTTTTCGAGGGAGAAGGCAGATGTACACAGGCTACCAGCAGGACACTGTCTTTTCCAACCATTGTTAGTTGAAAAAAAGTTTACATCTCAGTGATCTGTATTTTGTTCCAAACCAAATCACCAAATCAAATAAAAGAGCCCTGGGTCTCAGGTCAAAAACACAACAAGATCGGTTACAGTTGTACATGTACATGACCTGACAATGGAAAACTTTGTACGATTTGGTGAGGCCCATATATATCCAGTGCCCCATTACAACTACATGTACATGTATCTGAACCCTGACGATAGTCCCTCTCGCACATACATGTACAGTACAGAATTTGTCTAAAATCAGGCAAATAGTTAACACTGACAGTACATGACTGTGTGACTGAACTGGATTCCACACATCCCCTATCAGTTACATAGATGGATTTTATGCAATGTGTCATCAACTTGTTAGCCTTTGAATGCAGATGGATTTCCGGCTGTTTTGGCGTCATGAAACAAAAGCCGAAAGATCTGTCTGCATTCACAGGCTATCAACTTGGCAACTTATATAGTTCCAGCAGAATACTGGATTGAAATTGAGCTCTGTCACTGTGTTTTCAATAATTGACAAGTCTAAATTTTGAAAAACCACATCCAATGTATGTAGGTAAAAGAAGAGGAAGATCTTCATGAACAAGACATGGACAAGCTACGAACGGCATATCAACAGATGTTAGCACAGGTATGGATTCATTACAAGTATATCATTATTTTATTTCAGTCAGTGGTACATACATGTATGGGCCCATTCAGTAATTAGTTTATACAATGTACTACATGTACAATGTACAGTAGGTAGAACTTTACGACTAATTTAAGGACTCATAAAGTTCTGTGGAAGAAGCCAGAGGCTGTGGTGGGGATAGGGTGATATTTACAACAATACAACTGTCTGTTTGCAAGAAAACACTTACTAGCCTACTGTACTACTGTAGCCGTAGCCACCCACCCACCTGGGAAAAGAACAATGTACTGCATATTATTTCCCCAGGTGGGTGTTTACGGCAGCTACACATAGGCTAGAAAACACTAAGTTGGCATTTTCAGCTTTTACGTACATGTACTTTAAACTGTTTTGAAGCTCGTCTCATTCTGTTCTGTTTTCAGCTGGAAAACTACCACCAAGGACTAAACAGAGGCTGGGATAAAGTTATGACAGCCAATAACAGATAAAAATAGTACATTTAAACTGTACATGTATATAATATATTGTCAGCAGCATCTGCTTTGTGAGTAATGTACATGTAGAAAACACGGTTCTACAATACATGTACTTAATGACACTATTGTGCTGCAGCTTCACAAAAAGTTGCACAATTGGTTAGAGTGTGAATGTACTCACTGAAGTTGAAACATTGTGATCCACACTTGCTCATCGAGAATTATTCATTACATGTATGTCATTTGTTTAACATTATTCAACTTGAAATGGAAGTTACAAGTCAGTAGAACCTTACTGTAATGTACATTAATTTCATAGTTTTTCAACTTTTGGCAACCAATAATAATAATTATTATTATAACTATCAATAGTGGTTGCTGCTTGCGCTATGAAAATTTTAGTTGCTAATAAAAATGACGAAGCAATGTTTTGAAAACACAAAATCATGTAAAACTACTAAACTTACATGAAATAAAGCTGTTTTGTACTATTAATATTAATTTTGAAATATTAAAGCTGCTATACATTTATTATCAAAAACGTTTTACAAAAAATTTGACAAATCGCACTGAAAAATGCAACAGTTGCCAGAAGAAATTTTCACTCTCCATGGCATTGGCAACAGTTTAATGGTTGATGCTTGGAGCAATCTGTCATTTAACATTATTTAAAATCTGCTTGGCAAGATTATTATAATTATAATATTTTTTGGTTATCAATCCTTTATAAAATAATAACTCTGACTTTATAACTTAGTTTGTATATGATGAATCCCGATAACTTGAACCCTCGATAACTCGAACCTCCTGCTAACTCGAACCTTTTTTGATTCCCCTTCAGGTCATTTTCTTACTAATTTTACCCTCAATAACTCGAACCTTCCGATAACTCGAACCTTTTTCGATTCCCCTTGAAGGTTCGAGTTATCAGGATTCAACTGTATTTCCGAAGTCCAGAGCTTAAGACAAATTTAAAACCATCCAGTACAAACTGTAGAAAGATAATTCATTGTTGTCATTGTTTACGCATAGCGGTTTATAATCTCGACACATCGCCGCTCGATTTAGTTTTTGTTGACTTTGCGTTGCAATAAACTAATAACGTATTTTATTTCGTAATTCTTTTGGAATGATTGCGTGGTCCTCAGCAAACCGCTGTTAACAGAATAAATATTGTTTTAACTAAACGCTGAAAGCCTTGATTCGATTAGTAAATCTCTGTACGGCGGCTGTTTTAGCGCTTGGCTGAGTTTTCATTGTTCAGAGAAACAAAAGACTGAGTTTTCATTGTTCAGAGAAACAAAAGGTTTCTTTGCAAAGCGCGCCGACGTGTTTTTGCATATGTTATTTCTCGAAAACGAAGAGGAAATTAGCGAAAAAAAATGCGAGGCGATGTTTGTCGAGTAAATTGAAGACCACATGCAAAAAATTAGCCGAATCTGAGCAAAACATTAAAATGACCCGAAAAGTCAATATGGGTTGGTAATGCCCTCGGCCCTTCAAATGTCAAGGTACACCATAACATGTATTTTACTGTCCATTAAAGAACCCTTTGTAACAGGAATCACAGTATGTTTAAAGTACAGCTTTATTTTAACAGGGTGGCCCATTCAGCTTGAAGGCTGGTATCTAGAGGGGGCCCTGCATCTAATCAACTACATTGCACATACATTAATTAAGAAGCTAAAAAGGACAAACTGAGAGATACATGTACATGCAACATTAGAGGGATTTCATTTAACCCGTGAAACAACATCTAACAGTTAGTGCTAAAAAGCCTAAAATTAATAGTCAAAACTAAACAAAAAACAACAACAATGGAATTAGTGTCTGATAGTATCTAATTGTGTAGTAACTATTCCACGGGTTAAGTAAAGTCACTCTAATTGTGTTAAAACAAGCAGCGGGATCCATTTTGTCTTTGGTTAAACATTACATTAATAACAAAAAATCTACTCATCATCACGATGAATGGTGGTATTCAAGTCCTGCAGTGGTGGAGCTAGGGGAGGGGCCCCTGTGGGCGAAAGGTAATAGTAAGAAGAAATCTAGTCACCAAACCACATCCCTATCAGTGTGGCCAGATAGCATGTGATTGGTAGAATTTGGATCTGTCCTGATGTTGATGTTATTGTTGTTGATTCAGTGGGGACAATCCTTAATAATACTAATGAAATAGCATCATCATCACCTGTCAGACAATAAAAACAATATTTAATAATAATTAGAAAATTGATTTACCACTGATTTCAATGCTACGTGACCTTCGAAATCAAAATTATTTTGTGGATGAAACTGTCCATTGCAAATAAATTGTTAATTTGGACACGTACATGTATCAAAATTAAAGATTAATTTGGACAGTTTGAAAAATTAACAAAATTAATAATCGTACACACCCTTGTACGGGATTTTGGGCTAGTGACATAATTAATATCGATATTGTTGTCCTTGGTATCTGTTAAGTCAAATTATATTCAGGGTCCCTCCTTTTGGAGTGTTGAAGGAATAAATTGAATGTAAACAAGCAATTGAATGTAAGCCCTGTAAAACACAATCATTTTGAACACATTGACACAAACTTACCCTTGGGATCATTGCACAGATCACTGGTACAGCATGCCGTACACATCATTAAATTTTTACCATTATTAATTTTGGTGCAGTTATTACCACCAAAGCGTTTACAGTCGACTTCAGCCATGCAACTCACATCATAGGTTTGAAGTACTGAAGAAACATGAATTATTATTAATAATATTAAAACGACTCATTTGTTGCAATAAAACAAATCAAATTACCTTACACGTACGTATCTAGTGACTGAATCTGTAAAAAACTCTGGGAACAAGGATGAACCACACTTAGGACAATTTTCCACTAGCCTCTTCAATTATTTGTAAGGTCTCATGATGACCCAAGTTAGGGTTGTTACCGATACCCCGGGGGGGGTACTTGACCCATGTTTGGGTATAGGGGTGCCGCTGAGGGTTTGAAACCCTGACCTGTTTAGGGCAAAAAACCTAAAATACCCACCCTGTGTAGGGCAACACCCTCTATTTTAGGACCCTGTTTAGGGCAAACGACAAAATACACACTCTGTTTAGGACAGGTTTATTTTAGACACCCTGTTTAGGGCAGACTCGCATGAAATTATATACCCTGTTCAGGGCAGAGAGGCCAAAAACCATACCCTGTTCAGGGCAGAGGGGCCAAAACCATACCCTGTCCAGCGGCACGTCCCCGTATAGGCCATATAAGGGAGTACCCCCCGGGACGATACATACCACGGTTTCTATAAAGGATGCGCATCATGCAAGTATTCTCTGCTCCAGTACAGTTATGAGTACTTTGACTGCAAGTTGGATCCTGATCTGGTTTTTTTCGTGCTCCATTGCAGTTATGGCACCGTAGAGCAGTGGCTGTAGTAAGGTTAAAGACGACAACTTTTAATACTGACACTTGGAAAGCAAAATAGGTCAACCAATAGCTGTTATTACAGTTGAGCCCGCAGTCAAATATTCTTTTGTTTTACAAAAGTATGCAAACGAGTTAGGCTCGATTTCCGCCGCTCTCTCGAGTCCGGTCTTCGTTCTGGCTCATTTCCCGAACAGCGGCTGGTAATCGAGTCTACAAATGAGGCTAATGGGCCAATACAATGCCAGATTGACCCTTTTGCCTTGTTTGTATGTCAAACCGCTGACCGTCTGTAATAACTGCTATTTTTTGGAGGCTAATTCAACTTTAATTAAAGTGTATATGACAGATATTTTTTTATTTGCTTCAAGATCAAATATACATGGGATCCTGATATGAACTTAAAAAATTTGATACCGCATTTTAGCCATGTAAAATAATTTGAAATTTCACTTCTGGTTGGGTAAATATCCACTCAACTTAGTGGGGCTAGTTGGTGTTTTGTGCTGGAAAAATGGTCCAAACCAAAATATATGTGGAATTACACTCAGACTTCTGAGGATGTTCTTGTTTTGACGTCACGGCCTGACTAGCCCAAATACACGGTTTTTGACCCAACCCTAAATTAACTCTTGATTCCAAAGATGGAGAGTTTGCCTTCTTGTTTTACCGTTCCATTTGAACAGCTCAATTGCAAAATATCATGCAATGTTACAAAAGTTTTTCCTTTTTATCCTGCTTCCCATCCTCTCTTCTCCTGCCTCCCATATATATAAATGTACATGTAGGCTTCCTGTCCCGGGTTTCCACCCCCTCCCACCACTGTACATGTTTTTCACAAAATGCTAAGGGAGGGGGGGAGGAAAGGGAGGGTGGATTCTGCTGGAATATTTTACCGTTGTAGCTATCCATTATTATTGTTGTGCTACAACAGTTTTTTCAATTGAAATAAGCTTACTATATATAAATAACTCACCTGTCCGAGGAAAGTCTAAGAAAACAATCATCCCCAGAGAAAAGGAAAGTATGCACACTTTTATGAACATGTCGATCACCTGTATGGACTCTCCTCGCCTGTGAAGAAATTTCGTCAAAAAACAGTGTTGATTTACAACTTGGTTACACTCTAAATTACAACATAATAAAATGGGAATTTCGATGCTAGAGTAACTCCGCTCAAGGCACTGAATACCTTGAGCTTCATTGCTACTTTTAAAAACACAACCAATATTTTTTCATCCGCTTGCTTTTATAAATTTTTAAATCACCGTCGCGGTGTTTTGAATGCGTTCTCTCATGAGTATCCAACGCGAACGTGTTCAAAAGAAAGTGACAGCTTTGAGCTTGTTTTCTGGCCTTTAAACAATGACAATAGTCACCTTAATTCGTATGAATTTACAATACAAAGTTTTCTGCTGAAACCGAAAGCACGCCAAACCCTCCACTTCCGTTTGCGGGAGATAAAAATATGGTCAGCGGAATCTCAATACGTTATGTAAGCCATTATGTGGTCCATTAGGTGTGATATGGCGCGAAACTCGCGCGTGTCCGCGAGTGCTAGCAATAAACGACCACATAAAAAGGATAAAAATTTCGCCCGGGAAATTCCGCCCCATGTACAATCCGAGGCCACTTAACCGGGTGGGGAGGCTTTTAAAATAGAGCTTTATTTAGGGTATTCATTAAGGGTTCATTACATCCCGGGGGTGGGGGGGGGGGGGGGGGGTACTCCCAAAATAATTGGGTGGGTGTGTGCCGCTGGGCTATAAAAACCTTACCCTGTACCAGACCACAAAATGCTAATTTTGCGACCCTGTTCAAGACAATTTTTAACGATTTTTTCTAACCCAAAAGAGTATCAATAGCGATCTTCGTGCCAACTTCTGGGAAACTGATACCCTGTTCCAGACCAAAAAATGTCGTTTCATACCCTGTTCCAGACCAAATGCTCAAAAGCCATACACTGTCCAGCGGCACGTACCTATATAGACCTATATAGCGTATATAAGGGAGTGGGGCATTACATATGGTTTTCTTACCAATCCGCGTCCCTGCCCGCGAGGAGAGTGGGTGTCGCAACTTGAATATGCGAGCCTATCGGGTTCGTGTTGTTTGTCCCGCGAATAAAACAAATGTGCTTGTTCCCAGGTCCCCTACTATAGAAACACCATTGAATGCGTTCAGTCACAATCGTGTCATAATGTCAAGCAACAATGACGAAAACTATTACCGGGCATTGATACTTATGTCAACAGACAAGCGTAAACAAACTACTGATTTAACTAGAAAGGTCTTAAACGCTGCATGCATACACTTAGGCCTTTACAGGTCAAAACGCTATACAGAACTGAAGAGCGATCCCCTAATTACAGGAAAATACGGGAAACTTAGAGAGGTAAGGTTAACGTTGTTGTCTCGATATCCGTGAATTAACGCTTAGCAGAGATTTCTGTAACTTTTTTTTATAATTGTTATTTTAAAATTTGCATCATTGCTTTCATTTCGTGTACGTGTGACACTTTTGGATTTGTGAAGAAAAATCTGTTTCAATTAAGGATAAATTAAATTTAGTTGAGATTTACAGATTTAAAGTGAGGACCAGTTGATAGTTTTGCTGAAACGCTTTCATTTTTTGTGTGGCTTTTCAGCAGATAAGATGTTTTGGCGGTCTGGACTACAGAGTTATGCAGTTTTTGTGGACAAGGCAAAGCGATCCTTCTTGTACTTCTCAGTTTCATCGCTGGTAAAGGACAACGTAAGTGGTCTCTCTTTTCTTCGCCGATCTTAATTTGTATGTTTTTAGTGTGAAATACAGCAGGCGTGCATATAGCTAAGACGTTTAGAACTTTGCTTGAGTGATTTACTAATTTGGTGCGAAGCCTTCTGTTCGAAAGTAACTAACCACTCCCACCACGATAAACGCAAACAACAGTTGTTTTCTAATGTGGATGACAAAAGCGAAAACAATGCTTTACTATGCACTGGCTTGTTCTCTTCAGTAATATACCATTAGAGGAAGATATTCTCCGTTTTGGGACTAGTACTGAACGAATATTGGCTTAAAATGTAGTAATCTTAAGTTTATTTGAAGCGCAAGAGCCATTACGGAAAACAACCCCCCAGTCTGCTTTTTACTTATGAAAAGTACACATTAAACCCCCTTCAACAATTTTTTCATCAACGACAATTATTTATTTCTGCTTTTTGAATACAGCCCAGCTAACTGAGAGCCAGTTATAATCTCCAGAAAACGGCAATTGGCGGTTCAGTATATTTTGCTGAGAGACGCGGTCCAAATCTGCCACAAGTCAGGCTAAAATCGCTGAAAGTATGTAAACAAATTTAATGTCGACAGCATATGCGTGTTTCCATAGTTCTCTGTTCATAAGTGAAACCAAACATCACGAAACATTCCTGATGAAGCTCTATCTTTTTTCCCTCATCAAGTTTTTTAAACTGAAGTGAGAGTCGCCTATTTTGCCTCTCACCAGCGGCTATAAAACTGATGTCTCGCAGGTTTAGTTTAGTTCAACTGAATCTGCGAGATACTGATTGGTTTCTAAGTAAATTGTTGTGCTGCGTCGATGGCGGGCAAGTAAAACATACTTAGTTCAAGTGAACCTGTGAGGCATCAGTTGCCAATGCCTCTTTAAATATAAAGTACTAGCCAGGCTTTATGGGGTGGGGTTTCTGTCTCATTTCAGTTGTGCTCCAAGCGATACATCTTAGTTTTCTTTGCATTTATAGGTATTTATTCGACGAAATACAATCCGTATTTGACCTCGCCGGATTAATGCCGTAACCAAAAACAAACAAACGTAATTTGCGTAACCAAAAATAAAAACACCTCAAGTGCAAATCGACGATTTCACTAGTGCATCATATTTTATAATCATACGGAAACTGTAGTAAACAATATTCTTTCGGCGCCTTTTTTAAAGCTGTCAAACACACTTTTACTAATGCAAATGATCTTCAACTGATGACAGGCTAGCTAGGCTTGACTACTTTTAGCAAAATCCCGTCTCAGCGCGCTGACATAACAATTATATGTTCGGAAACGCTCGTGCTGTTTCCGGCAAGTTTCGGATACTTGTGCGAACATTTGCCGAAGAAAAGTTTGAAATACTCGCACCAATCAATCAAATCAATCAATCAAATGCCAAATTACAACCAATGGTGACACTTGGTCGCACGCGTTTTCCCGCGCTTGGCGCCGGTTACATGCATTTGCTTCAAGTTCTGATTGGTTCCATGTTTTGTTAATTTTTTGTTTCTATTGTGATTAGCCAGAGTGATTAGTTTGCTTTTGGTTTTGCTACACTCAATTGAAAACCGTTCTAACACTATTTTCTCCACAGTAGCAGCAGCCTCAACGCCAAGCCTGGAGTCCTCTGTCAGCCTCCAAACGTACTCAGCGGTTTCTCCTAGTACCGGCGTCTCACCTACCCAGACATCAGTTCGGCCCTCCTCGACCGTCAGCCCCAGTCCACCGCAGAATGTTTCTTTTCAGATTTCCATTCAGCTAACTGAGACACCATGGTCTGAAGATCTCCTTAAAACCAGAGTCCATTGTTCGTTGCCTTGGCGACAAACCTAACTACAGCGGTTTCGGATGTTCTCAATAACGTAGGCGATGCGAAAGTTGAAGTTGTCAAATTCAAATCAGGAAGTGTAATTGCTGTTCTGCAAATAACGGCGTTAAGTTCAAACGAAATGTCGATGAAGAACCAGCTTGCAGCAGAGATGAAAGATAAAAACCTTGGCGGATTCTCCGTTGATCCAACATTCTATTCAGGAGCTTTATTCGACGTTGTTCTAAGAGTGGTATCTGCTTGCAATGATTCTCTCGTGGACAAAGGGTTTGATAAAAAAGCAGATTTTGTGAACGCCATTGGTAGCGAGATGTCCGGCAACCCAGAATTTCTCGGCGCTAGCATTCAGCGTATCGAGTGTTCTGACGTAGGCAACGTCACCATAGTAACAGCACGTGTACAGATAAGCGATTTGTCAGCGTCCAACCCATATAAGGAGTTAAGCAGCTTGAAAAATCAAGTTGAGGCGGGCCGTGTTGGGAACTTCTCAGTGGTCCCTGAGTGGAAATCACACACTCCCGGCGGCAAAAGGTTCTTTGCGTACGTTGTTCTGGAGAGTGAAACTGTCGACAAGGTACAAACCAGGAAACAACTTGAGAAGTTTGTAGAAAACGAATTTATGAGTGACACCAACTTTAAGTATGTACACGCTGATATGCCTGATAACAATACTGCCATCATTGAGATTGGAATGAGTTCATCCACGTCCGAGTGTTTCCCTCCCAGGCCCTTGCTCCTCTCAGTAGCGATCTTAACAAAGGAAAGCTCGGAAACGTAACGGTTGTTAAGAAACAGAACAGAGTTACAATCGACCCGAAGTCCCTAACAAGAAAAATATTCGAAGTGACCTTTGTCCAGTACGTTCCAAGCTGCGTAACGGCGGATCTCAGCGACCCGAACAGTTTGAATTATAAAAACTTCAGCCAAAATATCTGGAAGTATATAGACGAGAACATAAGAGCTTCTAATAGGATCAAAGCATTTTACTTGGAAACCAAAGTGATCAAAGTGAGTTGTCACAACACGTCAACTGTTCGAGGCTATAGTGACGTGTACATGAAGCCCAACGCCGAAGATTGGATTGGACAATTCCTCGGCCCCTTGTACAAGTGTAAAACAGAACCCGGTATTTATTACGGGGGAGTTAGAATAACGCTCAAGACCCCAACACTAAGTGAAACCAGAGGACGGTGGTCGTATTCACTCGGGGTGTATCGGTAACCTACGTCTGTCCAAAGCCTAAACCCCCCACTAAACCCCCCACTCAACGCCCTACGAGTTTACCCACCACAGGTTCACCCACCACAAGTTCACCCACAACCACAGGGACTCCAACAAACACGACTGGTTTAACCAGTATATCCAGTACTGAGCCTCAAAACACCACGGAACCCGCTGTTACGCCAGAAACAACGAAGCCACCGACAACCAAAGTTACGCTCCCTACCCCGGTCACTAAACCGGAGTTGTACGTCAAGTTAAAGCTCGGAATGACCTGGGGCGAGTTTTGCCCCAAGCGGGAGGAATTAAGGGAGAGGATTGCGTGGAACGTGCATGACAAAAGTGGCACCAGGGTATCCCCCGACAGGATTGTTTATGTCAATGTAGAGCAAAACTGTGCGGACCCTAGTAAAAAGGACGAACTGGCAGAGGTGTGGTTTTATGTTTCCAAGTCTGGCTCTAAAGAGGTAGACAAGTGTCTCACTTTGAAGGCGTACAAAGTGTTTACGATGTTCTTTGAGAATGGAAACACAAAACAGCTGGGACCGGACTTTGAAGAAAAGGTAAATAACTGTATTTCCATGGATAATTTCATAGCGCATATTTCAAAATGTTTTGTTCAAACATCGACCATATGCAGAGCTACTAACGGTTCACCATTTTAAAGCAAAACGTAACGTTTTACCGTTCACCTCTTTTAGCAAACGGTATATTAATTCGCGTTACCGAAAAGCGCTGTACGTAAAAACAATCTAAATTCGGTCTTCACTAGGTTTGATGCTCTTTCTGCTTAGACGCCATGCACAGAAACCAAAATGGAAAGCACTATGAGCTGTTTCGTGCCTGTACGATGCATAGCTAGAGTAGAGTGGTGATGGATTTTTCTTTTTAATTTAACTTAAGCCACGCTTTTCTTTGCAGGTTGTGCAGGTGGAGTTGGCTGGGAATAGCGCCTCTGAATACCAAAAAGAGGATGATAATAAAATGCCCTCCTTGACAATCATCCTTATCGCTGTGGCTGGAGCAGTGGGGCTGTTTCTTATGCTGTTAGCATGTTGCTGCGTAAGTGATTCATCATACTTCTTGTGATACTTGTTGTAATAAGGTCCGATTTAGAGGCCGGTATGTATATGATTGTCGCATGCAACATGCTTACGACAACGACACGAATTTTTTCGTCTAAATCAAACTATAACGTGCACACCTAGTCGGAAGAACAAGTTCCGTTCAGTTTTGGCAAATCTTCGGCGAGTACTCGTAAGTGCTCGCGCTGTTTCTTAATTGGTTATCTGAAGAATCCGAAACTCTTCGAGTGCGTCAACGAAGATTTGCCGGCCGCGAAACGAGATCTGGGCGCCCTTTACTTCCCTCTTATAAGTGCGTGGTATATCGTAACTTCGCCGTTTCTTTGAGCGTTAAATATTAATTTTTTTTCTCTGTAGTTGATTTGCTGCGGTGGACGTCGCCGCAGACGAAGAAGGTACGATTCGGAGCGCCCTCAGGCACTGCAGCATGTTGTTTATGTTGATAGTGACGGTACAGCACCGAGAGGAGCTAAGGAGAGTAAAGAAAACAATGAAAATAACACAGAGAAAGACGCAAAGAAAGGGGAGACAGATGATGGGAGAAGCATGAAAGAAGATGACAACAAAAAAGATGGTTATAAGAATGATGGCTACGAAGGTGATAATAAAAACAAGGTAAATAAGGAAGCAGTGATGTACGCTGTCTGTGTTAGAGCGGTTTTCGATTGCGCGTCGAAAGTAATCCGGAATTAATCGCTTTGGTTTTACTTTATACTATGCTTGTGATTGGTTGGAAAAGAAAATGCGCCACATACATGTAGCTATTGCTACCAATCAGATGCAGACTTGGTCACAACGTTTTCCCGCGCTTGGCGCCGGTTACGTGCCTGCTACAAGTTTTAATTTACTCATTGCGTTGTTTACGAGTTGTGATTGGCCATTGTAATTGCTTTGGTTTTGGTTTACGACACTCAAAAACCGCTCTAGGCAGAGGTGGTGAAAGTAGAACTTTGCAGCAATGAAATAACGAACGGGGTGCCTCGAAGGACGACCAAATCTTGAGTTGAGAAATTTTGTTTGGATAACGACGACAGACATTGTATTAGGCAGTCCTGATTCTCTTATTCTGTTGCTCCTTGCCAATTCGTTCTCACATATCACAGTTTACCGTTCAAATTTCGTATTGCGCATTGCGCACTGCGCATTTCACATTTCACACTTCCCAGTTTCACTTTTCACACTTCGCAGTTTTCAACTTTGCACGGGTTAGAACGTTAATATGTTTTTTTTAATGTGTATAAGTTGATAAAGATTTTGAAATTGTAACCAACTCGCTTACTTAAACAAAACAGAATGCTGAAGGGAAAGAAAATTGCTCGGGCCAAGGAGACAAATCACCAAGGAGCAAACCCAAGGCACTCAGCAATGATCGTGACAATGCTTACGAATCCCTAAACAAGACTGGCGACACAGGAGATCACACTTACGCGTCAATTAACAAGCCAGGCAGTGGAGAAAACGGCACCAACAACAACAACAACAACGGCAACGGTAACGGCAACAACAAGAACGACAGCAGCACCACCAGCAGCGGCAGCGGCAGCGGCAACAATAACAATGCAAAGCATATTGCAATGGCTGCACCTGTCCCCACTGGGGGTAGTGACAGCAGCGCTAGGGGTGACGGCAGGAGTAAAGTTGATGGATCCTCAGACCTCAATTCTTCGCGGGCTGGTAATCATGGTGGAGAGGTAAGGTAAACTCATTAACCAAGTGAAAGGTTTTAGGTCTAAGTCCTCTGTGCCGTACGCGCGGTAGCGCAGCTAGCTTTTCATTATACTGTATCGGAGGCGAGAAGGATTCTGACTTATATTGTTGAACCCTGTAAACAACTCTTGGTCTCAAGCTCGATCTATCAGAATCTTCTCAAATATGGCTGATGGCAATGCTATTGACGCTATCCTGCAGCAGGAAGGCTGTACTGATACCGAGTGGAGAGCTAGAGCCTGCTGGCAGCCTACCAATAGACAACCAAAGTAAAATGTTAGCCGGGTCGTACATTCGCACATGGCCAGTGAAAATGCCTTAAAAGTTGAAAACATGCATTGTCTAGATAAGAGGGTCTGGATGGGGTTAACTGATGGCTGAGAATTGGCCAAAATGTTATCTGTTAGCTGAGACATGACCCAAATTTTAAGTGATAACTGAGAATTCAACCCTATCGAGACCCTCAGATAAGAATCTTATGCGCCCTCCAAATTGTACCATAGCGCGCGTTGGTGAAAACAGACGCGTTATAGTCAACTACTTTCTTTTTCTTAACTTACTTTCATTCAGAGCCAAAACAGTGGATCCCAGTCTAGCTCGGCCTCCCTCGTCAAAGCAGATGCTGACCCGAAAGACGGAGAAAGAAGGGGCTCGCATATCCCCTCGCCTGTCGATGACGACGTACCGCTGACTCATAAGACCGGAACTGTGGGCATTGTCGCGTTGGCGATAAGGAACAGAAATGAAACGAAAAAGGAGAGAGAATTTAAGGTATGCATTGATAAACGCGCTTCATAAGCAGCAATTTCCAACCTTAAATTCTCGATTTACTCACCATTCTTGCTGAAGTGCTAATTTCTCTCTACCATTAATATTGTTCTAACAATTTTAAGTAGACAGGTTATGAGAAATAATGATCTGATCATCTCATTATGTCTTGATTGAAACCAAATTCTCCCAAGGTACATTTCTGAAAGTGAATGACAAGAGTAATTACGTAATAGCAAGAGAGGATGATCTAAGAGAAGAATTCCTCGTGCTCCATGATAATTTTACTCATTTTACTCATTTATTTTACTCATTTTACTCATTTTACTCATTTTACTCAATTTACTCAATTTACTCATTTTACTCATTTTACTCATTTTACTCAATTACCCATTTTACTCATTTTACTCATTTTACTCAATTTACTCATTTTACTCAATTTACTCAATTTACTCATTTTACTCATTTTACTCATTTTACTCATTTTACTCATTTTACTCATTTTACTCATTTTACTCATTTTACTCATTTTACTCATTTTACTCATTTTACTCATTTTACTCATTTTACTCATTTTACTCATTTTACTCATTTTACTCATTTTACTCATTTTACTCATTTTACTCATTTTACTCATTTTACTCATTTTACTCATTTTACTCATTTTACTCATTTTACTCATTTTACTCATTTTACTCATTTTACTCATTTTACTCAATTTACTCAATTTACTCATTTTACTCATTTTACTCATTTTACTCATTTTACTCATTTTACTCAATTAACTCAATTAACTCATTTTACTCATTTTACTCATTTTACTCATTTTACTCATTTTACTCATTTTACTCATTTTACTCATTTTACTCATTTTACTCATTTTACTCAATTTACTCAATTTACTCAATTTACTCAATTTACTCAATTTACTCAATTTACTCAATTTACTCATTTACTCAATTTACTCAATTTACTCAATTTACTCAATTTACTCATTTTACTCAATTTACTCAATTTACTCATTTTACTCAATTTACTCATTTTACTCATTTTACTCATTTTACTCAATTTACTCATTTTACTCAATTTACTCATTTTACTCAATTTACTCATTTTACTCATTTTACTCATTTTACTCATTTTACTCATTTTACTCAATTACTCATTTTACCCATTTTACTCATTTTACTCAATTTACTCATTTTACTCATTTTACTCATTTTACTCAATTTACTCATTTTACTCATTTTACTCATTTTACTCATTTTACTCAATTTACTCATTTTACTCATTTTACTCATTTTACTCAATTTACTCAATTTACTCATTTTACTCAATTAACTCATTTTACTCATTTTACTCATTTTACTCATTTTACTCATTTTACTCATTTTACTCATTTTACTCATTTTACTCATTTTACTCATTTTACTCATTTTACTCATTTTACTCATTTTACTCATTTTACTCATTTTACTCATTTTACTCATTTTACTCATTTTACTCATTTTACTCATTTTACTCATTTTACTCATTTTACTCATTTTACTCATTTTACTCATTTTACTCAATTTACTCATTTTACTCATTTTACTCATTTTACTCAATTTACTCATTTTACTCATTTTACTCATTTTACTCATTTTACTCATTTTACTCAATTTACTCAATTTACTCATTTTACTCAATTAACTCATTTTACTCATTTTACTCATTTTACTCATTTTACTCATTTTACTCATTTTACTCATTTTACTCATTTTACTCATTTTACTCATTTTACTCATTTTACTCATTTTACTCATTTTACTCATTTTACTCATTTTACTCATTTTACTCATTTTACTCATTTTACTCATTTTACTCATTTTACTCATTTTACTCATTTTACTCATTTTACTCATTTTACTCATTTTACTCATTTTACTCATTTTACTCAATTTACTCAATTTACTCATTTTACTCATTTTACTCATTTTACTCATTTTACTCATTTTACTCATTTTTACTTTCAGTCGCATTAGTTGTACATTTACCACAGGGGGCATACAAGTTGAGAGGATTAATAAATAAAAGAATAATGAATCGAATGAATCGTTACTGGTTTTCTTCGTTTCTCTTACTTGTGTCTTATGCGTGAATTTATAGGAAAGACCGCTACCCACATTTTCTGCGCCAGCATTAATCTCGCACCCAGACCTTCTCGCTTTTCGGAAATTTTTTTTTCCTATATACATATATTAAAATGTGGGTAGCGGTCTTTCCTATAAATTCGCGCATGAGAGAAACGAAGAAAACCAGCAACGATTCATTATTCTTTTATTTATTAATCCTCTCAACTTGTATGCCCCCGTGCATTTACAGGTATTTCCCATTGAATATTTCGTTCCAAACTTCGTGCATTGTTTAGTAGAATTAACTTTTGTTTGATTTAGAAGGGCCAAGGTTTTTTACTTTTAATAATTTTAGCCATCTTTTCAAATTTCACTGCCGTCTTGAAAAAAATTGTTGAGCTAGCGCGTTCACTGACCATATTTGTCAGGCATGGTGCGTGACTGGCTGCTGGTTTCGCGCGAAAAATGTCTAAAAATAGCCTAACTGCGAATCTGATGGGCCGCGCGCAATGCTAGATGGAAACCTCTAGTTATAGACCTCTGAAGAAACCCATGTGTGGGGGAATGCTTCTTTAGTCCATCCTCTCTTGGTAGTTGAGGGATGGGCGGGGGGGGGGGGGGGGGGGGGGGGGGGGCGGTGAGGGGTGTATGAACTACCAAGTTCCCGTCACCTTGGACCTTGGGAATCCCGCTTCCCGTCTAGCTGTTTTTTCCTTTCTACCCTAAACTTCACGCGCCCTTTACCCCCGAGTTCCATTCCACCTGCCCACTTTCCCCCTCCCGCTAAGTAGAATTTTAATACTGATGGTTGGGTTATAACGTTTTGTTTCCTTGTAATACAGAACCTAAGCAAAGACGTCCCAAACGAGGAGGTGAAGTACCCCTCGGATACCGCCAGCAAAAACAGATCCCCGGGTGTTCTACCTGGTAAGCTGGTTGCTTTGTCCGTAAGCTTTATAACCTTCCGCCCGTTACGCTAACCCAGGTTTTATTCCTCTTGACGCAGATTGGTAATCGCGGTCAATAGTAAACATAAAAAAGCAGAATAACAGACTGAAATCATTGATGATAATCCTAGATTAACTTGATCCTGGATCTCCTCAATCCCGGATTAATTTAATCCTGCTAAAGTCTTGGTTATGGTTGTGTCAGTATGAGTGATTTTTGCAACTTTTTTCTTGTGCAGCTCCTAGAACTCGTGTCAAGTTATCCACTACTCCTGATTACATCAACGCTAATTGGATTAGGGTAAGCGTCAATCAAGTAAACGATCCATTGAAAAGTACCTCCCTTTGGAGAGTAAAACGCAATAAAGATATGTCTACGGATAAATTGATCAGTCAATCAGTCAGTCAGTCAGTCAGTCAGTCAAGCAGTCAGTCAGTCAGTCAGTCAAGCAGTCAGTCAGTCAGTCAGTCAAGCAGTGAGTGAGTGAGTCAGTCAGTCAGTCAAGCAGTCAGTCAGTCAGTCAGTCAGTCAGTCAGTCAGTCAGTCAGTCAGTCAGTCAGTCAGTCAGTCAGTCAGTCAGTCAAGCAGTGAGTCAGTCAGTCAGTCAGTCAGTCAGTCAGTCAAGCAGTCAGTCAGTCAGTCAGTCAGTCAGTCAAGCAGTCAGTCAGTCAGTCAGTCAGTCAGTCAGTCAGTCAGTCAGTCGGCAGGTCAATATAACTATAGTTCTTTTTGTACCTAATATTATATTGTGAGAATGCGACAATGCAAATCAAGAAAGATTTTGAAAGTTTGACCAGAAGAATAATGCCATCAGTACAGTAGTCTTTCACGTAAAACAACAGTATATCTAGCCCTATTCAAAGTATTTATATGTTAAACTGATATGAAAACCTAAGGAGAGAAATTGAATCTATCCCTCCCCTCTCCCGGCCCCGCCTCCCACGTAAACTTCACTTCGGCGATAGCTACTGCGTCTTGTTAATCATGAACTTATTCTCACCTTTAAGGACCACAAAGGACAGATATGCTATATTGCTACCCAGCATCCTCTGAACGAGACCGTGGAGGATTTCTGGCGAATGGTCTGGGACCAGCAAGCTAATATGGTTGTCATGGTGAATGATAAGGAGAAAGAAAAACCGGTAAGGTTTTAATACGGCGCGCAAAAGTCATAGCGCGTAACCGTAAGATGTTATTATTCACGCCTATAAATGCAGGCATGGAATTTAAAATGCAGGCAAAATGAAATACACGTGCTAATTCTTTTTTTAATTCCTTTTGAGGCTGAATTTATGGATTACCTGCCGAAAGGAGAAGGGAACACTAAAACATGTGGTGGCTTTGATGTTACAATCAAGCAAATAACCGAAAAAGCGGACTATATCTTGACCGTCCTGAGTCTCGTAGAGGCCAAGGTAAGACCATTAATGATGTAAACCAATCAAAGCGTACTTTTACTAATTTTAGAAACTTATCGTTTTATTTTATGTAAGAATGCAGCCTCCTCGCGCGAAGTCTCCCACGTGAAATTCACTTCGTGGAAGGAGCGCGCCATGCCCAACGTGGCTCTGTTTGTTGGGTTCGTGACGGCCACGCGAGAAGCGAGGAAAAAATATGGCGACACCAAGGCTCCAACCATTGTACACTGCAGGTTGGTAATGTAATATTACGAAAGCCAAATGACAAACAATGTGGTCGTGTTAGCTTCTTGCAAAGAGAATGACCTCTCTCGCTATTTTGTGAGAGGATATAAAAATAATATAGCTCGAACTTAGTTTCCTCGGCATATGCAACTTTGACCTTGGTCATGGAGTCTGGAAACGAGTGTGATGAACGCGATCAATCCACCGTACGGAAAAAGATGGCGGCTGTACATTTTGCGAACCTAACACAGCCAATAGGCACACAGAAAGCCATATTTTTTGGGAAATTCGTCCCTGTACTAACAACATTGTCTATGCTAGGTTTGAAGTTTTTAGAACTTTTCTGTGCGTTTTTAAGAGCGTTTTTAGGGTTTTTCGTGCTAAGAATTATGAGCAAATGAACCAGTCGCCATCTTTTTCGGTATGGTGGATTGGGAGTTTCTCCGTTTCCAGACTCCCAAGGGGATGAGACTAAGCTGCATGATAGAGCTGTATTTACTTGTCTTTTAGTGACGGCCTGGGTTTCACTGGAGTGTACGTCGCCGTGGATATCGGAATCAAAAGTCACGAGGAGAGTAAAACATCAGTTGTTGATGTGTTTGAGTTGTCCAAAAATCTCCGGCGTGACCGACATGGTATCGTTTGTACCTTGGAACATTACAACTTTATCTATCAGGTAAGTGAACTCGCAATCCTCTTATTGACGCACTAGTACTCGGTTACACAACCTACTACTTGGGGTTAGAGGATCTAGATGTCTAATTAGTGCCGGCGTTTAATTAACTCTGGTTTCAGTGGCATTTTCGGTCCGGTTGCTCTAAAATTCGCCGGCACCCATTCCAAGAGGTCTGAGTTCGAGCCTTGGCCCGAGTCGTTGTGCGTTGTTGAACAAGATATTTCACTCACACAGTGCCTCTCTCCATGCATGTACCCCGTAGTATATGTACCAGCGAACTGTTAGGGCAACCTAACAAAATGCTGTGGGGGTTGGGAGGGGGGGGGGGGGGGGGGGGGGGGGGGTAACATGCGAAGGACCAGCATCACATCCAGAGAGAATAGCAATATTCCTAGTCGCTTCATGCTACGAAAACTGGGATAAGCTCCGGCAGTGAAGGCTCGAGAAGACTTTACCTAGTCTATTTCTAAAGCAAGCCAACTATCAGTTGCGCATGTGAAACCGTAGTCATTTGTTGCTGATTAATTATATACTATACCATTTTCAGGCTCTCTATGAATATACTGTGAACTATAACAAGTCCGCTGAGGTAACGGTTTCCTCTATTGCATATACTAATATTAATGCAAATGAGACAATCTGATTGGCTGAGCTACTCATATACTATCAGCCATTAGTGTGCAGTGACTGGAGGTCGTCTGCAAAATTGCGGTTTCTTCTCTTTTCTCCGAAGTTTTGGAGGAGGATTTGGAGTTAATACTAGACAATTGTTATGATTTTTACTAAAACAATTAGATTATTCGCTCTCAATTTCTATGATGTGATAGTTGATTTGGCCTGTGGCCTCATCAACTATCACATCGTAGAAATCAAGCTCATAATCTAATTGTTCATTACTGCACCTATAATAGCACTAATGTGCGTTTGTGACTGTACGTGTGATAGTGCTGCTGCAGTAGCTTGTGGCACTGAGTGAATAATATATTTCTCATTGTGTTTTCACGTATTTCTCATTTGTTATGTTTTCGTTTTTGTTTTAGTGAAACGAAGCCTTTGAGGTCCTGGATACGTATACAGTAATCGCTGTGATCAGGAGCATATTATATATGTTCCTGCTGCTGTGATTTATTATCAAAACATATCATTTTTTATAGTAATGGAAGTAGGACGGGCTAGAGGACCAATCCGATTCCAGAATTTTCTTATTGATACTTTTTCTATTGATACGATATATCACTGCATGTAATCACTTTATTAGCGTTGAAGAACGTGACCCAAAGTCAGTTCATATATCTAATGTAGTCGCTCCGCCTTGGTCGGGTGTGGTGCGCACGTGGATTAATGTGGGACTGACGCATTTCCATGAAAACCCCGCGCTCACTGTTTTTCTGTTCGTATAATTTAAGAAGATTGAAACTGATTTAAAAATTTCGCCATGCAGTTCAGTTTGTCCATATACTACTAGGCTAGAGGTTTAAACTAAGTATAGACCTCTTTAGCTTAGTGTGACGTTCCCTGTAGAATTGTTCTTTTATATTTCTGAATGATTCAGTATAAATTTAAAAGAATGTTAGTGGAGTTGTGTATGTAACGTACTAAATTTTATTATTTACGTGTAGATCGACCCTTTAATCATTTTGACTGCTTTTTAAGGAGAGGGATGGGTTGTTGTTATTATTGTTGTTGTTTTTGCATCCGTTTGCATGCATTTTTCTTATAAATACGTATACAGTTGAATCTCTCTACAACGGCCACCTAGGGGCCGAAATAACTGACCGTTATAGAGAGGTGGCCGTTAGTGGAGGTTCAATTGTATTTGTAAATAAAAAAGTATTGTAAAAAAACAACACACGTATATTTGTGGGAGTGGTTGAAATAAAACTGTCTTTGAGTTATTACTTCAGTCACATGTTGCCGTTTACGAAGAAAGAAGTTACCATTAGTGTGCAGGGTTAGACAATATTCGTATTCTCACGGTTGGACTGGAACTAGCTTGCAATCGAGGCTCATGCGGGAGAATCTTTTCAAATGAAAATATTTGTAATGATATTCCCCACATGAGCCTCGATTGCAAGCTAGTTCCAGTCCAACCGTGAGAATACGAATATTCAGAAGCTTACCCCTACTCCTCCCCAATCCCTCACTGTCACTAAGATGTTGAAGTATTTTTGCCGATAGTATTTAAAAGACGGAGCAAATATTTACATGAATCACTAGTAGCGACTGACCATGTTTGTGCCGATTTAGTCAACATTGCGTACAGGTTAACTACGACTTGACTTGAATTCTAAATGTTTTGGTATACCGTTCAAGTCATACATGTATCCACCCTTATTAAAGTGTTTCATACAGCTATTTCCGCTGCCACTGAAAGCTGTTTCGACCTGCACAGAATTAAATCAAACAACTTTACTGACAAAGTCGGAAACTTTCATGGTTGCTAAGGAAATATTTAAACTCACAAAAGTCAATCTATTTTTGGTTTTAATTTCTACGTTAACCTTAGTCATCATTTTTCAAAACTGAGTAGCTATATAGAAACGAGTAAATTAAAATTTGCTCTTGAGGGAAAAAGTTACTTTAAATTGCGATTCCTGCAGTTAAAACAGATCTTGAACTTTCTAGTTAAATACTTTCGCACTGGTCAACTGTCAGAAGGAACAATACTGTCGGCGTGTTGTGTAATCAAAGCATTTTTCATGAATTATGCAGTCAATTGTCTCCATTAAAGCAAAGTAAACTAAAGCTATACGATCAAGAATGTGAGCACTTCAGTTTTTTTTACACGGCGTGAACTTGTACGAGGAACGCAACTCTTGGCCAAGATAGAGAGACACTTGAATTCCCTGTAAGGTAAGCCAACAAAATGTGTTTTTGGAACAACACCTCCATTTTGGCTGTGCTGAGATTTTTGTCATGAAAGTAAACTCGGTCCATCTTTTTAATTGAAATCTTGCATAATCATTGCCTAGTCAAAGTTAATCAGATTGTGACAAAAAAATCTTGCAATTGAAAAGCTCAACTTGAGTTTTTCTCTCTCCAATTCAAGCTCAACCAATCTTGTTGTTTTTCTCTTGTAGTCTATTCCGTTGTCGCTTTTCAAGGCAACATGTGTCGTTTTTCAAGACAACAGAGCTATGCGGGACTCACGCTAAGGATGGTTCTTTCAGTTGCTATCTCTGCCTCCTTGGTCAACGCCCAAAGTAGGTCCAATATAACACGATGCAAGTTATTGCACGATTTTCTCTAACTTTAGTTGTGTTCAAGTTCTCGCTCTTTTCGTGCTAATGTTAAGTGAAAATTAGTTGCTCAACAATCATTGTTTACCGCTCAATTGTAAATAGAAACCAGCGACAACTGAAAATAAACGACAGGTGGAATGTTTGACATGAAAAGTTAAATCGTCAAGAACATGTTGGCCGCCGAGATTTTGATCATGAGCTTTGGCGTTAACATGCGCGCGAACAAGAAAGAACAGAGTGAATTATAATATCATTTTAAAAGGCTACTGGTACCCTTAAGATACCTTTTTTTTTAAATGCAACGAAGACAATACAGTATCAACTGATTAATTAAAGACCGACTGTTATTTGACAACTGCACAATGTACGTATAAATAGTGAAACTCGAATAGGATACTGTAGCATGACATCGTCGAATTTGCACAAGTGATATGATTATGAAGTCGTTTTAACGTAAACCCTGACTAAAACAAATCTGCCATGGTACTCTATCTTAATCTTAAGAACAATACACTCCAAAAAATGTCCGGCCATATTCTCCGAAATAAAGAGATACAATTCACATTAATTTTGCGGTGTCAGTCCGAACGGTGCAAATGAAAATTAACCGCGTGGTTCAGCATGTCATCCAATTAACATTTAAAAAGTCACTGAACATAAAGAAATGATATAACACGCTGTACAATTCGTGGATTTTTCACGTGGAAATCGTTTCGAACCTAGTGTATACGGGTCCATGCATGGCCAGGCTAATTTTAATTTTGGTGCAGGGTATATATTTTTGCACGTTTATGGAATTCGTCAAAAATTGTAAGTAAAAATTGCTGTCGAAATTAATCCGTAGTGAAATTGGGTGTCTGGCTGGGTACGGTTTCGTTGCTACCTGGGAGCGACCCGTCAGTAGTAAGAATGCTACGTAACTTCAATCATCGCAGCAATTAAAATTTTAACAAATTGTATTTAATTGAAAACTGATATATTCTGTCATGCATTAATCAGGGACTATTTATAGGTCTCTTTGAAGTTCTAATCAAATTATGACGTACATTGTTCAGTTTGTTTCTCTACAATGACGTCAACAGGCTAATTTGATGTCTTTTACGTACTTACTATCACGAAGCCGATGATGTGTCTATTGGCAGGCCGCGATTTACCTTTACACAGCTACAGAACTGAAAAGAAAAAAAAGATGAAAAAAAATTGTGTCACAAAATTCAGCTCAACTACATTGATTAATATGGGAAGTTTGTGCTGATGTCATTGTTTACCTCTCGTAATTTAGAAATTTTCCCGATAAGAAAACCGGAGAAAGAAACAGCATACCGTAAATTCTCTATTAAGCCCCCCTTTCAAATAAGCCCCCTTTTGGAGCAATAAATTTATTAAGTCCCCCCCCCTCTCTCTTTTAAGCCCCCCTCCCCCTTTTCCTTCACAACCAATAAACGACAGACTGTATTACCAGTGCAGTTTTAGCGTACCAATCCGGGCACGAATTCACATACAGTACTTGCGAGATTTGGAGAATATTACCTGTACTTGTATTAAAAAAAGAATCGTAATTAATTTAATTACGAATATAACACTTCACTGATCAAAGTACGGTTTATGGACGTTTATCCACGTACTGGCGTTTCGCTAAATTAAATAAGCCCCCCTCTCTATTAAGCCCCCCTCTCCATCAAGCCCCCCCCCCCCCCCCCCCTCAAACATGCTTGAAATAAATAAGCCCCCGGGGACGGTACACGAAATTTAGTTATCGAAGCTGCTACTATGGTGCACCGCAGAAGAGAATATATGCTCTAGATCAAGAATATATATAGCTTATATAAGGGAGTTACCTCCACCCACCCACTCCACGGGGGGAGGAGGGAGGGGGTAAATATCGCACTGTGTACTGTGCCAAGGGAAAACTGCTCTTATGCCATTTCCGATTATTTGCAGGTAACACAACAACAGCTGCTGCCATATCTCCAACTCCTACAACCAATGCCGCTATGTCATCAACTGTAACTCCCACTGCACCGTCTGAAATTCATTCGTTCAAAGTAATAATGGAGTTCGTAAACATCACTTGGAAAATGGACCTGCTGAACAAAACAAGTCAAGGCTTCATTGAGTTGGCAAATGAGATAACAGAAGCTGTCGAGAATGCCATTCAAGTCAACAATTCACTCCGTGTGAATGTTGACGTTGAAGAGTTTAAGCCTGGAAGTGTGCTGGCCTTTTTGAATATTAGCACAAATAAAACAGAAGCAGAAGCGAAAAAAACGCTTCAAAGCCAAATGCTAAACGGCAAGATTGGTTCTTTTTCTGTGTCGAAGACCCTGTTCTCAGGACAATTGCTCGATGTTGTTCTTAAGATAAAGGCAGAATGCAATGATTCACTGGAGCTCAAAGGTTTCAATCAAAGCCAACGCTTGACACTTACTGTTGAGGAGGCGTTGCCTGGCAACGAAGTGGCAACAGTGCAAAAAGTCGCGTGCCCGGATCCAGCTAACGTTACCATAGTAACAGTTCGAGTGCAAGTGGAGAATTCCTCTACTGAAAACCCCAACAAGGAGCTTCAAGATCTCCGAGATGACGTCAAGGAGGGCCGATTAGGAAACTTTACTTTGATTCCCGCGTGGCAGGCCTACATTCCCGGAGAGAAGCAGTTTTCTGCTTCTT